>VZQC01005070.1:1915165-2198248 GCA_009823505.1 Rhizomys pruinosus | reverse complement strand
GAGTTTGTCAATCTGTTCCTTTAGTTCTTTCTGATGTTTGTCATTGTATCCCTCTAGGTCCTTTTTGAGTTTTTCATTCTCTCTCTTTAGTTCTCTGAATTCCTCTTTATGTCCTTTAATTTCTCTGCATAGGTCTGCAATTATTCCTCTAAGATCTGTTCCTTGAGTCTCCTCCAAGGGGTTCCCATTGTAGCTATCTCCTACTGGTTTGGTAGCACTTGGTGCAGGATTTTCCTGTGCCTTTCCCATGTTGTCACTTCGTCGTGTCCCTGGCATGTGGGCTTCCCTTTTGTGGTTCAGATCACAAATACCTTTTTCCTATGTTAGGGGATTGTTTTGCTTTCCTCCTTCAGATGCTTTTTCCCCCTCTTTCCTCCTCCTTGTTTATGGAGTATTGACTTGTCTAGTTTTCAATTTTGTAAACCACTCTTCTCTTCTTGTTCTGAAGGTTCTCCAAAAAAAAGTCCGATTGGATTCTCACCAATCTCTGGGGGTGGGGGGTGGGATATGCCTGACCTAGCCCGTGCCCCGACAGCCCACCCAAATATGCAGAGCACTGGCCTGACCCTCTGGCCCCCGCGCCAAAGAAAGCCGTAGGGCAGTCCCGCCCAGAGACACGACCCCCTAGCTGCAGCCCCGGAACGATCCCACCTGCAAAGATGCTTGCCCCATGACACATCTTCAATACAACCTCCACACCTAAGGCTCAGGGAACGTAGTAGAACAAGGGACAGAGAGAATAATAAGGTATCTTTCAACTCACAGCAGTGAAGCTTCCTCATGAAAGAAATGTGGTGATTAATACAGAAAGTTACAACTGGCCACAATGTAGAGAATAAGAGACTGCAGAAAACATGTCCCTGGCAGGACTCCTCATAAGGAAATCGTTTTTCAGGCAGCTGGGAAGATGCTCATATGAACTTACAGCAATGGAGACAGATTACATAAGACCCATGCAAACTAAAGCCAGACAAAAACCCAGCATAGAAATGGGGAGGGCAGGGCATGGTGGGGCATGCCTTTAATCCCAGCTCTCAGGAGGCACAGGCAGGTGGATCTCTATGAGTTCAAGGCCAGCCTGGTCTACAGAACGAGTTCCAGGACAGCTGTGACTAAAGGGAGTTTTTTTGAGACCCTGTCTCAAAAACACAAAATTACAAAAAAAAAAAAGAAAAAAAAAGAAATGGGGACTTGGGTAAGAAGCCCCAAGCTTAGCAGAGGAACTATGGAAAGCTGATCACTGCTGTGTAAGGGGAGTTGGCCTTTAAGTTGGTCTTAAAGTCTTTAAGGTAGATAGGTTGACTAGGATCCAGTGGATGAACTCACACAGGGGTGTGATGGGTAGATAGGTTGACTGGGATCCAGTGGATGAACTCACACAGGGGTGTGATGGGTAGATAGGTTGACTGGGATCCAGTGGATGAACTCACACAGCGGTGTGATGGGTAGATAGGTTGACTGAGATCCAGTGGATGAACTCACACAGGGATGTGATGGTAGATAGGTTGATTAGGATCCAGTGGATGAACTCACACAGGGGTGTGATGGTAGATAGGTTGACTAGGATCCAGTGGATGAACTCACACAGGAAATCTGAGGACACAAACCTGACTCCACAGGCCTTAGCACATATGATAGAATGCATGAAATGTGGAGGATGGGGCTATGGTGGAGTGTAGACAGGAGAAAGGGGATCTAAATGTGATTAAGATATATTGTATAAAATGCATTAAAATTCAATTAAAATGGAAAAAAGAGGGCAAAGTGCATAGACAATTGAGAAACAGAGGTTTAAAATATTAAGGAAAGTGACAGCAGATTTTATTCTTCCAATGCTTATGTACATCGACTTGACTTGTGTGTCAAGCTAAACACATGTTTTCATAACCAAGTATTAAAAAAATTATTTTGGGAGGAGGAGAACAAAAAGTTTATGATAGCTTGATACCTTCCAAGAATAACTCTTCAACTGAAGGTTTCCAAGTAGTATCTATAACACTAAAAACTAGCTATGTCATAATGTTATATTTAAGTTTTCTGTTACAGGAAAAAAATGTATTATTTCTTTCAATTTAAATGGGAGCCTACAGCCCTATACCATTTGACTCTTCTAGCTCATAGTGTATTTTTTTTTGGTCTTTTTGGGACAGGGTCTCCCTGTAGCCCCAGCTGTCCTGGAACTCACTCTGTAGACCAGGCTGGCCTTGAACTCACAAAGATCCACCTGCCTCTGCCTTCCAAGCGCTAGGATTAAAGGCGTGTGCCACCATGCCCAGCTTCATAGTGTATTTTGAAATCAGGTAGTATGATGCTTCAAGTTTTGATTTTTTTGTTGTTGTTGTTGTTGTTATTCTATTGTAACTACTTTGCTCCCGTTTGGGGGGGGGGGTTAAGGTTTTTGTAGTTTAAGACAATCTTTCCAAATCTAGTTTGTCTGGTTTTGAAAAATTATTATTGGAATTAGTTGTAAGTACATAGACTACATTTTAAGTATATTAAATTCTTCCAATACATGAAAATTTATTGTGTCTTCTTTAGTTTCTTTAATCAACATTTTATATCTTTATATATTTTATCCCAGTATGTGGATCTTTAACCACCCTGATTAAATGTATTCCTAAGAATTTTCTTGATTTCTTTCTTTTTTTTTTCTTTCTCTTTACTTATTTCTTGCTTTCTTTTTTTTTCCTTTTTGATTCAAAAAATATCTCATTCTTATAAACACACTTTTATCTACAAACTCCATTGAGGTTTTATGATGACTTTATATTCTATAACTGTACTGGAAATGGAGGAGGAAAACCGTATATCTGTATATCTGATAAGGGACTATTACCCAAAATATATAAGAAACTCAAATGGCAGCTAGCAAGCAAATAAACGACCCAATAAGACCATATAAAAAGATGCATAGACATTTCTTCAAACAAATGGCCAGGCCTCCTGGTCCTTACCACACGCTGTGTTTCTACACTGACTGTATAGAAAGAGGAGGCAGAGCAGACCTGCCCCGTGTACACCTTAGCCTAGGCCACTGTGCCTGGTCTGTATTGTGAATGGGGAGACATGGAAAAAAAATGGCCAGTATACATGAAATACAATTCAATGTCATTTGTCATCAGGAAAAGGCAAATATCAACACAATAAGATACATTTAGGAAGTTTGAGATGTTCTAAATAATCTTCTCAAAAATTAGGAAGGTTATGTCTGATATATAAAGGGCTTAGCAAAGTGCATGTGGCTATCACAGCCATTGACAGGAACATGCATGGTGCAACTTCAAATAACAGTTTATTAATGGATATATAATATTGTATTCACAAGTTATAAGGGTTTTTTCATCTTAAGAGTCTTTCAGGTTTGTTTTTGGTCTATTTTCTTATCTCTGAAATGATTCAGATAACATGCCTTAAATTTATCAGACATACACAAACACACTTTGAAACAAGAGCACTGCCCCTGCTTGCTGTCTAGCTGGTGTGAGGGAACATGCAGGGCACTCCTCAAGTGATGAGCAGTGGAAGGTCCCTTACTTTATGGTGATGGGTGGGTAGAGGAAGAAATTCTCAAATAATAGGATTACTATATGAGAGATGATAGATAGATATAGATAGAGAGATAGATGATAGACATAGATAGATATAGTTAGATGATATAGTATAAATATATAGATGATAGGTGATAGATAATAGATTATAATAGACAGATGATAGATAGGTATAGGTAGATGGTAGACAGATGATAGATAGATTATATAGAAAGATGATAGATAGGTATAGGTAGATGGTAGACAGATGATAGATAGATTATATAGAAAGATGATAGATAGGTATAGATAGATGATAGATAGATAGATAGATAGATGATACATAGGTATAGATCGATGGCAGATAGGTAGACAGATTATAATAGATAGATGATAGATAGGTATAGATAGTTAGATTATAGATTATAGTAGATAGATTGGAATAGATAGATGATACATAGGTATAGATAGATGGTAGATAGATAAATGATAGATTATAATAGATAGATGATACACAGGCATAGATCAATGATAGATAGATGATAGATAGATAGGTATAGATAGATGATAGATGATAGATAGATAGATAGATAGACAGACAGATAGATGATAGATGACAGATTGATGATAGAATACTAGATTAATATGGCCATTTTTAATAAGATGGTCACATAAACCTATAGAAGCTGTGACATTCAATATCACATCTCTCTAATAAGAAAGAATGAGCCAAGTAAAATTCTGGCAGAAGAGAATTCTGCTAAAGAAAGCAGAGGTGAAGCTCCTGCAGCAAGAACAGCTTTGGTGTATCTGAACTGCAGAATGTATGCCAGTGTATCTAGAGCATAGAAAATATGAGCTGAATGCTGAGAGGAAGTCAGAGGTATTGTCAGGAGACAGCAGATCCTCAGAAGATTTTGATATTTAATTTCAAATGAGGCAAGCAAGAATGGGAGGGTGCCTTGCAAACTGGAAGGATTCATGGGCTCCGTATGGTTTATCTAGGAACTTCAGATAGCACAGAAGGACAGTTTCTGAAAGCCTTAGATGAAAGCATAATACTGAAAACATTAAGAGAGTTGAAAGTCCAAAGTACTATACTTAAAAGAGCGTAAGTAATCACATTTAGAGACCATTAATTAAGATATAATTTATATACTTATTAACATGCACATAAGATTTAGGTTAATGGTTGTGCCGGGCACTATTTTAGATACTAAATAGTGGGGTGAAGAAATTTCCTTCCTTTATATTTTATGCTAAAGAATAGAGGGAACACCCCTTTAAACTACGAGGGTTGTTTTGTTTTGATTTTTTAAAGATATATTTATTTTGTTTTAATTTTATGTGTGTGAATGTTTGGTCTGCATGTATATATGTGCTCCGTGTGCACAATTGATGCTGCTGTAGGACAGAAGACAGCGTCAGATTCCCCTGGAACTGAAGTTACAGGCAGTTGTGAGCTGCCGTGTGGGTGCTGGGAACCAAAGTTGGGTCCTCTGAAAGGTGTGCTAGCATTCTTCATCAATTGTGGACTTTTGTTATGTTCCAACATCCTAAATCACTGACTCCTGGTAGTTACTGAATATTTGCTAACTGAACTGAGTAAACAAGATTGTCACATGGGTCTAAATTAATGTGACATATTCCATTGTGTAACCGTAACTCCTTATTTAAACAGTTCCTACTTTCAAAAATATAAATCTATTGATAAGCCTTTTCCCAAGAATGTATGAAGTTTTCACAGGACTTTGCTGTGTTCATCAGTATTTTAGCTCATTCCATGTTACACACTGTACATTATTCCTATGGAATCAACATTTCATGGCATATATCTATTTTGGATTGAAGCTATATGAACTCAGTTAAACTTCTAAGTTTGGGGGAAATAATTTCTCTTCATTGCCACAGTAATATGCTCAGGGGTTTTGTTTTGTTGTTTTTGCACATCATATAGGAAGTGAAGTAGAGACTCCTATTTCTATATTTTCCTATTTTAAAAAAATGCTCATTTCCAATGTACTACAGAAGGTGATACTGTATTGTATTTTCTCTCGGTTCTCCCACATTCTGTATACTCCTGGTCAAGAGAAATGCGAACAGTCCCTCAGCTGTACACAGTACTCATTAAATAGCACTAGGATGTCTATTCTCTGTATTTCTCTCTCCTAAGTCTTAGCTAAACTTTACCTCCCACAACTTTTGTTTGACCTCCCATAACTGACTTGGTTGCCCAGGTTTTCCTCTGTTATAATCAGAATCATATGCCTTTTTCTGTTTTGCACTTTTTAAACTAAACTGAATTTCTAGGTGGCTGAGACTAGATCTTGATTTAGTTTTTTTTTGTTTATTTGTTTGTTTGTTTGTTTTGGGTATTTTTTAAACAGGGTCTCCCTGCAGCCCCAGCTGTCCTGGAACTCACTATGTAGACCAGGCTGGCCTTGAACTCACAGAGATCTGCTGCCTCTACCTCCCAGGTGGTGGGATTAAAGGTGTGCACCACCACGCCCAGCCTTGATTTAGTTTTAATTCCATTTCTGTACCTAATACTCACCCAACAGTGACCCTTAACAAAAATTTGTAATCTGTAGAGTGAATGAACAAATGAATAACTGCCATTTTCTAAGGTACACAGTAACCTTTCTTTTACTATTTTTATTTGTTACTCTGCTATTTTTTATTGTTTTATGTGTATGAGTATATTGCCTTGCATGTATGCAAATGTACCATGTCATACAATGCCCATGGAAGTCAGAAGAGGGCATCTGATCCCTCAGAATTGGAGTTACAGATGGTTGTTAGCCATCATGTGGGTGCTGGAAACCAAACCTCATCCTCTGCAAGAGCAGCCAGTGCTCTTAAGCACTGAGCCATTTCTCTAGCCCTGTATTTTCTTTTATTTTATACTTTTGGTATCTTGCAATATAGCTTTTAAGCCTGTGGTAGAAAACAGAGAATTCATCATAGCATTGGCATGAATCTGCCTGAGGACCTGTTTCTTGGGAAAAGCAGGCAGGAATGAGTAGTGGTTGAGGATCTGTGAATGTGCAGGGTCATTTTCCAGAAGATCTGGGTATTTCCACATTACCCTTCATTCCTCTGATACTGTAGCTTCCAAAATCTCTGGCTGGAGTGTTGAGAGTAAACATGTGAAGTCTGTGGTTTCTGAGGCCTTTACATGGGAAACCCATGTGGCTCTATGAGAATTACCCAGGGATGGTATTTTGACTTATGAATAAAACCCGTTTATCCTGATAGTGGTGACAGGCAGCTGAAGTTACTTGGGCAGCTGATACACTCCCAGGGACATAGGAATAAGCAAGATACTTACTGGTTTTTCCTGTCTCTTTTCCTTCCCTAGCTCTTCCAGTCTTCAATTCCACCTAAGGAACCAGAAACTGAGGAAGAAGGAAGTAATTGACATTCAAAGCCTCTATTTTTAGACACCTTTACACTTTCCTTTGCTTCTAACTAGCAAGGCTTTTTCCAAACAAGCTTTTAATTAGCAGGTGAGTTTAATTGATATGTGGGTTTCTCAGAAGGGGAAAGGACCTCAGTGTGGAGAAGGAGGAGGAGGGACTCCATCACTCTCTCTCACAATAGAAGACCATTAATTCATTTGCACCTGGGTGTTTTAAAGGATCAATTTACTGTAGCAAAGAAAGAAAGCAGAGAATCAGAAGGTTGGGATCTGTCAGAGAAGAAAGAGAGGCACTATAATTTAACATGCTCTGTGGATAATTTAAAAACTTGGAAAAATATTGCTGCCGACATCCAAATAGAGAAATGAACCTATTTGCATATAGTCAGGTTGTGTCCAAGCGCTAAAAAAAAAAAAAAAAAGATTAATGTTTCCAAAATCCATGAAGCTAATGGTTTTTTTTTTTAAGTTTTTAGTTTGTAGGAAGGAGGAAAAATGAAATAAAATTATTAATATATCTTTCATTGCTGTTGAATGAGCATTTTATCAGTTCCCTTTCAATGGTTATTTCAACACATTTTTTTTAAAGTTAAACTCAAGGTAAATACTTTTGTTTTTGATAGGAGAAGTAAAGGGCTATGTACTGTGTCCAATTTTATAAAATAGGAGTTTATAGGAAGCATGGAAAGTTATATACTGCATGAATCAGAAAATACTGGTTGCATGAGTAGAAAAATAATGTTGACTTATGGTGGTAGAATAGTAAAGAAGTAAATTGAGTCCATAGTAGCTATCTTACAAAAGCAAATGAATAGCTGGATGGTAGCCTCATAGATGGAGGCAAAGGAGTTTTGCAAGACAGGCAACAGTCTCCAGTTAGTGTCCCATATAGAAGGTATTGTCTAGTGACTGGAACCTTAGTCATATATAGTCAAATAGAGATCCATAGTCTCTCTATTTTTTTTTTACAATTACAACATCCCTATCATGTATAGAAGAGGCTGTTTGGCAGCAGTTCTGAGTCTTGTTGGTCTTACAATCTTTCTGCCTCCTCTTCCGTCATGTTCTCTGAGCCGTGGATGTAGGCAGTGGGTTATAGATGATCCATTTGGAGATGGGCACTATTACTTATTTTCTGTATTGTGACCAGCTGTCAGTTCTCTGTGATGATCATGTATGCTGCAGGAAAAGCTTCCTTGGTGAAGTGTGAGTTACACTGGCAAAAGTGGTTAGAGTAGTCGGTGGGTGCTTATGTGCCATTTCCTGTCTATTGAGACCTAAATCAAAGACCCAATTCCCCCAACACAGGATCTGATTTATGTAGCTATTTTTCATGTCACTCATCAGTAAAAAGGGTGAGCCACTTCAATTCTACCAGCATCTTTCATGGTAGGGGAGAAAATATTTCATCAGGAACAACATTCAACCTGCTGATTCAATATTGATCTATTCTATAGATTTATGAATACATGCAACATAAAACCTATACATGTCAATGGAGACATACATTGGAACAAAATTATAGCTATCCAGTTTTCTTCTAATACACCCTGCCTGGGTTAGTATGTTCATATGGGTGAGATGACATGTTTCTGAAGCTCTGCTCCAGGAAACATACTCTCCATCAGCAAAAGTAGAAGTTCCTGAGAAAGAAAATTCTCCTTCAATTCCCACAGGGAGTAGCCATCAAAATGGTTGCACTTTCACCCTTTGAGATGCCTTTTCAGATTATTTGATACTTCTTCTTTAAAAAGCCTTAAATAATAGCCTAGACCCTGATGAGTTCACTTTAGAATTGTCAGAGACTTGTATTTATTAGACAAATTGTAGTTACATGGAACACACAGTTCTAGAAGAGAAGCAAGCTAAACAAATATCTGCCTCTAAACTTTTGCTTTACTGATGGGCCCCACTGAAATTCTTAGTTAGTATTATTGCAATATAAAGTGATTTTTGCTTATAATAATAGCAAGGGAACTTTTGTTACTTAAGAATATTCTACCCTCTTCACTATAGATTTTGGAGATTATTAATACTTATTCTAATGACTACTTTTCTTTTTCTTTTTTTTGTTTTTGTTTTCTCATTAATCATTTTTTATTGAGCATTTGTACAACTCATACAGTGGTTCCCAATGAAACCCAGTCCTCTCCATGCCTCAATCCCCCATCAGAATGCATGCAGTACAACATCTAATCTAAGCCTTATCCAGTCAAGTTCCCAAACCTAGACTTCGTTCTATGCAAATAGATCCGCTGGAGTCTAGGCAGCATATCTAGGAATCCTAGGTAAGCCATACTCTTCCTCACCCAACTTCACTCAGTCTCATAGTTTTCAGTCCAGGGTCAGACCCCCACCTATTTCTTTTGCTCCTGTTTTGAGGCCTTGTCCCCACTGGCATGGACCCCTGTGTCTGATGCCACAGGTTTACATATGAAAGTGTATTATTGTAAGTCACTGCTTCTTTATGTTCATGCACCAGATGTGGCTCTTACAATCTTTCTGCCCACTCTTCTCAATGATCCCTGAGCTGTGGGTAAGTGAGATTTAATATCCATCCAGGAATCCACATTCTGGGGGCTCCCATTCTTTGGAGGTGAATAGTTGTGACCTTCTGTTTGCCTCACTCTCTATTGTGTACAGAAGCATTACTGGTGAGAATTGAAGGGTATGCTCATTTTTCTCTCTGCCCCCCCCCCATTCTGTGTGAAGAGGTTCAAGTGCAGATGTCTGTTAGGAAAGGGGATTTTTCAGATGTATATATTCTATGTCTGACCAGTTGTCACATACTGCAGGGGCCTCCATTTTTTTGCACAGAGTAGCTTTTTTGATTAGTGGCATACAATATGCTTGCCTGTAAATATAAGACTCCATAGTTACTGTATGGTAAGAAATTTCATTTGTCTAGAGATATGACCCCGATAGGCTTTTCTCTAGGCTCTGTGTCCTCTCCAGCCTGCACATTTGGCTGAGTTTATAGTGGCTCTCATGGGTTCACTCCCATTGAGAGGGTTCCAAGTCCAATTAAATAGCTATTGACCAGTCACTTGGATTGTTCTCACCAACTATTTATTTATTTATTTATTTATTTATTTTTGTCTTTTTGAGACAGGGTCTCCCTATAGTCCCAGCTGGCCTGGAACTCACTCTGTGGACCAGGCTGGCCTTGAACCCACCTCCCGAGTGCTAGGATTAAAGGTGTACACCACCATGCCTGGCTTAAAGATGGTTCTTAGCTGACATGTGGGTGCTGGAAATCGAACCCAGTCCTCTGCAAGATCACTCAGTGCTCTTAACTGCTGAACCATCTCTCCAGCCACCAGCCATCTCTCCAGCCCCCTCACCAACCACTTAAAGAGAAGTATCCTCTGTCTTGTATTGTGTTTCCTGCCACACAGCCACTAGGTTGCACAACCTGTGCACTAATGTTCAGACAGTGTGTGTAAATTTCTCATGGTGTCTTGGGGGCATCACATCACACTCTGGGTTTCCTATCCTCTCAAGTTCCAGTAATATCTATTCTTTCTTGTTCTCCTACCACCACCCTCCTCCCTCCCCACACTGCACTCCCATCATCCTCCCCCTCCCCCTTTCCTGACATCCCCTCCCTCCCATCATACCCCTCATTTATCTCCCTTTCCTGCCTCTCAACCCAACACTTACACCCTCCTGACATCCCCGCGCCCCCCAGTAATATCTGTTCCCTACTGACCTTCCTTTTTCAGGATTTTTCTTTTCCTTTACCTCCATGTATCCTTTCCAATTTCTTAGCTTCTGGTGTTATATCAGGTTTATACTCACACAAGGAGATTGGTGCTACAATTCACAAATGAAGGAGAACATACATAGCTTGGCTTTCTGTCTTTGTGTTACTGCACTCAGAATAACATTCTCTAGTTCCATCCATTTACCTGTGAATTTCATAATTTCATCTTTTCCTACTGCTGAGGAAACAACCCACATGTGTGCACCACATTTTCATTATTCATTCAATGGATGTAGGACATTTGGGTTGTTTCCATTTCTTCACTATTGTGAAGAGAGCAGAAACAAACATGGATGTAAGAAACAGAATGAGGGGCTGGAGAGATAGCCTAGTGGTTAAGAGCACCCACTGTTCTTGCAGAGGACCCGGGTTCGATCCCCAGCACCCACATGGTGGCTAAGAACCGTCTGTAACTCCAGTTCCAGGGGAATCTGACACCCTCTTCTGACCTCCGCGGCATTGCACGACACAGGTGCACAGACCTACATGCAGACAGTACATTCATACACATACAAAAATAAATAAAAATAAAAAAAAGAAACGGAATGAACTGAAGGTGATTAGAAAATATCTTGCTTGACCTTATGGTCAGTCCAAATGTTTTCTGGTATATGTCAATATCATGGGCATAGTATTTAGAATGATAACTTGGGGAAGTTAGCTTTCGATTTCTCCTGTATTTATCCAATGTTGGTATAGGAGAAATCTAAAGAGAACGTTTTATCCAATTCAGTTTGGCTTTGTATGATTTGTGGCCTTTTTTATGTTCCTCTCTACACTGTTAGCAATGAAAACTCGAATAGCAAGCAGCAAGCTCAATCTAGTGTGTGTCAATGCTGGTAATGAAAATAAGAACCCTTGAATGCTCTAATTGGTGATCCAACCTCCTAGACTACTAAAAATTAATTGGCCAGATGTTCTCTACCCAACTGTAATGGAGAATATAGAAGCCTGAGTTTTTGGCCTTCCCCAGGTGTGCACATTTGAGCAGAGAAAAGTGATTATGAGTGACATGATGACAGGTGCAGTGCCCATGTTCCACAGTGCCCTTGTGTGTCTGTTATATATTTAGGACTTTTCCCCTGAGGCATTTCAGAAATATGAAAATAGACAAGAAACAAAATGAGAAGACCTTTAAAATAGAAAAAAATGCTTGGAAGTTGTGAATATTATATTAGGCATATATTGATTGTATTATTATTTTAAGCTACACCTGTGCCTGTCACTGTTAGTTCTTGTAATAATTATGTGCTCAGAACTGTACCATAAGCACTTTAACCTTCCCAACTTTAGAGGTGGCCACTTATATCATCTCCACTTTTTTAGATTTGTCAGCTGACCTTCAGAGAGACAGTCAATCTCTCACAGTTATGCTAGAAGTAAGAGAAGAGATCTTGAGATTCTAATATCAGAGTGTGTGGGCTTATCTTCTAAGCTGCACGGGCCCCCAGATAGCAGAGCTGTTCATCTATCCAAGCCATAGCCAATATGATAAGCCCATTCTTTGCATTATCTCATTTAATCCTCACAACCAAAAGAAGTACAAATTAATATTTTCACTTCCTACACAGAGAGATGGATGATAGGAGTTTAATGAACCTGACCAAGGTCACATGCCACAACAGAATAGAAACAGTACTGAAATTTACATTTCCCCACCTGCAAAACCCAAGCCATAACCAAAAGAAACCAATGCTATAGATGGGATGTGTCCCATGATCCTCAGGGTGCTGTGACGGATGCAGATATTGAGCTTTTAAATGGCTGCCAATTGGAAATTTTAGAAAGGATGTGTCTTCTGGACACATCTAGTACCACTGGTTTTAGTATGATTATCTTCTTTATCCTTGTTCACATGCTCACACACCCAGCACCACCCTTGGGTATCCTCCATACATACTTTCCAATTTCTTGGCTCCTGGTGGTACATCAGGATATACACTCATGAAGGGGGGTTGGTGCTTCAATCCATAAATGATGAAGAACATACATTGCCTGATGGATACACACACACACACACACACACACACACACACAAACACATGTGCAAGCATGGCATGCTCATATGCATGCACAGTTGCGTGCGTATTCTGACACCTTCTAGCCAGCATTTCTTGGGCTTTAATTTCTACTGGAACCCAAGTTCCTCCTGCTTAGTTTGTGCAATGCCCTTAAGGACTATTTAGGAATAAAATGTTGTTCTTCTGATAAAACAGCACAGCTGTCTCAAAGAGTTTTTAATCCATCTTTTTAAAAGATGTGGACTTTCTAAAATAATGTCGCTCCCATTTGTCTTCTGTGAAAGAAGATATTTCAAAACCAGGAACACCTATCATAATAAACCATTAAAAAGACTCTAGCATTTCAGTGTATTTTTAGAATTTCATATTTCACCCAATGTTGTTATATATAATTCATGGTAGTGGGACATGATGGGATATGACAGTTATCTCATTTGAGAAGGACCAAATAACTCATTGTCCTGCATCCACAAATAAATTATCCTTTTCCTCAAGCACAAGATTCCGTTTCTTATTTTCCTCACCTTAATGGATTTTCTTTTCCTCATAACACCTTTTTTGCAGAAGACTGTGACCCTTAATATCAATTTGACTACTGAGAGAGAAGAATAATTCCTAGAAATTAGCTTCAATGATCCAAAATGGAGCATTAGCAAAGCAGTTACTAACTCTGGGCATACAGGGAGGCTTCAAGTGGCCAATGTATTATTGTCATTGTTGATGTTTGCCTGTGTGTACATGTGTGTATATCTGTGGGCATGAGTACAATACCACATGTGTGGAGGACAAAGGACAAAGGACAGTTTGCAGGAATCGTGTCTCACTTCTGAATATGTGGGGCCCTGGGATACAACTTCGTTCATCAGGTTTGGAGGCAAGTGCCTTTACCCACTCAGCCATCTCACCAGGAAACTTTGTAGAATGTTATTCAATGCCTCTCTCACCTGCTGAACAAGGGAGGAGGAAGCATGAGTGTTTTTTGCACTTTCAGGAGATAAGCTTTTAGCAAAGGCTCCACTTTTCTAACTTTCACCAAGTTCTATGAGTCCTGCCTTTGAATCTGACATTCCTGTGTTGTACTTCTACAAAATTAAATTTGAGAGTCTTCATATAACACTGTAGCTCATAGGACAATTACAAGTACTTGTAAGTATAATTCAATGAAAACATTTTCCATAATTATATTGCATACACATGTAGAATATATGCTCTATAAGTTTTGGATGTATTTTCACTTTATCTTTTTCTTATGCTTTTTTCTTTTTTTTTTTTTTTTTTTTTTTTTTTTTTTTGGTCTTTTCAAGACAGGGTCTCCCCGTAGCCCCAGCTGTCCTGGAACTCAGGCTGGCCTTGAACTCACAAAGATCCACCTGCCTCTGCCTCCCAAGTGCTAGGATTAAAGGCATTCACCACCATGCCCAGCTTCATTTTATCTTTTTCATAACCACACATATCCCTCATAACTTTTACGCTTTCCTGGTGTATATTATAGCCTAGGATATACTATTTGGTCAACTCCCTGGAGGACAGATATTTCCCCTTCACAATTTACTGAACCTTCATAAAAGCACTCAATAACTCTTTTGGAGATTGATGTAAATTAATGTAATTATATTTAAGAAGAGAAACAGGTCCGTATGATCCCCTCAAGGGTAAAGTTTAGCTATAAAAGAATAAGCATAGTAAGGGAACATCTAAAGAGAACAATAATTTTCCATTGAAACTATCATGGAATATTTTTTGTCACAAAAAATTAAAAGCATATAATCATAGATTGCCCAGAGTTATTAATTATATATTATTAATATAAATAGGCAACACATATTATATAAGCAATTAATATACAGTGAGTTTACAATGTTGCATGAATATTTTCATATAAAATAACAATTTATTTGGTCAAAGTATTATCAGATATTTTCAGGGTTTTTTGCTTATATGTATTCATCTGGTGATAATAGGTAGATATAGCTCATTTTCTTACTCTGAATATTTGCTGTCATGGTTAGTTTTAATTGTCAGCATAACATAGCCTAAAGCCATATGAGAACAAAGCATCCATTGAGAGATATCCTAGATCAGATGCCTATGAGCATGTCTGTATGGGATGTTCCTGATGGTTATTCAATATAAGAGGGCCCAGCCAATTGGGGCTGGGTAGATGTTCCTGGGCTGTGTAAGGAGGCTCATTAGGGGTGAGCTGGAGAAAGCCAGTGAGCAGCATTCCTCATGGATTCTGCTCCAAGTTCATGCTTAAATTTCTATCATTGCTCCCCTCAGGGATGGAGTGTAATCTGGAAGAGGAAATCAATCACCCCCCCCAAGTTGCTTTTGGTCATTGTCTGCCATAGCAACCAAAGGAAACCAGGACACTAAGTGTGTGCACATGCCAGTATGATATGTGTGCATACATGTATCTATGCTTGCTCTTATAAGCAGCCCTCATTGCATCTGCCAACGTGGATAATTTAGCTCTGATCTTCATAGATAGATGATAGACAGACAGACAGACAGACAGACAGATAGATGAGATAGAGCTATATATGGCAAATAAAAAAACCAGCTAATTGTCCCATTGCCTGCAGTAACTATACCACAACTGAATTTCCCATACTAGATATCATCTGGATGCAAAATTTGCAATATTTCAGATAATTAGATCATCACTGGCTGGCCTTCACTAAGAGTTCCCAGAAGAGGGGACTAGAGAGATGGGTCACCAGTTAAGATCACTTGGTGCTTTTGCAGAGGCCTGGGATTGGCTCCCAGCACTCACATATATAGCAGCTAACAACCATCCTAACTCCAGTTGCAGGGGATCTGACTCCTTCTTCTGGTTTTTGGGTGCATTGCACACATAGGTATACTTACATATATGCAGGTAAAATCTCATACACATCAAAAAACAAATTTTTGAAGTTCCCAGAAGAATCTTTGTTAAGCACAATGGAGAGACTTCTAGTGAGGTGAGAAGTCCTAGCACTATCCTTCTATTAACATCTTTTCAGATGTTCAGGCATTGCAAACTACTTGACCATTGTGCATTCATTTTGGATACTTTTCATTAATCAGATAATCGGGCCAAATACATATTCAGTGGTTCTTCAAAGGATTCCACAAATCTGATTGGTTACTGGGATTTGTATTAGCCAATAGAATTCTTCCGTCGTCTTTCACTATTTAGCATGCACACTGAAATGTGAAAAGCTATGGAGGTAAGATAACATAACAAACAACCTTTGTAAGAAAGATAGCAATGGAACCAAACATGCTTTAAGTCTTCAGGGTCCCAGGTCTGTGCGTGACACTCTGCTCTTGATAGCATTGAACTCTGAAAGTCATTTTTTTATAGATAGACTAGTTATCTCCAGTTTCCAGATGAGGAAACTTAAATTCAGAGAGATTCTGTGACTTGCCCATTCTTTTAACATCTGGCAGCCTTCCTTCTCCATCAGAGTTGGAAACAGATTTTTTATATTTGTTTAATAAATACTTTCCCATAGATTTTAAGCTCCATGAGAATAAGAACTTTGTTTATCATATTCAATATCATCTCCCCAGAGCCTGATATGTTCATTAGATTCATTCAACAAATATTTATTCATAGCCAAACATATGCCAAATGCTAATGAAATAATTAACAAATATAAACACTCCTGTCTTTAGAGAGCTGACATTCTACTGGAGGGTGACAAAAATAAGATAAATATGATGTAAAATTCTATAGAATGTTAGATGAGAAAAGCATTATGGGAGGTAAGGGAGTACTCAAGGAAGGGCTCACTGAGATGTTCAAATCCCAACAGAATCTTGAAGGTGTTCAGGAGGGATCCATCAAAGGGAAGGACATTCTAGGCAGAGGATATAGGCAGTTTATACATACCATGAAGAGGAAATGAGGTTGACTGAACTTTGAGAGAAAAATAATAAAGCCAGAGTAGGCTGGATGTACAAGCAAGTGAGCTGAGACAGCAGACCAGACTAGCAGTAGGTAGAAGAATTAAGAAGCTTCTAGTCTTTTGTAGGCTAATCTAGGATTATGGATCTTTCTGTGAGGAAGATGAGAAATCACTAAGGACTTTGAACAGAGAATGGCATGACTTGCTTTGATTTACGTCTTCTTAGGATGGTCACAGGTGGCTGGGTGAATAAAGAGGCCAAGACTGGAAGCATGAAAGTTCAGACAGTATTAATATCATTATGAAAAACAAAAACACATTCAGCTTACCAAGCAGTAAGGCCAGGTGGGAAGTGGTGAGCTTCTGCATATATTTCAAAGATAAATCTTGCAGCTAGAGTGATATATGGAACATAAATATAAGAAATGTGTCAAGGGACTAGAGAGATGGTGCAGCGGTTAAGAGCACTGACTGCTCTTTCAGAGGACCCAGGTTTGGTTTCCATCACCCATATGATGGCTAACAACCATCCCTAAGTCCAGTTCCAGGGGATCCAATGCCCTCTTCTGACCTCTGTGGGCATTGCACAACACGAGTGCACTTACATACACATAGGTAACACACTCATTTTCATAAATTATAAATACTAAAATATTTTTACACAAAGAAATGAGTCAAAGGGAAGCTGAGGATTTTAACCTGAGTGATTAGAGAGATGACATCATCAATAACTGGTTGCTGGCATAGACCAGGTATGATTGATGGCATTGATGTTTGAGCATAGAAAGTTTGTGGTGCGTGTTACATATCTACTTGAGATGTTAGCCTGGCCGTGCTATGCTGGAAACATCTGGAGCCTGGGGGACAGTTCCAGGTTTAGCACGTACACAGGGTATCATTAGTGTAAAGGTTGTATTCAAAGGCATGGGATTGGATGTAGTCTCCATGGGAACAGGAGATTACGTCACTGAAATACATTTAAATGATCAGTAAGCAAGTGGATGAATGCACACAAGGGTGAGGTTAGAATAAATGTAGTTTCTTTGATATCAGAATCATCATGCTTCTTATTTGTATGAATCGTGATTTTTACTTGTCATCAACAGAATGCTTTTCTGGTTATTTTAACAACTCCTCACAAACGGAAAATAGAACAAAAAGGAATTTATACAAAAGAATATAGGAAAAACCAAAAGAATGTTTATTGAAAGCTATAGAACAAGCCTAAATGCTGTACAGTCAGAAACACGGACACAGTGGTCACAGAGTGATGATGTAATAACTGTTCGAAATTAAGAAAAAGGTCATTTTAATGAAGACCTACTTTGTGACAGATAATGATTTCTGATCATGATGATAATTCTTTTTTTTAATTTTTTTATTAATTTTATTTATTTCTGTACATGTATGAATGTACTGTCTGCATGCAAGTTTGTGCACACGTGTCGTGCAATGCAGCGGAGGTCAGAAGAGGGTATCAAATTCCCCTGGAACTGGAGTTCTCCTGGAATTGGAGTTTCAGACGGTTCTCGGCCACCATGTGGGTGCTGGGGATCGAACCTGGGTCCTCTGTAAGAGCGGTCGGCACTTTTAACCGCTAGGCCATCTCTCCAGCCCCCCCTCTGTATGTTTTAACTTGTTTATCTTACCAAAGAAACAACTCCTAGTTTCATTGATTCTTTGTATTGTTTTCATTGTTTCAATNTGGAATTGGAGTTTCAGACGGTTCTCGGCCACCATGTGGGTGCTGGGGATCGAACCTGGGTCCTCTGTAAGAGCGGTCGGCACTCTTAACCGCTAGGCCATCTCTCCAGCCTGATGATAATTCATTTTAATGAATGTCAGCTATGCTAGCTTTCGATCCTTATACTGTATCTGTGAGACGAGACATGGATTATTGTTGAAGTTCTTAGATGAAGAAACAGGGGGCCTCAGGTACAGTCATTTGCTTAGGTTACACAGAGGATGAATGTTGGAGACTGGATTCCAGTCCACATTTGCCTCATTCTGTGTATATGCTTTTCTTCTTTCTTCTTCGACTAGTAGTTTTCACAAATCAGCAACTAGGCTCCACCATTGAGAAAAAGTGTCACATACTTTGCAGAGCACTGTGAAGTAGGTAGGGTGATGGTTTTATCATTTTTTTTTTTTGTATTTTTGAGACAGGGTCTCCCTTTTAGTCCCAGCTGGCCTGGAGCTTGCTCTGTAGACCAAGCTGGCCTTGAACTCACAGAGATCCGCCTGCCTCTGCCTTCCGAGTGCTGGGATTAAAGGCGTGCGCCACCATGCCCAGCAAGGTTTTATCATGTTTAAAATAGTTTGTATTTTTATGTGTATGAGTGTATTACCTACCTGTGTCTAAGTGTACCCCTATCATGCAATGCCCTCAGAGTTCAGAAGAGGACATCGGATCCCCTAGAACTGGAGTTATGGATGGTCCTTAGCTGCTGTGGGGGTACTTGGACACAAACACGGTCCTAAGCAGAAGCAAACTAGAAAGTTGTCTGCTCTTAACTGCTGAGCCATCTCTCCAGCCCCTCATCATGTTTAATAAAATACATAACTAGGGCAGGAGAGATGGCCTAGCCGTTAAGAGCGCCAACGCCAACTGCTCTTGCAGAGGATATGGGTTCAATCCCCAGCACCCACATGGCAGCAGAGAACGGTCTTTAACTCCAGTTCCAAGGGAATCCGACACCCTCTTCTGACCTCCGCAGCATTGCACCACACGGGTGCACCAACCTACATGCAGACAATACATTCATACACATAAGAAATAAAATTTTAAAAAAATAATAAAATACAATACGTAACTTAGGGTTGAATGACCTCAGCCCACCTCAGAAATCTCTGGAAGCAGGTGAGATGATGAGTTCTCTCACCACCACTCCAAACTGAGTTTTGTTTTGTTTGTTTGTTTGTTGGTTGGTTGGTTGGTCTTTTCGAGACAGGGTCTCCCTGTAGCTCTAGCTGTCCTGGAACTCGCTCCGTAGCGAGTATCTCAAAGATACACCTGCCTCTGCCTCCCAAGTGTGAGGATTAAAGGCGTGCTCCACCACGCCGGGCCCAAACTGAGTTTTGCAAAAGTAAAGATGAGTTAACAAGCATGTCTCCACCTTGTTATTTTGCAAGGTAATTCTACAGGATATTGATTTCCTTCAGTCAGCAAAATACATGAATGTTCTAAAATATGTATTTGTTGATCATACAGTTGAATTTCTTTGACGAGATAACAGCATCTCTCCGTGTATTTCTGACTAACTGAAATCCTGGTTGTGATAGCATTTTCCCCTAGCCACACGTAATGACTCTAGAGTCTAATAATGCTCATTTTTCAATTGATTTTCGTTTTATCTTTTTCCTTAATTGCTTCCCTCCTCCCCCAAAACCACTCTTGTTTGGAAACAAGGAACTGTCTCCCCTCACCCCTCACTCCAGCACTTGTTCTGATGTGGAGAATCAATCTCTCTTGTCAATACAATATTTCTCTGCCTGATTTGTCATTTATTTTTGTATTGGATTGTCTTTCACTTTATTTCTCGGGTCCTTTTTCTTTTGAATCTTTTAAAAATTTATTTCTCCCACCTGAACCATTCTAGTTCCTTGGAATGAGATTTTGGTTCCTTTTTTTGTTTTCCTCCTGCTTGTTCTTGTTTATTGTGAGATTAACATCTTCCTCTTTTGGCTTTGAATTCCCTTGCACATTTCTGTCTCATTCTATTATTATTTTTTCCTTGGTGAGGAAGTTCTATGGTGTGAAGTTTCTTTGAAGCCTGCCCATTCAGTGTGTCTTAGTTTTCTCTATGAGCTGCTTGTGAGTTTTGCATGATGCTGTCAGAATTCTTCACTATTGGGTTAGAAAGATGGCTCAGTAGGTAAGTGCACCTGCCATGTGAGCAAGAGGACCCAAATTCGAATCTCCAGAACTGACATAATATCTCCATGAAGAGCATTTGTAATCTCAGCACTCCTACAGGGAGACGAGTAGCAAGACAGGAGAGATGCACGTTAACCTAGGCTGTGCAGAAGAAAAACTACAAAGCGACTCTGCCTCAAACACTGTGGAAGGTGAACCAAGGTTGTCTCTGACCTTTATGTGCATCCACATTTACACTCACATATGTGGATATGCACACACACACACACACACATGCACCATAAACACACCTACACACACCAAAAATAATTTTTAAAAATTAAAGAAATCTTTGATGCCCAGTATAGTCGGAAAATGCTAACTCCTCTGCTCTGTTTCCGTAGAAGAATCATAATACAGTCCTCCACTAGGCTTGCCCAGGGTTATTCTTATTTTAGAATATCCTAAAATCTAAAAGAAATTCTACTTCAAAATAAAATTCAGGCTTCTAAAATCCCACTAACATTCATGTGGTCTTGGAAACCTAGAGCAAATCCTTATTGCAGTAATTATTTCACCTTAAGTGAAATAATTTTGAATTAATATTTTTAAATGAAAAGCATAAAAACTACATACAGTAGATACTTTTCAGCTTATATTTTATTTAATGGTAAGAATAAAATCGGGGCCCAGTTACATGTGATAAATAGAAGTGGGCTTTGGAGTTAAATGGGGATGAGTTTGAATCTTGGTTTACCTTTGTCCAAGATATGACCGTTAAGTAAAATAATCAACCTTTCTCAGTCTAGAGTTTCTTTCTCTGTTTCTGTCCAAAGAAATTAACTGTATTTGTCCTATGTTAAATTTGAAGGCTTAAGTGTTCTGCCTTGGTATTCGTCTACTAGAGCTGATCAACAAAGTACCTCAATCTGAATGTCTTACAAAACAAGTTAATTGTTGTTTTTTTTCTGTTCTTTTGTGTTATATATATATATATATATATAATTTTTATTGAATTTTTATGTGTTCCATCATGATTTCCCAATCAGTCTTAATCACCTTTATATAAACCTGCTTCTCCATTAGTACCCTCCCACACACCTCCCTCCAAGTTTGGAGTTTACACATTCTGTCATTTGTGCTAGTGTCCATTGCTCCAAACTATTCTCTCTGCCCACTCCTCAGTACCAGCTCAGGCCAGTTCTTCCTCACCCAACTGCAGTCAGCTACATTCAGTGATTAATTATGGAAATCTCTGATATTATTTTGAATCCTTTTGATTCTTCTTCAGATCTTCAACTAGAAATCTACCATGAACATTGATTATGATTCCTCTTGCTTTACATCCAATAAGCCTCTGATGGATACTTACTAAAGTGCTTTGCAAAATTGCAAGTATAGCTACTAACATGTGTAAGATAGTATTGGCTTAATATTAGCAGCAAATTGTATAAAGCCAGCATGTGTAGTAAAGCCACCATCCCCTGCATCTCCATCTCCTATTCAATGTTAGGGACTCATTAGGGACTTCTTAAAGATAAAAATTCACAGGCTGGAGAGGTAGCTCAGTGGTAAGAGCACCAGCTGCTCTTGCAAAGGATCCAGGTTTGATTCCTAGAACCTACAGGGTGGCTAACAACTATCCATAACTCCAGTTCCAGGGGAATCCAATGACTTCTTCTGACTCAGCCTGCCTTCCACACATGTGCAGGTGATATATGCATACACCTAAAAAATAAAGAAAAAAATTTAAAGATGAAATGCACTAGATACTCTTGAACAAGTCTGTATAGGCTTTCCCTTAGTTTTTCTTTAGTCAGTTGTGTGGTTCTAAAATTTTGGTCAGTTAAATAATTGACTCTTCAAGATTTTGTGTGCAAAATCTGACAAGATGCATCCCTCCTGTGCTGTAGGTTATGAGGTCTTTAAATGTTTTTCCTGGCTAATTTTGTCCTTTATTTTTGCTGTATATTACTTTAAAATATAAGCACTGTTTTACCTGGGACTCCACAGTCCCATTTCTCGTCCATTTAGGAGGCCATTTACTAGCTGAATAATATATTTGAGGTTCTTTTATCTCTTACCCAAACCTTCTGCCTTGTCTTTTATCCCTCCACAGACCTTCAAGTGCAGTGCATCAGACCTGCTCATTTTCTCCCTGCCACAGACAGTGTTTCCGTTTTGGAAACTTTGCTCCAGACCCTTTATCTGCAATAATCTCCCTCTGTTTCCACCCGGGGAATCCCACCTATCTAGTAACTTTCAGTTAATCACCCACAGCTAGAAAGTGGCTCTTCTTCCTCTGAACTGTAACTGTTTCCAGCTCACTTTCATCACATACACCCACTATGTTCTCTGAAGAAAAAAAAAAGCAACGAATAGACCCCAGAAAATGACTCATTATTTTACCCCATCTCTCCATTAATATTCAATTATATTCCTTTCTTGACTTTTCTCCTTTTATATACATCACCCCCCTCTCCTCATAGAGGAAGAAAAATAGAAAGTGAAAAGTAACCATTTGTTATGGTCTAGATAGTATCTTAAGATTTTAAAACCACTTAATTCTTTAATGTCCACAACTGCTATATGGTTATCTTACTTTTACCCTCATTTACTAGGAAAAAAAAAACTCAAGGCTTGAAAATAGGCCAGTTTCTCCAGGTTACAAAAATTAAGATGGGATTTGGGTGCATACTAGGACTCTAAGTTTGAGCTGAGATGGACAAAGACGATTTGCCGATTTCTAGAGTTACTCAAGTGAACAACAAAAATAGTTTTCTTTCTTATGGGAATACAAAGCAGTAAACACTCCAGGAAGACAATTTAAAAAATGAAAAATTTAAAACTAAAAAGTCAAACTATATTTAAAAGACTGGAGAAATTCTCATCTTTAATGTATAAACTTGGAAGGCACTCATAAGAATATAGACTTGTTATCTTTGTATAGCTCTAACCAAATACCTGAAAGAAACATCTTATGGAAGGAAAAATTTGTTTTGGCTCACAGTTTTAGAGGGTTCAGTCCATGGTCCCCTGGCTGTGCTCCTGAGCTGATGGTGGGGCAGGAAGGCATTGTGGCAAGAATATGTGATGATGCTTCATTCCTTTACCTCATGGTAGACAGGAAAGATGGAGAGATAGAGGAAGAGGTCAGGAAAAATATACCTCCCAAGGACCCACATCCTCCAGCTATGTTTAAACACTGAAGAAGCTAAAAAATAAAATCCCTAAACTGTGTCACTAGCTGAAGACCTAAGCTGAACTGTAGGAGCCTGTGAGGACATTTCATAGAAACCATAACAGTGACAAGTATAGTTCACAAGATTCAATTGTTTCATCCACTCACCTTCCTAATAACTCCATGATAGAAGTACTATCACTGTCAACATGGAACAGATGTGTAAACTGAAGTGTAGACAGCCTAAGTAATTCATCCAAGGTCCCAAGCTAGTTGGGATCCCTCACCCTTACAAGAGATCCCCATGTCCTCTTCTGTTAAGGACTTTCAAATGCATTTTTAATTTTTACCTCTTCCCTTCTGTCTTTGTACCGTTTCCTTGACATAACCTCAGTGTTCTTATATTGGTGGGAACAAGCTACTTAATTATAATCAGAATCTCAAAATTGGGGGTTGATTCTTGAGCCAGTTACGTTTACAGAAGGAGGACACTAACTTTAATTAACTTTAACGAAGACTGCTTATAGCTCCATGTGAGAAAAGACACAAAAAGGCCCATTAACTCTGAGCATTATTCCTGTGTGTTCCACTCTGTATGCCCTCAAGATAGTACTTTTCCCCTGCTGTTCTTTGATATTTTTTTGCCTTTTTCCATCTTTTAAATGTATTAAGAACAGGGTGTTAGTCTAAAATTAGTCATGTATCCACAGTAGCCTCTCCATTCATCTAAACACATTATTTCTGGGGAAATAGTAGAGAACTTTGAGGATTATTATGTTTTAATAGTTGAAAAACCTGTGTATAGGACTCTCTTCATCCATTTCATGACTAAATTATTTGGTCTTCAGTTTTCTCTGAGTCTGTTTGTATGTGTATTTTAAAGAGATTTTTAAACAGGTATGGTGGATCACACAGGAGGGAGAATTGCAGGAAATTCAAGGCTACCCTGGGGTATATAGTCTTAGGTCAGCCTGGACTACAGAGTATGACACTGTCTCAAAGAAAACAAAAATGAGAAAAGAAGACATTCTCATCAAATTCTACCTTGAAAAGGATCATTTTGAAAATGCTTAACATAGATTCTTCCTCTCCTTGTAATACATGCATACCTGATTTTAACTATTGTTGGGTAATAAAAGGTACTTTCAAACACTCAGTGTGCAGATATAAAAAAAAAAAAAAAACCTGCCCTGATTCCACACCCAAACAATTTCTGGAAATTAGCATTCAGAAATTGCTTGTGGACTATTTTCACTATTCCAGACTTCGAGGAAATGCTTCGGGGACAGCTGAAGTGAGACTTTTAGTGCTTTCTCCACCGTCCATTTGTATTCTGTGCCCGGCACAAGAATGCCTGTCCTCTTAAAAGTTTTATCATGTCCAAGGCTATTAACATTATGAGGATAGGCTGAAGCATGAATAAATTCTGAGACTTACTGATGATGTCATTACACTGGTCAATAAAATACATAGAGGCAGGGCTTCCCATCTACCAGGCTTCACTAACTAAATCAGGATACACGAGCAATTAACTCTTTAATTAAGATGAATGGGTGACATTAGCCCTCCTTAAACTCTGCTCGTCAGCATTTACAAATAGAAAAAGATGGATGCTTCCTTCCCTAGAAATGCAGGTTTTACTTTTCATTCATCAAGGCAGGCTCATTCTTCCTACATTGTAAACAAAGTCACTTACGTATATTGATGATTGGAAATATTTTAGTAGGTTTATTTCATCAATCATTCTCTCACTGGTTAAGATTCTATGTGGAAATGTATCAGTGCTTTTATGAATCTAAGCTGATTACTGTTACTAGTGAATATGTTCCCTTGTCTTTTCTCCCACTGTCCACAGGAAGGTCTATGACAGAATCTCTTAGCAAAAAGAAATAAGCAATACAGCATGAGAATACATATCCATGTCTTTTTCCAACAGCTGCTCATTGATATCTGCTATTTTGCTGGGACCTTAGAATCCAAGTCTCTAGATAACTACTCAGACTCCCAATCTCAAATCAGGAAATGCTATGACTTGAGGAAGTATGTCTTGGGACCTTGTGTGTAAAATCTGGTTAGTGGTGGGGTCCCTTGATTTGCTTTCAATAATACTGAACATGGCAAGAGAGAAAAACAAGCACATGAGTTAGTCTCTAAAAAATTTAGCTGCTAAGCCAATGCTAAAACAAATATAGAATAATCCATATATATAATTGAAAATTTTAATAGACCCATTAAAGAAGAAATAGGTAGAGTTAATTTTAATATTTAGTGAAACACATCAAAAGTGTCATTCCAACATGCAGTTAAATAATCTAGTTTCTACAGTATATGCTGCATCTTATTTTTTTACATTTGAGATCTTAGAGCATACTTCAGTTTAGAGTAGCCTCATATCAAGAAATTGGAAGGCACAGTTACAAGGGGTTCCTTACTGAACCACAAAAAGTCTGATAAAAATTAAAAGTGCATTTAATTAACACTTGTTAATTTTCAGTAATTTTTAAATTAAAATATTACATATGTAATAAAATTTAGCAATTATATAGTATGCGATTAAGAATAAGTGGTACTGCTTAAATGCCTGTACATCCAATAGCTTGAGCTTTGTTAGTATGACTGAAAAGGGTATCACTGTGAAAGCTGTCAATCCGTGAAGGGAAACAAACTGAACAGACCGGAGTCCAAAATGACAACTCCAAAGAAATTAGACTGTTTTCTTCTCACCCACTTGTGCCCCTTTCCCAAAGCCTAGGGAACAAACTGCGGAAGAGGAGGCGTGGTAGATTGTAAGGGCTGTGGAGAGATAGGGGTGAATCATGAGACTATAGGAATATAGTCTGGACACCTGATTGATCAACATGCCTGTGCATACAAGCTTCTCCAACTGGACTATGGGAACTTTGGATTGTTCAAAATTTGGACATAGATACTTGCAAAATGCACCAATTACTTAATTGTATGACATACTGAGTAACATTATTGTTATCTGCAAACAACTGTGTCATTGTATTGTAGAATCCCTTAAAAAAATAAATAAAAAAATAAAAAATAAATAAAAAATAAAAAAATAAAAAATAAAAAAAAAAGAAATTATAATTGTGGGGTGTGGGTTGGCAGTTATTTCTTTGTTTGCTTGGTTTTTGAGACAAGGTCTTACTATGTAGCCCAGGCTATCTTCAAACTTGTGATTCTTCTGCCTCTGCCTTTACAGTCCTAGAATTGTGGGAACACACTGCCCACATTTATCTGACATTTACATATAATTAAATTATATATTATAATTACATGTAAATGCAAAACACTGTGTTCTGTTCTAATTTTATGTAGTAGAATCTAACTTGAATCTGTTTGTGTATTAGTTACTTTATTCTTGCTGTGATTTAAAAAAATAACTGACCAAGGGAACTTATCCAAGGAAGAGTTTATCTACCTTATGGTTCCAAAGGGGTAAGAGTCCATCATGGCAAGGAGGCATGGCAGCAGAGGTGGCCTGAGTAGGAACAGAAAGCTCAAATCTTCAAGCAGGCACAGGAAGCAGAGAGAGACAGGAAATCCCTAAAGGCTTAAGAACTCTCTTAGTCATTATCCAGAGACCCACTTCCTCCAGCAAGGCCATACCTTCTAAGATCTCCCAAAATGCCACCACCAAATGGGGACAAAAATGTTCAAATACTTGGAATCTATGGGGGAACATTCTCATTCAAACCATCGCAGTTTGTATTAAAACTAACTAAAAAGCAACCTCTCTGAGTCTGTCTTCAAGAAAATTCTCTGAATATAACACTAGGGACTTTATAAATACCTTGATTTTCTAGATCCAGAAATGCATGATCCAGAACATGAAGCTAGAACACAGAAAATTCATTCAACAAATATCTGTTGAAGGAATTATTTAAATGAATTACAAGTTTTTATATAAGACATTTACTCAGTAAATATTTTATATTTTCTGTGTAAATACCCTTTCCAGAATGAATGAAAGAAGTATTTTAAAACTAAAACTATCTTTCTTTATTATGAACTCTTTACCAAAGCAAATATAAATGTATTTAAAAAAAAAATCCCTCTGCCACATATAGTGAAGCATTTAATCCCAGCACCTGGGAGGCAGAGGCAGGTGGGTCTCTGTGAGACTGAGACCACTCTGCTCTACATAGAGTTCCAGGCCATCTAAGGCTATGGGGAGACACTGTCTCAAAATAAAACAAAACAAAACAAATCAAAATGAAACAAAACAGAAAACCAGTCTCACTAAACTTGGAAGTTTAGTGGAGAATGATACTCTTCAATTAAATGATTCTAAGTCCGCATTTTACAATAGCTAGGAAGAAACACTACATGTTGCCAGGATTGTAGAAGTTGTGGGAAACATGGACTTCGGGGTAGGTTTACAAGAAAAGAACACTTCCAGATAGCAGAGCAGGGGCTGTGACAAGGCAGGGACAAATCGGGGGAGGAGAGAACATAATGGCTTTGGTAAGGAGCCTTTGAGCTTAAGAATTTGCACACAGTGGGAACTGGAAAAATCTAAAGGTAAAAAGATGCTCTGGAGTCCCCACTGGAGAAACATACATGGCTATATAGAATCTGACCTTTGTCTTTTTAGAACAAGAAGTAATTGAATAAGACTTTGGGTTTCCACACAAAAGGAATTTGCAAGGCAGATAATTTAAGAAGCAAGAGTGATTGGAGGGGGTTATATATTAGGGAGGTAAAGAGGGCTCATCTGAGATGGAAGGATGGGAGCACAGTAGGGGAAGATTTCAAAACTGCATCTAAAGCAGATTCTATTTGACTTAATAAAGGCAGATAACAGGGGGGAGAGAGATATTAAATTCTGCTCCAAAAATTCTATCCCGGTGAATGTTAGCATTCTTCAATATTAAGTAACAATGAAGCAATCCTGAACTTAATAACTTTTGCTGATCTCACAGGTACTTTCAGAATATAGACTCTTCTCTGTTAATGGTGTGTGTGTGTGTGTGTGTGTGTGTGTGTGTGTGTGTGTGTGTGTGTGTGTGTGTGTGTGTGTGTGTGTGTGTGTGTGTCTGTGTGGGGTAGTTTGCTATTACTCTAGAAAACATTATGAATAGTGAAGAAAGCTGTTTAACACATTGCCTCTTAAAATAATTCACAGGCTACTGAAATATAAAGACATAAAAGATCATTCTGAGGATCCAGTCTATAAACAATCTGTGGATATGGAGATAACACATCTCGAAGCCTAATTCTTCTTGGATTTGTAGGCAAATAACTAATTAAGTACATTTTATTGGCTAAATAAGCTAAGGTAACTATTTTGAAGGAAAGACCTTGAAATCATCCCAAATGTTCCAAAAGATATAAATTAGTGTCTTAATGAGGTTGGGGAACACAACAATTTCTGTATCTTTCCTCACATTAAAAAAAAAAAAAAAAAAAAAAACTTGGCTTAGGGGACACGAAATGATTATAAAATTGTCCTTTCTTAAAATTTCCCTAAGTAAAAAGCCAATTAAAAGAGTATCTCAAGCAATGTCATGAATGGTTAGACCTTTACGTGGTAGAAATTTTAAAATAAATCACATTATTCTCTTAATGATGCATCATGATATTCCACTTTGGGTTGTAAACAGCAGGTGGTCGGCCATCTGAATCTCTGTGGTTGTAAGAAATATCAACCAGCGGCTCTCAGCGGAGAACCATTTGCCATCCAAGAGACTATATTATTGCCATGAATGGCACTGTTTTCTGGCAGTTAGAGACCATGAGTGCTGCAAACATCTTACTAGGTAGAGGACAGATCTGTCCACCACCAACCAAAAATGATCTGATCTACAACATCAGTAGTACTTGAAGCCAAACAGTCCCGAGATCAGCCTGGTGAGGCTTCTCAGGAGTGCTGGAGTTTTGCCGTCATGATGTATAGAGAGCAGTCTAATGTTTTAAATTAAAACATAACCAAGTGTGGCGATTCATGAATTAAGTGCTCTGACACACTGAAATGGAAGATGGAAATACAAAGTCCATGTTGTTTCATATTCTCTACCAATAAGCATGTTTTTCCTGTGCATAGAACCAATTCTATTTGAAGTCATTCATATGTCACTTAGCATTTTCTCTGAGAAATTGCTTTGGAGGAAAAAAAATGCAAAGTGAAGCTGTAATGCTGTTGAAAATGGAATGCAGAAGAGTTTGGCCTGGCTTTCTTCTAGGGAATGGTATCCTCTAGCTTAGTTTGTTTATCCCTGGTAGGGGAGGAAAATCTAACATTAGAACTAGGGTCACACAATTGAATGCCTGAAGTAAGGCTGATATCAGGTGTAGTCAGGCCCACAGCAGGTGGAAAATAATAGTGCCCTTCAGCTCCCAAGCTGCCTCTGGTATCCCAGGCTGTTTCTAAGGATCTCTCAGAAAATTCTGTATGCAGTCCCACATTGAGGGGGTGAACTCACAACATAGCAGGAAGCCAGAAACCTAGCCCATAGGTTATAAAAATCAGTGCCTGTAATAACTGGTTGGCTGGTGTCCAAGCAGTACCTCCTGAAAATACTTAGTCCAGGGAGGACATGATGAAGCAGCCCAGTTGTGATACCCTATAGTCATGATGACATTGAGCCTCATTGAAGAGTAAACACTCTGGAGTGGTGGGGACAGCGGGGTGCTACATAGCACATGCCCCTGTAAGTGTGAGCAGCCTCAACTCAGTACTGGCAGATGGTTGCTACGTGGGGACGCTGGCCGACTTGCCAGATTTTTCAAGGGAAGCGGTGGAATCTAATGATTTCTAAACATTGGCAATTAATTCAAATGTAAAACTATTCAGCCACCACTGCAGTTTATATAATTCCTTCTGGGGATGACCCATGGGCCAGCAGTTTGCTAATTCTGACTTAGAAGGATGGAGAGAGGAATGTGTTGACTCCCAACTGAAAAATGGGATCATTTTTCAGACTACCAGCCTTCTGTTTCCTGCACTAAGAAAGATTTTTCTAGAACACCTTTCCAGATGAATTAGAAATGCAACTGATATTTCAGACTACAATGGTCTATTCTCATTTGCTTTCAATTGTGGTGACAAAATAATCTAACCAATACCAACTTGGGTAGGAAAGGCTTTATTTGGCTTTTATCTCCCAGGTCACACTTTATTACTTAGGGAGCCCAAAGTAGGAAGTCAGGGCAGGAACTTGGAGGCAGGAGCTGAAGCATAGGCTGTGGAGGAATGCTGCTTACTGGCGGGCTCCCCTGATCCATGCTCAACCTGCTTTCTTATACAGTACACAAGAGACTGCACTTCCCATATCACTCAAGAATCAAGAAGTAGTCAACAGACATGGCCACAGGCCAGTCCAGTGGAAACAATTCCTCAATTGGGGCTCCCTCAACTCAGATGTGTCAAGGTGATATTAAATCTCTCCAGCACATGGTCCAATGCCCAAGAAGTCAAACAATTGATGTTTTTGGTTGTGCATTTTAAGACATAAAGTACCTATCTCCATGCAACTTCAGACAGAGAATCCATATAGACACAGGTGTTTTCTGGAACAATTCCTGTAAATAGCATAAATATGAACTTCATGTTATGGTCAGGTGACTATGAAATTTAGGAACTATATAAATTCATGGGATTTTTTCTTGGTCTTTTTGAGACAGGGTCTCTCTGTAGCCCCAGCTGTCCTAGAACTCACTATGTAGACCAGATTGGCCTTGAACTCACAGAGATCCACCTGCCTCTGCCTCCCAAGTGCTAGGATTAAAGGCGTGCGCCACCACGCCTGGCATAAATTCATGATTTTAACTAAGTAAATGCACCAAGTTGAAAAAGAGATTACATAGTCTTTTAGTAGATGTTGCTAATGAAAATTCCTCATGAAATAACTTTAAATAAATCAAAGAAAGATGCCAGAAAGATTTCACTCAAATCTAGAAGGCTGAAATGATGCCACAGTTCTTTTTGTGTTTCGTTTTGTTTGTAATTTTCTCACAATTCCAGGCTTTGCAAATGCTAAGTAAGTATTCTACCAATGAGTTATGTCCCCAGACCATGAATCCATCATTCTCTTGACAAATCACTGATTTTTTTAAAAGTACTACCTGTGTGCCATAGTGGCACATGCCTTTATTCCCAGCACTTAGAAGCAGAAGCAAGAGGATCTCTGTGAGTTCAAGGCCAGCCTGCTCTACAGAGCGAGCTCCAGGCCAGCTGGAACTAAAGGGAGACCCTTTCTCAGAAAAAAAAGACAAAACGAGTACTTCCCATTGCATTTTTATTGATCTCATATTCAATTTTTTTTAAATATTAGGAACATTTGTACCACATAGGAAATCATTGTTGTTGCATTCAAGAGCTCAGTGGTAGAGTGCTCACCTAGCATAAGTGGGACTTTGGGTCCAGTCCCTAATATTGGAAAATAAAATAGAGAATATAAAAAGCACCAGTAGAAAAAAAATGAAAATCTTCCTTCCCCAACTTTAACATCACCGTTCAAGAGTGAAAAAAATAAATAAAAATAGTAATAGAATTGAGGGACAAATTTCAACAAAACACTGAAAAAACAGTATTATTTTTGTTATAGAGTCAAACTGTAGAAATTTATTAGGAAGATCAACATATGTCTGAGTTCCAGGTAAGGTTCCTGGGAAGCAGGAAATATGTAGGAATTGGGGTGAGGACTTACTCTCTAGGCCCGGGTATGAATTTTTTTAAACAGCATGAAAGAAATGTATATAACTCAGTCAATAACAACACTCAGCTCAAGAACAGCCATCTCATACCCAGGAACACTAGGAAATTTCTTTAGAAGAAATAATCTTAACCCTTCCACACCACTTCAGAGGGAATTGAGGCCTAGCAAGGTGATGCTGTAGGCATTTCCCAGATAACATACCTGCTCTTCTCAAGCCCATTTAGTGTGCTGCCTCACCCTGTGCACACCTACTAGTGCCATATTTTTACTGTCATTTCTGACAGCAGAGAAAAAATAGGAGGAAAAGAAGAACTTCTGTGTGCATGCACATTTATGAGTATATTTATGTGTAAATGCACATGCACCCATATATATATATATATATATATATATATATATGTTCAAGCTCACATGAACACATCTTATTTCTTGGTGACATGTGCTCAAAAGGAAAGAATTTGAACCCAAGGAGGAAAATGAGATTTTAATAGAGTATACTCTCTTAATTCAGTGGTTTGCTTTCCACAGTTTTGGTAGCCTGTGGTCAGCCAATATCCAAAAATATTAAATGGAAAAATTCTAGAAATAAAATGTCTTTTGTATTGGAATTGTACAGAGCAGCTCTCAGTAGTATGATGAAATCCTGTTCAGTCCTGATCCATCCCTCGTTGGATGAGAATCACTCCTTTGTCCATGGCGTCCCCATGTATACATTACTTATCCATTATTTCGCCATAGCCACCTCAGAGTAGTCATCAGAGGGCCTGCGGTACTATGACACGGCTTGTGTTGTGTTGAAGTGCTATGTAGAGTTATAATTATTCAATTTCATTAATATTTATTGTGATTTATTACTGTATCTAATTTATAAATCAAACTTAATCATAAGTATACTATGTTTACAAAACAACAAAACACTGTTCAATATTTTCTGAATTTCCAGAATCTAGTGGGAATCTTTAGACTTCTAAGGGGAATCTATCTTTCTCATGCTGAAAAAAGTCAAAAGCTATTAATCTTCACTATAACTTAAGTTGGCTGTAGGGATTTGAGGGGGAGGGAGGAACTTTTACTTAGGTCTGCTTGATGCTTCTTCCTAACATGTATTATCTAATTGTAAACTACCAAAAGTTTTGACATATGTCTGATTCTAAGTCTCAAAGAATTAGAGTGGCACTTACAGCATCATCGTGTTGATCACTGGCAAAGCCATCAGCGTGATGGAGTTAGAACCTACCTGTGTTACCATTTGGGATGGAGCCCTAGTTTCAACAACCCCAAGGTATAAGTCTCCCATCTTCTTATGTGAATCTCTAGGTGTAAGTCTCCTCTCATCAAACTGGGGATAATAAGAATTCTTACATCAGTTTAAAAATAAGAATAAAAATTCTCACTACTAAGTACTGAGGCTATTTTCAAGATTTTACAAAATAATCCATGTTAAAAAGGTAGCTCATATTTAGCCCACAGTAAGTGCTCAGGAATGATTAGCTATTATCACTAACTATTGTCTTTACCCTGAGGATTTTGGAGTATGGCTCCCTCACACATTTTCTTTCTATCCTAATAATAGTTTATGACTTTCATATAGATTGACATATTAAATTGTATAATGGATATTTCCATTTGTCAAGGATCTATAGGCATTTTAGTTATAGTCCGTCTTCATAATGGGCTTCTAATGAGGAAAGCGTTAACAGTACTTAGTTTAAAATTATTCTGAATGATTAGACCCAGCATTCTTGAACACCTCCCCCTATACTTTTCCTAATTATGGACACCTTGACCACTTTTCCAGTGTGAAGCATGCAGAGTAACTCCTTTGTTTATTGATTGGCCAAATATATGCAGGGGGAATGTACGCTACTTCATCCTTGGCTCTTCTGAGGGAGAGTGTTACCATAGCAACAAAGGCATCCTTTGACTCCTATTTCTACACAGAGTATAGAAATGCTTCTTTTATAAAAAAAAAAAAAAAGACAATATTTAATGTCGAATCTAAAGTAATTTTTCTCATTGTTTGGGGAGTAAAATTGATTTTCTCTGGGCAAAGTTTGTTTGGCTGCCCAAATGTACTGTTTATAGTAATGTGTTCCACCAAATTTCTTTAAAAGCCAGTTAAACGTATTTTGTCTTAACTTCTAATCTAATTCCGTCATTTGGAAGTGCTTCTTGCTGCACTGTGCCTGTTTTGATTTGGAAATAGTGCACATACCGTCTTTGCTATGTCAGGGTGAGGTAGAGGAGAACAAAATGAATCATGTTATTTCTTGTATCACGGTGGGAGGGAGAACACATGCTCTGGTATTTTTCAGAGTCTGTGTGGCCTGTTCTAAAACTGAGATTTTCAGGTGGCAGCTGGTGCCTGGTTTATGAATCCAGTGGTTCAAAACCCATTCCTTCCCAAGAGGCATCTGTTTAAATTTTTTCAAAAGTAAGAATAAATCTTGATTTTTTTTCACTATAAGAACAATACATGATGATTTCAGAAGATCTCCTCAAGAAAAGAAAGATACCTATATTCTGTCTCTCTAAAGATCACTATCTTTGCTACTTGATAATAGATACCATTGTAGAATTGTTTGTGTTGACATATGTGTTTTATTCCACAAAATCAGCCTACCTATTTATTATTTTATAACTTGCTTTATGTCCTAGCACTCCTGATATGTTGAAAAAATCATCTTAATTCAATATGTTTAATAGGTGCCAGGTTGCAAGATCTTGGCTACTTTAATTTGGGTAGCTTTTAAACATTTCCTTGATTGAGGCAGAATTGTAGTGAATTTCTTGGTTTGTTAACCTTTTGATATACACAATGAGATGAGATACCATGTGATTCTGGTGTCTTTATAAAATCAAAGGGTTGTAAAAAGATGGCTAAAGTGGTTCTCTAGTAGCCTTTAGTTGCCTTCATGGGGGACATTTTGGCACCCCACAACTATACCAAGGAGTCATGCATAGCATTGAACTTGACAGCAGTTCAGTCCTCTGATCCTGAGCCTTCGAATGCTAGAATCTAGTTCTTATTCCTAGAAGCTTCCTTTCAAGAAGAATTTTGGTTGGGGGCTGGAGAGATGGCCTAATGGTTAAGAGCACCGACTGCTCTTGCAGAGGACCTGGGTTCGATCCCCAGCACCCACATGGCGGCTGAGAACCATCTGCAACTCCAATTCCAGAACTCCAGTTCCAGGGGAATCCGACACCCTCTTCTGACCTCCAAGGCATTGCACGACAGGGGTGCACAGACCTACATGCAGACATTACATTCATACAAATTAATTAATTAATTAAAAAATAATTTAAAAAAGAGGAATTTGGCATTCTTTCTTTTCTCTTTTCTGTAGATATTTATTGATTATCAGTTGTATCCTAGTACTGTATGTGTACCACCACCCTAGCTACTGATAAATCAATGTGGACCCAGTAGAAAACAGCAATCGATTTCATTTATGACAGTAGCAGGTCTGCATACCAAGTCTCATATTTAATAGTTTATGCTTCTGAGATTTAGTTTCCTCATTTTAAAAAGAGTAAAAAATAAAACTCATTTCAAGTTCCTTTCATTCAAGTTTCAGTGATTTAATACATGAAGATTGCAAACTACAAGTCCTAGAATGTGTTAACGTAAGGGCAGTGGTGGTCCAGATGAAAAAGTGAAAACATGGAACAGGGACTTACTCACCTTCCTGGGGGGATCAGGAAAGCCATCTGACTTCCAGTTCTGTGCCCAAGTGCCAGCTCTCTGTGACTCACTGCCTGACCTTGGGCTAAACACTTCATGTCTCTCTACCTTAGTTTTTCCTCTCTGTAATATGAGGGTAATAACTCTTGCCCACCTCACTGGGGCAAGGATGGTTAATCAGTGTTTATAAAGCTCAATAAATCCTTTGGCTATGAAGTACAATGAGACTGCAAAGCAGTTTTTCTATTACCTGCTTTATTAATATCTAAACCAACATGCCAGTTTCTGCTGAATAGAGTACTGTGGGGTCAGCCCTTATCCTATGTCATTGTCAGGAATCTCAGATCCTTTAGCCCTGGCCCTGTGGACATCAGTTTTTCAATCGCTATCATCCTCAGTCTTCCTTCAAGAAATACTGAGCAGTCAGAGAGTGAGCACAGCAATGTATAAGAGTCAATATGGCCATTACCTACCAGGTATTGCCTGGGATACTGTCTATAAGGAATCCTAGTAGACCATGGACAGGGACATGTGTGGTCAACATAATCTTCTTGCTGACAGCAATATCAAACTGAAAACTAAGAGGGACAGAATATGAGAGCCATGGAGACAAAAGGGGAAAGGAAGATGAAAAGTTAAGTACTTTGGGCAGAAGAGAAATTCTTATCAAAGCCCCATAGTGAAAGAGGGCAGTACATACAGGAAATTGAAGCCTGGTATGACAGAAGTAAGTAAAGAAGCCTGGAAAAGCTGGACCTACCCAACACACTCTAATTGTATCATTTAATCAAGGTGGTCCTTATGATCTGCAGACTGATACCCTTCATTAATGTGATGTCTGGCCTGCCCTGTCTAGCCCGCACATCTGAATGGACTGTATCCTTAGCTCCCGAGACCTCAGCCTCTTCGTGCTGGTTCTAATAAACAGCTTTTGTTTGGCTCCTTGGAATTGCATATTCCCCTTCTGGTTTTTCACACTGCCATCACCTTCTCTTCAGTATACTTGTCAGACAGGTGGCCCTGGTGTAAGTTAGAAACACAAATTTAAAAATAAAACAAAAACTATGAGTATAAAATGAAGGGACATAAAAATAACAGCTAAACAAACACAAAGACAAATTGGATAGTAGTTAAGTTGAACCCCCCTCTGGTGCCTCTGGGTATAAGTGGAAGGACTCTGTGTGTCTTAGGTGCCTCCTACACAATGCCAACTGTACATTAATTTCACAAGCATACAATAGAAAATCCTTGAAAATACCAACACTAAGTATAAACATCACAACCTAAATTTTAGGTGAGTATTAAATTGAAAGAATTAGACTCCTACCAAAAGAGAAAAGAAAATAGAAACTCATTGGAAATAAAAACAATGACTAAAACTTTAATCAGTATTGGGGTTAATCACCTCATTTGGTTACTGACAGTTCCATGAAGTTTCTGTCTTAAAAGCATGGGAAAAGCAGGCTGCCGAGTTTGATTTGTCATCTGCTATAAGTTGAGCTATAGCCTGAAATGGTAGAAAGCCTTTCTTGCTGGATTTTACCTCTTTAATCTCAAATGAAAACTGGCACTCCATCTGGATAGTGTCCAACGTGACACATTTGGGGAGCCATCAACTACCTAGCCTTACAAATCAAGAACACTGATTAAATAATCAAGATTTCTGAAAAGCCTTGAGGGAGCCGCACGTTTTTTGCATTGGTAATTGCCATTGCCATTCTGTTTGGAGGACAAGATGCTTTGGAGCTTTGGGTGGGAAGTTAAGTTTGTCATGCCGGCACTGAGCATTTTCTTTGTGGTTTAGCAGGAATTTGACATCTTTGGATATATGATAGCAAATATGTAAATCTGTAAGATTTAAAAAATGTCTTAAACTAATGAAACTTGTCACAAAGAAAATGAAACAAGGCAAGTAATTACTTGGTTGTTTATTTTGAGGGGAAATAAAGATAATTATATTTTGCTGAGCATCCATTAAAATAAGAGAGGTTATTGTTTTTCTGATGTGTAATACACAACAAACATCTACATAATTATTAATTCTTCATAGAGAAATTAAAAGCCACTTCTTATAATAACTACAAGTATGAAGATATAAATTTCTTCTTGTGTCACGTGTTCAAACATACCATTATGGTTATTTAAAATAACCTCTGCCCAAATTAACAAAACATTGGTCAGAATTGTAACTGATTTCCCAGAATTACATGCATGAAAGAACAATTCTTTCATTAGAGAGGTCAAAATTAGTCTGGCAAATATCAATGAACATTATTAATGTTACATTCTGCTTCAGCTCTGGCCAAAACTGTCAATTTGGTGAAGTTATCCTCTGCCATTTCTCCACATCACTTTGAAAGATTTTATTTTTGCTGGTATTCAATCATTTATTCATGGAACTATGTTTATTGGGCTCCTACTTGATAGCAGGCATAATCCTGGTGCTTAGAGCTATGCTAGTGAAAGAGAGAAATGTCTAGTGTAAAAGGAGTTTGCATTCTTGGACATTATAGTGGAGTCAGACAATAAAAAATGAAACCACATATAGCTGGAAAAAGCATTCTTAGATAATAGTAAATGCAATGACACTAATAAAGTAGAATGCTGCATTTGAGAATTTCTGGGACTATTTCAATCTCATCATTAGGTTAAGACCTCAGTAATAAGTGACTTCTTAAATGACCTTCAGTCAGATATACAACATGCAAGGCCTAGGAATCAAGACCTGGGTATGCATGAAGTTGAATGGGCAGAAAATGGTCTGTGTGCCTGGAGTGTAATGAACAGAGGAAAGGCAGTTTAAATGAGGCAAGAGAGCCGGACAGGGGCTGCGGGCTTCTGGAAGCTCTAGTAGGCTGTGATAAAAATTGTATTTTCAATCTGATGAAAGTGTATTACAGTTTTAGTATCTCTCTTTTCTTTCCATTTGCTCAGAGAACTTCCATTGTTTCTGAGCGACTCCTACCATTACAGCTCTCCTGTCAGCACCTTGGCCTAAGATCTTTGCTCCAAAAATTTACCTTTTAACATCTTACTTTTTCAGATATCTGCAAGGTTGATGAATCTAATCCGATAAGCCAAAATACATAACCACTTTCTTGGTTAAATGTGTATTAAAATGATACCCTCTAAGATGGGCATATTTGAATTAAAAAGCCAGCACTGAGGGCTGGAGAGATGGTCTAGCGGTTAAGAGCGCCGACCGCTCTTACAGAGGACCCGGGTTCGATCCCCAGCACCCACATGGCGGCCGAGAACCGTCTGAAACTCCAGTTCCCGGAGAACTCCAGTTCCAGGGGAATCCGACACCCTCTTCTGACCTCCGCGGCATTGCACGACACGGGTGCACATACTTGCATGCAGAAAGTACATTCATACACATACAGAAATAAATAAAATTAATAAAAAAAATAAAAAATAATAAAATAAAAAATAAAAAAGCCTGCGCTGCTTAGATTTCAGAGAATACTTTTAAACTAGAGTTGTTTATAAGCAATTTAAAAAAATCACAATTTAGGTAATTTGTGCGCTCAACCCATATTCTGTCCAAAAGAACATTCTTGATTTTGCAAATTCCTCCTTGAGCTAGCTATAAAGCAGCAAGGATTATTATCACATTGGTTTTAATTATTACTGGAAATTGTCAGTCATTCTTATATACCACTCATTTTACTAGAAATTTGATATATATGATTTCATTCAACACTTAAAACCAATTCTACATATCTCCAACTTGTAGATAAATGTGAAGCCCAAAGATTTGTATGTTTTGTAGTATATTCTGGATATATAATGAAAATAAGGTCTAGAAATATAAAAGGCTCCAAGTACCAATTTGTTAAATAGACATATAATTGGAAAATAAGTCAATTGATCAATCAATTAATCAAAACAACCATTGGGTCTAGACGTTAGTAGGTAAGGTACTATTGAATTTAGCCCTTACCAACGTTGAAGCCTACTCTGTATGAAAACATATAATGGACTGGTTTTTCCGAATCCTAGCTCAGAGGAGAGTTTAATTGAATGGAAGAGGGAAAGAAATCAGGGAGGCAAAGCCTTCAGTCTGTGGTTGATCCGTACATTCCCTATTCATTTCTACTGCTTCCAGGGAGGACTTTGCTGTATGCCCTTGGGAAATCAGACTGCTTAGATGACAAAATATTGGTAATAATGCTATTGTATTTTTTGGTATTTTTGAGACAGGGTCTCCCTGTAGCTCCAGCTGTCTTGGAATTCCCTCTATAGACCAGGCTGGCCTTAAACTCACAAAGATCTGCCTGCCTCTGCCTCCCAAGTGCTAGGATTCAAGGTGTGTGCCACCACACCCGGTTTAATAATGCTATCATGATTAAAACCAAAATGTATAGAAAGGTCTTTGCAAGGTACACACACACACATGATCAAAGAGCCTTGTCACTTTTATTCTGATATATATATATATATATATATATATATATAAAAAACTTTTTTATATATAATTAAAAAAAAAAAAAAATATATATTTAATATATATATATATATATATATTCCCATATATATTCCCTCCCTGTAGCTGGAAGTACCACACAGAGCCAAGGAGGATATGGATACTACAACACTTGCATCCACTCTGTAACCAAGTAAGCTGGTTCTGTTTTGGGGTGATGTTCTTACCCTAGCAGTTACACAGAAAATGCTCCTGTAGTATCTATGAGTGTGATAAGAGTTATTTTTATGGAATACAATTTTGTTCTTTGATTTCAGTGAACCTATACATCTCTGTCAGAGCTGAACATGAACCAGAGCTATAAAACAAAACAAACATGTGTGTGGTTCTGATTCATCTTTCAGACAACATACTGAACTCTTTGTTGGATGGGCAGTCTTCAGTAAAGATGATCCTCTATTCAGTTTATAAAATTGAACTTAAGTTAGAGGAGGTTTCTGAAAGAGGCTTTCACAAAGCAGGAACTCCATGTGTTACTAAGAATTTGTTTCATAATCAAATACATGTAGGAAATGAAGAGAATTATTCCCCTTCCTGGCAACATGTAAAGAGCATTATTGAAAAATCTATGTGGTTCTAAAATTGAAATACAAAAATCGAATTTTTACTTACCTAATTTTATATAATGTACCCCTTTACTAATTTGGCTATAAGACCCAAATACCCATCCATAGAACCCATGTATTGTGGGAAACACTGACTTAGAATTTATAAAAAAAAAAATGTAAAGTTTGTGTGTGAAGATACAGCTGCCATAACCTCTGGAGACTTCTGAGCTAATGCATAGGCTTGTAAAGGAGAAACGTCTTTGATGGTAATATGCACTACTGTGGTATATGACACAGTTACCTCCGGCTCTTAACTGCAGGTAGTAAAAAGTGGCAGGTAGGAACACAGGCTGTAAGGTCCTCCCTCAACCCGTTATTCAGACACCATGACTTTGTGTGACACTGCAGTTCTTTGAAGCTGACCTCCACTTAGCTCAGTGGAAATTATGGAGACAATGTGAATAAAGTGCTTAACATTGTCTGGGGTGAGTAGTAAGTATTCACTCAATAAGAGAGCTTTTGTTCTTCTTTTTACCTACCTGAAATTTCCTCTATATATATATATATATATATACCAATGGCGCTCCCTTCTTCTCAGAGTATGCATTTGTAAGAAGACCAAGTATTAGCTATCTCATATACAGACCTTGTTAGTGCAATTCACAAACCAAGACTAGAATTTTATGGACACAGAATTCAGAATCGTTCCTCCCAGTGTTAGCCACATTCTTCTTTAGCTATTTCACCATTAAGTGCCACTTTGAAGAACTATTAGCAGAAAAATCACTCGTTAAAACTACTCTTAACATTAAAAAAATCAGTTTACTATAAAAGCCTATGAATATACTTTATGCTTATGCTGTCGCCAAGCCTGTGTGGGGATGTCCCCTTAAAAACTAAAAGGGCACTCATAAACTAATCTCCTAAGCAAATTGGTAGTATGACATAATATATTAATGTTTATCTTCCAGGCCAGCAATTGCCAAACAAAGATCTGGGTTTCAGATACATGAGTCATTGGTAGAACCGCAAACACGTATTTTAACTTAGCTATGAAATCATTTGCTGCTCACACATCTGTAACTCACATTCATAAAGGAAAAATCCCACTGCAGGTATATAAAAAGACTTTGCACTTAAGTTCATGATGATTTCAATAGGGCTCCGATGCTATATGCTAGGTTTATTATTTATTTTTCTGGCAGAACATGACAACAGTTATGAATATTTTAGCGTGACTATATATTATTAATCATGTTATTCCTCTGCTCCATTCCAAAGGGGTCCCATCTCATTCAGAATAAAAGTGAAAGTCCTTGAAATGGGTTTCAAGGCTCTTTGATCATATCTGAACTCCTCACTTCCCACTTGCTAACTCGTCTACCACCAGCTGCTCTTCTTCCAGGCATGCTCCTGCCTCGACCCTTTATCCTTCTTTCCTTCTCTTTCACATCATCTTCTTCCAGATACTCACAAAATTAGTCCCCCACGTCCTTTAGTTCTTGACTCGCAGGTTGCCTGTTTGCTCTGTGTAAACTAACACACCCCAGCCCCAGTATTTCTTTCCATGAACCTGTTTATATTTCTCTATAACACAACACTGACATAATCACACCTGCTCATAAGAGTCAATCACTAAATTTCCAAGAATTTTACTAGGCAATTGCTAAAACATTTAAGCACTGAAACTGGCTGCTTTAGGAATATTTATACTCTAGCATTGGCAAATAACGCCAATCAGGGTTTCTTGTTTGTGGGTGTTTGTTTGTTTGTTTGTTTGTTTGAGACAAAGTCTTACTGTAGCCCCAGCTGTCCTGGAACTCACTATGTAGACCAGGGGCCTCCATTTCATAGAGATTCTCCTCCTTCTGCCTCCCAAGTGATGGGACTAGAGGTATACCTGGCTTTGAGCTTTTATTTTTTTGAAGAATTGGTTTACCAGACTACCATAAGGCACATTATATATTTACTTTATACATTTGCTGTTCTATTACTGTAAGCACACTCTGAGAGATTGTCATGGTTGCAACTGTTTATCCCATGTCACATAAAATGTCTGACATAAAACCACTCATTAGTAAATACATGTTGAGTGGATAATTGATGAAGATACTACAAATTAGGGTTGGATGACTCTTAATATTTATGAGAGGTAAGACTAGTATTTTAATAAATTAACTAAGTTAGTGAATCAGCGAATATTTTTAAGAACTTATGTATCGGGCCTTTGAAATGCCTTAATGAGGGCTGGAAAGATGGCTCAACAGTGAAGAATACTGGCTGCTCTTGCAGAGGACCCAGGTTTGATTCCCAGCACCCATATGGTAGCTAACAACCATCCATAACTCCAGTTCCAGGGGATTGGACACCCCCCTTTTGACCTCAGTGGGCATGGCACAACACGGGTGCACCTATCTACAAGCAGGCAATGCACTTATACAGAATAAAATAAAAATAATACATAAAATATTTTTAAAGTTTTTTAAAAGAAATATTTTAATCACTCATGTCCATACCTTCATGGAAGGCACACTTTTCTAGAGAAAAAAATACATTTAATACAAACAAAGATGAGAAAATCATAAGTTCAGATATTGCTAATTGATAATGAAACAAACAATCCATAATATCATCATAGGTAGAGTGGGAGCAGGTACATCCTCACATAGAGATATTAGGTGAGCCTTTCTTAATGATGCAATTCCACTTAAGCCAACCAAGCTCAGATGCAAGCAAAGAACATTTCAAGCCGGACACAGCACAGTGCAGTGCCTGATAAAGGAATGAATTCTGTAACTTTGAATAGTCCAAGACTACTAAACCCAAAGCCTCCTGTCTTAGGCTAAGAATGCTGAATGATGGCAGAAAATCCATCGGAGCTGGACAGAGAGGAAGAAGAAGATATCAGACAGTGGCATGATCTGACTAAGGTTTACAGGGATCATTACAACGGTGGAGCATGTCAATAGATGATTCAAAGCAGTAGTTTGGCTCTTACATTGCAAGCATGCAAAATGTGTAGGAAGACAATGGACTCACCCCAGTGTGTCCTCATTATTTTAGGCATGAATTTAATCACATTTCCGTCAAATAATTCATCTTTGGTTTTTCGACTTTGAAAAGAGATAAAGTTAGAATCTTTTGAAACTTTTACTAAAAGGTAGTATAACTTTGGTGCCTAAACCAAGCAAATTAAGTAAAATATAACCTATCTCAATTAGGTTTACATACGCAAAATCCTGGATAAACTAACATCAAGTCAAATAGTGTAATACACAGAAAATATTCTGCCACCCCACAAGATTTCTCTCAAGAATCCACAGAGGGTTCAAGAGTGGAACATGTAGTAATAAAATTAAGCATGTTAATAGGTTAAAGGAGGAAGAGTTATATGATCATCTCAAGGAACATAGAGTAGAATGCTTAAAAATAAACACATATGTTTGATTTTGAAAGGCTCCAGGAAGTCTAAAACTGCATTGTCAATATAATGAGTTTATGATATTAACTTACAGCAAACATTCTAATGATAAAAGATAGAGATTTCACAGAGAAACATGTTCACCCACGTTTGTAACTGCTCTAGTCACAATAGCTAAGATACTGAAACAGCAGAGGATGCCCATCAACTGATGAATGGATGCTAAAAATGTGGTGTGTATACACAATGGAGTTTTATCTGGCTATAAAGAAAGAGACCATTGGAAGGAAGGGTGCAGAAAGATCTTAAGGAAGGGGGCTAGCACGGAGCAAGGAGGAATGATGCAGAGGGAGGTGTTGGTAGGGAAAGGGATGGAAGGAAAGGGCAGAGGAAGAGGTGGGGAGGGGAATAACTAGCACTAACCTTGTTTGAAAGGTCTTATGGAAATCCCTTGTTTCATGATCATCCTATATGTGTTTGTGTGTGTCTATATAGTCATAGAAAAGTTTAATTTAAGATTCGGGAGACCCTTTAGATATGAATATATAACCTGAAGTAACTGTGGAAGCCAGGAAAGTAGAAAGGGATGATGGGAAAGGAGGAAAGAAGGAGCTCGGAAAGGGGCATAGTAGGACACAAGTACTGTCAATGTGGTGGGGCAGTTTAACTGTGGAGGGAGGAAGATGGCAATTCAGGGAGAGAGAGAAATAATACTGAGTATCTGAAAAGGCTATGGAAAAGTGAATTATTTCATAAGATTACTTAACTAATTATATAACATAAGATTACTTAACTCATAAGATTACTAATATGTCTATATTACGCAGATATGTCTTGAATCATGGATTAAATTGTAGTTAAGAATAGTCCAGTTGAGGAGAATTGGAAGTTTGATTTGAGTATATAGTTGGTTATAATGAATTGTTAATATTATATGATATGCTAATGGTTGATAGGTTTATGAACGGTTATAGATGTATGTATTATGTAATGTTAAAGTATTAAGTACTTGCTTATATTATAGTGGGATTGAATTTTATGTACGATAATTAATTTAATGTATTATGTAATATTTAAATTAATTATTACATGTATAATATATTAGTGGACATGAATAAAATGTACTATATACATATATATTATTAAAACAACACGATAAGTGTTGTTAAATATGTATATAAGTGTGTTCAAGGAGTAGTTTAAGTAGAATATTAGCTTTGGGGGTTAATGGTGAAAAGAAGTTTTCCTCCTTGATGTTCTGGGAAAATTTTATTTTTCATTTTTGGTTTACAAGACCAAGGTAATTTATTATACTACCAGAGCAGGGTTGGGTTTAGAGTTTTATGGTTTTGCTTTCTAATATGCCGGTTAAGGGTAAAAGGATGAGAATAATAGAGAAGTAGAGGATGGAGGCGATTTGGCCGATGAAAATAAAGGGGGTTTCGACTGGTTGTCCTCCAATTCATGTAAGTGTGATTAGGTCGGCTACTAGAATTCAAAATAGACATTGGCTTATAGGTCGGAATGTAAGACTGCGTAAAGGTGAGGTGTGGAGTAGTGGGAGTAAGATTAAGACTAGGATAGATAGTACTAAGGCAATTACTCCTCCTAGTTTATTAGGGATTGAGCGTAAGATGGCATAGGCGAAGAGGAAATACCATTCTGGTTTGATATGCGGTGGAGTGTTTAGGGGGTTAGCAGGGGTGTAGTTGTCTGGGTCTCCTAGGAGATCTGGGGAAAATAGTGTAAGGGTAATAAGAATTAGGCCTATGATAATGAAACCTAGAATGTCTTTGGTAGTATAATATGGATGGAAGGGAATTTTGTCGGCGTTAGAGTTTAGGCCTGTAGGGTTATTTGAGCCTGTTTCGTGAAGAAAAAGTAAGTGGACTATGACTAGGGCTGTAATGATAAATGGGAGGATGAAATGGAAGGCGAAAAATCGGGATAGGGTAGCTTTATCTACAGAAAACCCACCTCAAATTCATTCTACTAGGGTGGGTCCGATGTATATAATGTGTATGTGCATGTTTGTGTATGTGTGTGTGTGAGTTTGTGTATGTGTGCGTGTGTGTGCATGTGTGTGTGCATGTGTATGTGCATGACTCTCTGTGTATGTGCATTTGTGAGTGTGTGTGTGTGTGTGTGTGTGTGTGTGTGTGTTTAACTAAGCTTTATCTAACAACAATCCTACTGCCAGGTAACTTCCCTTTGAGTTTGGTCAGCGTAGTCCAAGTGCTCTGTTAACAATATAGGCTTTTGTTATAAACCTCAGTTGTCTCCCAGAACTTGAAGGAAAGACCCTGTTGCTGAAGATATCACATACTTTGGTCACAGAACATGGAGATACTGACCCAGAAGCCTCCTCCCTGCTGGCTAGCTGACATAGTACCATATAGGGGAGAAAGTCACCAACAGTGTCACCCAACCGCAAACCTTGGGAACTACAACAATGATCAGCTTGTCAAGATACGCCAATAGGTGCAAAAGTGGCAAAAAGGCTATGTGGGTATCCAACTGCTTTCCGACTGGATTTACAGTACACACCACAGAAGGAAACACATGCCTGGTTCTGTACATCTAGCCAAGAATTCATGGTTGGTATGCTCACTGGCCCTACATGTGAACCTGCTACTACCATTTTGCAAAATGAACATAATAATAAGCTGCTGTCTAATATCATCCGTATACCATAGATCAGTGCAGCTCTCGGTCCTCATCAAGTAATTCTTTGTGCAAAGGTTGATGATCAACACAGGAAAACACAACAGAGCAGCATACAGAGAATAACTATCAGTAGACTACTCAGCCAAAAGTGGGACATCAATATCACTACCCCACATCCAAGCTCAAGGACCATAGAAGAGGGAGCAGAAAGATTGTAAATGCCAGAGGTTGGGGAGGAGCAGAGTAAAACAGGACTGCTGGACTCACGAATTCACTGCAGCTGAGGTTGCCTGCACAAGACTTGCACAAGATCAAGCCAGTCAACATCCCAGCATGAGGAGGTGCGGCTCATAAGCCCCCACCATTAACTGCAGTTTCTGACATTTGATGGCTTCTAAAGAAGGGAGAGTCTGTTTTCTTTAAGGATGTAGCCCCTGGTAGGTTGACCACACTCCAGTAAACGGCCTCATATTCATGAGTACGTGGTCAGTAAAATGGGATTTGGAGCTTTATAAAACTGATAAAAGAGGACACAATGTTGGGAGAATCGGGGGCAGGTAGGAGAGGGGATTTTAGAGCAGGTAGAGGAAGGAGTATGATGAGAATGATTAAAATACATTGTATGAAAATTTCTCAAAGAGTAAGTAAATAATTTTATTTTTTAACTTAGAAATTTGGTTATGTATAAAGATTTTTACAAGTGCAAAAGAGGAGAAAAATATATCTATGAAAGAGAAAAGTAGAACCAATACAGTCATTGAATGTTTAAAAGAATCTAAGCAAAAAACCATTAGAAACCAATGTTTCTGTGTACAAAAGGTAGTAATATTTCTTTCTGATGACAAAATAAATGAGATCCATGAAATACATAGGAATAAATGTAGTAAAAGATAGCTTTGGTTTAGAGAAGAAAAGTTTAAATACAAAATACAGATAACAAAATGAATGAAAAGGTTTTTAAATTTAATTATATTAAAAATATGAACACTGGTATTATAAAATAAACTATAAAAAAGTAAAGGGCAATGTCAGATTAAGGGGATTTTACTACATATATAATTCTCAAAAGATTAGGATCTCTAATATTTAAGAACTCCTACAATCTTCAAGTTGAAGTACCCCCAAAGCTCACTCCCTTGTTGATTTGATTCCATCTCAGGCAAACTGTGCCTCGGTTTCCAAAAGGCATCTCAAACTCACCCCTTCTCACCTCAGACAATGCACCACATTATTCTATAGGCTCAAGGCAGACTATAGGCTCCTCCTTTTCTTTCTTTTATAAACACAACATCTTGTTTCTGTATTTTTTAAAAATAAATCTGGGGGCTGGAGAGATGGCCTAGCAGTTAAGAGCACCGACTGCTCTTGCAAAGGACCCAGGTTCGATCTCCAGCACCCACATGGTGGCTGAGGACCGTCTTTAACTCCAGTTCCAAGAGAATCTGAGACTCTCTTCTGACCTCCACAGCATTGCACGACACAGGTGCATAAACCTACACGCAGACAATGCATTCATACACATAAAAAATAAATAAAATTAAAAAAAAGAATTTAAAAAAAGAGGAAATTTCCTTACAAATAATAAATAAATCTAAAATAAAACCATTTATTTTCTTGTACTTGGCTACCACCACAGTTCAGACCATCAGCACCACTTGCCAGTGTTAGGAAACTAGCCTCTGAATTGCTCTTCCATCTTCCAATGTTTTTGTAGGATTTCCTTTATATGCACAAGCTGTCATTAATGCACACAATGGTGACTTTGAAAATTAAATATACATCTATGAGATAACTACAAACCCCAAGTCTACTGATCACATTAAACAGTATCCTCCCATTCCCTTATATTTTGTAATAAAAACACTTAACATTAGATAATCATCTTACTAATTTTTTTTCTTTGTTCAACTCGGTATTGTATAGCTCAGCTCCTAGCAACCATCATGCTGCACTCTGCTTCTGTGAGTTTGACTATTTTAGATTCATTATACATCATGTAGCATTTGTCCTTCTGTGTCTGAATCATTTCATTTAGTAGAATGACTGCCAGGTTCGTGCATATTGTCATCCAAATGCCAAGGTTTCCTTTTTCACTAGTATTTTTTTCAAGTTAGCATACAAAATAACCAGTTTCATGGTGATACTTTCATATATATATAATTATATCCTGCTCATCTTGCCCTCACTCTACTACTGTCCTTTACCTTCCCCACCCTGCCCCATTGATTCTCTTCTTCCCCTCAAATAGTCCCACTTCTGCTTGCTGTCATATGTATGTATGTGTATAAATTCATATATATTAATCTATATTCCACTATGAGAAGAGACTGTATTTTTGTCTCTCTACCTCATAACCTTGCCTTGATTACTACATATTAAATTTAGACCCTTTTCTTCCCCCTGATATACATATTCAGATCCTTATTCTGCTTCTAAGAGAAAAAGGCTTATTTCCATTAATGTAAATATCTATAGTTCCATTACTTCCCTGCAAATAACATAATTTCACTCATCTTTATCTGTTGACCTGTTAACGAGCATGAAGGTTGGTTCCATATCTTGACTATTGTGAATACTGCAGCAATAAATATGGATATACAATTATTTCTGTTGGCCTGATGATTTCATTTTCTAGTTATATACCCATAAGTGGTATAACATATGGTAGCTCTGTTTTAGGGATTTTTAATATTTTATTTATCTTTGTTTGTAATGTATATTAATGTATTGTCTGCATGTAGGTAGGTATCACCATGTCATGCAATGCCTGAGTAGGTCAGAACAGGGTATTGAACCCCCTGGAAATGGAGTTATGGGTGGTTGCATGCTACCATGTGGGTGCTGGAAATCAAACCTGGTTCTCTGCAAGAGCAGCCAGTCCTCTTAACAACTAAGCCATCTCTGATCCCTGCTTTTAGTTTATGTGAGGAATTTCCATACTGATTTCTATTTTAGCTGCACCAATTTACCTCAGTATCAGCAATGAATAAAATTTTCCCTCCCCCCTTATCCTTACCAATATTTGTTGTTTGTTTACTTGATGAGAGCCATTCTGAATGGGGTCAGATGGAATCTGACTATGGTTTTATTTTATATTTTTCCAGTGGATAAATATTTTTAATGATCTTTTCTTCAAATATTTGTTGGATATTTATATTTCTTCCATTGAGAACTGTCTGCTCAGTTCATTAGCCTGTTTACTGGTTTTGTTTCCTTGATATTTAATGGTTGCTGTTCTTTGAAGATTCTAGAGCTTAATGCCCAATCAGATACACAGCTGAGTAAAAACTTCTTTCGTTTCACAGATAGAGTTTTCACTTTGGTGATTATTTTCTTCATGGTGTTGAAGTTTAGTAAACCTATTTGCCAATTTTTATTATTTATTGAGCTTTGGGGGTCCTTTTTGGAAACCCCTGTCTATGCCTGTGTCTTGAAGTGTTTACCCTATCTTTTTCTCTATCAATTTCAGACTTTCAGGATTTACATTAAGGTATTGATTTATATTATAATACAAAGCGAGAGATACAGATGCAGTTTTATTCTACTACAGGTATGTGTCTTGTTTTTACAGGACCATTTGTTGAAGAGATCGTAATCTCCCTGATGTATGTATGTAATACTTTTGTCAGTTAGTACATGGCTGAAGCTTTGGAGGGCTCTTTTCTGTCCTCTGTTCTGCTCTGCTGATCTGCATGGAGTATGATGCTCTTTGTGTCTATGGCTTTATAGTATAACTTGAGATCAGGTATTACAATACACATAACATTCTGTAAGGTTTGCTTTAGCTATTCATGATATTTTGTGCTTTTATGTGAATGTTGGGATTTTTCTAGCTCTGTGAAGCATATCACTGGGATTTTTATGAGAATTTCTTTGAATTTGTATATGGCTTTCAGTAATATAGCCATTTTCAAAATATTGCTTCCACCCATCACTGACCTTAGGAGGTCTTTCCATCTTCTAGTGTCTTCACTTTCTTCAGTGTCTTAAAGTTTTCATTATAGAGGTCATTTCCCCCTTTAGACAGGCTTGTTCCAGGGTATTTTATTGTTTCTAAGCCATTATGAATGTTTTTTCTACAATTTCCTTTTCACCAAGTTATTTAATATGCAGGAAAAGTTCTGATGATTATTTTTTGTCTTTTTGAGACAAGAGATCCCTGCAGCCCCAGCTGTCTTGGAACTCACTGTGTAGACCAGGTTGGCCTTGAACTCACAGAGATCAGCCTGCCTCTGCCTCCTAAGTGCTGGGATTACAGGTGTGCACCATCATGCCCAGCCTAAGTGTTGATTTTTTTTCTATTTTGATTTTATGTCCTGCTACATTCCTGAAAGTGTTTATCAGATCTAAGAGTTTTCAGGCTGAATGTTTAGCATTGTCCTGGTATAGCAGAATACCATTTGCAATTTGAATCTCATTGGTTTTTTTTTTTTGTTTGTTTGTTTGTTTTTTTGTCTTTTCAAGAAAGGGTTTCCCTGTAGTCCCAGCTGTCCTGGAACTCACTCTGTAGGCCAGGCTGGCCTTGAACTCACAAAGATCCACCTGCCTCTACCTCCCAAGTTCTAGTATTAAAGGTGTGCACCACCACGCCCAACGCTGAATCACATTGTTCTTATTTGGATCCCTTTACCTACTTTCCTTGTCTAATTTCTCTAGCTAAGACTTTGAGTACTATATTGAACAGGGATGGAGAGAATGGACACAATTGTCTCATTCCTGATCTTAGAGGAAAAAAATTTAGTTTTCCCCTACTTAATATAATGTTGAAATGCGTTTGTCACGTGTAACCTTTAGCATGTTGAGGTATATTCTGTCTATTCCTGGCTTCTTCAGGGATTTTGTTTTTCATGATAGGATGGTTAATTTGTTAAAGGCCTTTCTGGATCTATTGAAATAATCTTGTGATTATTACCCTTAAGTTGATTTATATGCCAAATTACATTTATTGATTTGTGTTTTTTAAGCAATCCTGAATGCCTGGAATAAAATGTGCTTGATCATGATGTATGACTCTATTAATGGGGGTTTGTTAATGTTTTATAAGCATATATAAATTAAATATAATAATGTGTTTCATTATGACATTTTCATACACACATAGTGCATTTTGATACCCCATTACACTCTCTTGTCCCTCTCCTACTCTTTATAGTCTTCTTCCTCTTCTTAACTAGACACCTTTTTACTTTTACGTCTTTGTGTGTGTGTGACTCTGTGAATTTATTAGGGTTGTTTACAGAAACTTGAACAGAACCTCATCATTACTAAACAAAATAGTTACTTCTCCCATCAACTATTAACTGCCTATAAAGCCTCAAGAAAGGACAGGGCTCCATGGGTCTCTCCTCATTACATGAAAGAGTGTTGATGGATTCAGACTTGTACAAAGTTTATACAAATAATCACAAAGTATTGCGCAATAGCCATATCACGCCTGGAAGTCAGTGGTCTATACCTCTCCATCCTTCCTCCATCTCTTACATTCTTCTTGCCCTTCCTTCTGTCATGTTTCCTGAGCCTTAGAAAGGGTGATATGAATGTCCCATTCATGGCTGGGCGTTCAACACTCATTTATTCTCAGTACTTTGACCAGTAGTGAATCTCTGCAGTCACCACTGACCACTGCGTGAAGAAGCTTCTCTGATCAAAGCCTATGCCATTGGCATAAAAATAGTTATTTAGAAGCCAAAACAATGGGCACATCATGTCCATTTAGCAAAATAATAGTAATAGCTTCTATTCAAGGGCATATGACTTCCTAGCCAGGGACTTTTGACTGGGTTGACAGTCCAGACCTGAATTCCTTCCTGTGTAGAGGGTATTACACCCTATCAGAAAGTGGTTGGGTATCCCGTAGCAGACTTGAAGACTTGTTTGATCAGTGTTGGTGCATTGATCAGTGGTCTATTGGTTGATGGCGATTCTCCCCCAATAGCCTACATAGTACTTTTCAGCAGTATGAGGACTAACCTCCAAAGGAAGCTTCTAGCCAATTCCATCATGAATAAATATCCTGTGATGAAGGCATATACCATTTGCACCAATAGGGTTTTACCATCTAGTTCAAGTGCCCATCAAAAATAGTAGCAATTTCCTGTATTGTTTGGGGACTTCAGTGGCATCTCTGAGTACCATTATGAGCTAATTAAAGAATATTTATTACAGACTTTCAACTATGTAGGTGGATAAAGCCACTCTAATATGTTCTCTGATTCACTTTATGTATTTTTTTGTTTGTTTTCTGATTATTTTAGTTTTTATGTCTGTGTCCATTAAGGAAATTTGTCTGTAGTTTTCTTTGTTGTTGTGACCTTAACTATTATTGGTATAAAGGAAATACTGATACATAGAATGGGTTTGGCAGTGTTCTATTTCTATTTCATGGAACACTTTAAAGAGTGCTGGTATTAGCTCTTCTTTAAAGGTTTGGTAGAATTTAGCAGTAAATTTTTCCAATCCTCTGTTTTTCTTTGTTAGAAAACTATTACTACTTCAGTATTACTGTTTGTTTTATGTATAAGTTTAAGGTTTTATATCTTCTTGAATTTTGTTTTAGGTTATATGTATATAGGAATCTATTTGTTTCTTCTAGATTTTTCAGTTTTTTTATAATATGAATTTTCAAATGATTTCCTAATTTTCAAATTATCTCCTAATGATTTTGTGGATCTCACTGGACTCTGTTGTAACATCATCTTTTTCATCTTTAATTTTGCTAATTTGTGTTTTCCCTTTCTTTTGGTTACTTTGACTAAGGATTTGTAGGTTTTGCTTCTTTTTTCCAAGAACCAACTCCTTATCTCATTGCTGCTTTCTATCATTCTTAGAGTCTAATTCATTAATCATTGCCATCACTTTTATTAATTCCTTGCCTCTAATGCTTTTTGGATTTTGCATATTCTTGTTTCTCTAATCCTTAGGATACATCATTAAGTTATTTAGTTGATAACTCCCTAATGTTTTAGTGCTATAAATCATAGGTACAAACCTTCCTCTCAGTGCTGTCTATCCTGTATCCTAAGCATTCTGATTAGATATATTTTGATTTTTAATTGTCTCTAGTAATCTTTAAATTTTCTTTCTTCAGTGACTCGTTGTTCATTCACAGGTTTATCATGTGATCTCCAAGAATTGTGTGGTTTCCATGATTTATCTTGCTTTTGATTTCCAGGTTTAGTCCACTATGATCTCATTAGCCACAAAATTTATTTAAACTATTTTGTACTTGGAAAGACTTGATTTGTGGCCTAAAATGTGATCTATTTCAGAGTAAGTTCCAAGGGCTACTAAGAAAAATGTATGTCCTCCACAGGCATTGCCAGACATGGATGCATTTACATGCATGCAGGCAATACATACATACACATAAAATTAAAATAATTTAAAAATTCTTCAAAGTTAAAAAAATAAAAATATTAGCATAGGATCATGTGACCCTTCTTTTGGATACATATTCAAAGGGGCTGAAAAGAAGATATCTCATGTTCATCCCAACATTATCCAACAGAGAACATAAATTTCCACTACCTTCTTTCTCTTCTTAGTCAATTTCATGTTATTAGAACAGAATACCTGAAGAAATTAAGGGGCAGTGAAAAAGGTACTCTAGTTCATAGTTTGGAAGCTCAAATCGAAGATAGGTTTAACAGTGTATAGTCTCTCATATAGGTGGTACATCAAGCCTGGGCATGTGATGGGATGCACTCATGTAATGAGACAGAAAGCACAGAAAAAGAAGAGGCAAGTCCCATAATCCCCTTTGAGGGCATAGAACTGATGGCTGCTGGACATGGTGGGTCATGCCTTTAATCCCAGTATTCAGAAGGCAGAGGCAGGCGGATCTCTGTGAGTTCAAGGCTAGCCTGGTCTACAGGGAGAGCTCCATGCCAGCTGGGACTAAAGGGAGACCCTGTCTCAAAAAGACCAAAAAAAAAAAAAAAAAAAGCAAAACTGATGGCCAAAGGACTTCTTACAAATCCTAACTTCCTAAAAAGCCATAGGGCATCCCACTACTTCCTTTTAGCATAGAGATCTTTGGGCTATGCTACCCACGTTCAAGTCATAGCGCAGTTAAACAGAGGAGCCACAGTATTTGTCTCAAACAAAATGTTAGTTGAAATCTCAAAAACTTAAAATCACCATCTCATCTCCAGCCTCAATCTTTTCCTCATTTGCTCTAGCCAGGTAGTAACATCCTTGTGAACCAGTTTTCCTTTGTCTGATTTTGTTTTTTATTTCCTCATGTTCTTTACTGAACTCCTTTGATAATTTCAACTGTTGTCAGATCTACTGTGACCATGTTTCAGGATGTATCTTTCTCATCACTGTACCTCCTTTTTTCCCTACATTTGTATATCACCTAATGATACATTATATTTACTCATTTTTCACATTTTCTACTTGCTTATAGTCCCCCAAAAGTAAGCTCCACGTGGGTAGATATTTTTGTTCACTACTGTTTGCAACATAAACAAAGTGGCTGAAAATACTCAATGTTTAGTGAGTACTTGTTGAATGAATGAAAATAAATAAGCAAAATAGAAAATGGTCAAGTGATATAAACAGTTTATTGTGTAAAACACTCAAATGAACAATAAACACAGGAGATTCTGCTCAACCTAGTAATAACTAATAAAATGAAAAGCTATATCAAGTTGCCACTTCTTCTCATCTGATGGACAAAACAAATTAAACATGCAAGGAAAAAGTATTGGTTATAATTTGCAGAATGTAAAATTGAACAAACATTTTCAAGGTCATTGTAATAATGTTGAAATAATTATCTATGTTCTTCAATCCAAAGAAGTGACGATCAGACACATCCCCCAAATAATCTGTCTTATGTAGAAAAAAAAAGAGCTGTTGGACATATAGTTTGTAATGCTTAAGAGAAAAGAAAAAATCAAGAAAAGGAAATCATTTAAATCTTTCAGTAGGAAAAATATAAATAATCTGTGATTAAATTTATAAACTGTGGTGAAATGCTATCCATCTGTTAAACTTAATAAACCAGAGCTACATTTATTAGCATGAATTTTAAAACAAAATGTGGAGTGAAAACAAGTTAAAGGCTATATATACTGTGCAACCTTATTTGAAAAAAATTTAAGGCACTGCAAAGGTATTTATATTTTATATGGCTTTACATATATGTATGAAAATATAAAATGTATGGCACTGTCAATGCTTCAGCATAGTGACATTTGGGTTCCAATAACGAGATTTGGGCTGTAAGTTTTCTGTGCTATCATTTATTAATAACTTAAAGTATTTAAGTAAATTTGATAACATGATTTTTATTCACTGTATTAAAGAGTCCTTCATGCCGGGCGTGGTGGCATGTGCCTTTAATCCTAGCACTTGGGAGGCAGAGGCAGGCAGATCTTTGTGAGTTCAAGGCCAGCCTGGTCTACAGAGTGAGTTCCAGGACAGCTGGTGCTACGGGGAGACGCTGTCTCAAAAAGACAACAACAAAAAAAGAGTCCTTCATGCTTTCTGTGATCTAATCCCAAATTTAAAGTAAAATTTTTAAGCTAACGTTTCGACAAAAAAAGAGTAAAAAGAAACTGGATGATCATTTATAGGAGCAACAAGAAAAATATAGACTTCTTGGAATAGGTGAGATAGAAGCATCTTTGGAAGTTGGAAAGAAGAGGTTTGAGCAAGAAGGAAACAAGAAATGTAAGAGGAACAGTAATGGTAAAATTTAGTCACTTATTATGTCAAAATCCCCAGAAACTATTAAGTGACTGGCTACACAGACTGGAGACCAAGCCTTCAAAACATGATTTTTTTCAATGATACTTCATATAAAACTATAATAAGGGACTTATTCACAGTTGAAAAGTCAACTGATTAGTAAAGCAAAAAGAAAAGAAAAGCCATAAATATATGTATTTGTGAAATGATCAACAAAATAAGGGCTGAAAAGGATGAAGACAAGATTCTCCAAAATCCAATGGAATGAGGTAACAATAAATATTTGAAAATACAATAGAGGCAAAGTTATCATGAGCAGAAAAGAACACATGGACAAGGTCTTCGCAGGAATGGAGCCAGTCATAGCTATGCATGGATGGAAAAGAAGCTCTGCATCCAACTATTGGACTCTCTACTACTGATAAATTCAGGGAGATTAGGACTATTGCCTTCATTTGTGTATCCTCTGGTAAGTCCAGCACTAGGTGACAATGGATAGTTCTAACCCAATGGTCACACAGATTATTCTGGTTAAAATAAATCAGTTACAAACAAAACCAAAAGTCACGAATTTGGGAAAGGGTCTAGTAGAGACAAGTTGAAGGAAGGAGAGGAGAGAAGGGGAACTAATCAGAGTATTTTTAAAGAAAATATTTTATATATGTTTTTTATTGTTATTAAACTTTTCCCAGTGATCATACGTCATTTCTCAATTGAATCTAGAATCACTTCCCTTTCCATGCCCCCCACCCCATCTGAGTCCCTGCACTATGTCCTGTATTTTTTTCTGTATCTTTGTATCTTTGTCCTGTATCTTTTTCTGAGTCTTTCCAGAGTTTTTTTTTCCAGGTCTTTTGATGTTGTTCCCTCCAACCTGTATTACTACAGTATCCTAGACATATTATACAATAGTTTATACCTATATATATATTACTTATATAATATATATATACACAAATATCACTTGAATTGGAGGACTTTTTTTTCCTAAAAGATGTCATGTTTTCCTTAAGGAAGTGCTCGAAGGTTCCTCCTTGGCAATCCCAAACAACCATGAATCCTGCACTTTTGTTCCACATTGGGGTCTTTCCCTCCCATGGTCCCCCAAATGAAGTCCAGTAAGAACGCATCCTGTCTCCATCCCCCTGCATTGGCCTCCATGATACAGCCCAGGTAGTCCAATAATGGCAGTCTATATTCTGATGAGGCTTACGTCCCCTTAGCTGCTTAGTTCACAGTCTGGGTATCTCAGTAGTCCCCATCTGGCATTGAAGGTTTGGAGGATTCTTGGAAAGACATGAATCTTCAGTCCATATTGGAAGGTTAAAAAGCTGTGTCTCATGTCTTTGGGGTGTGTCAAAAGCAGTAGCAGCCACAGAGTAGATGTAATTGCCAGTAAGAATTGAACACAGCCTAGAAAGAATTGGATTGGAGGGATCATTCCTCAATGTAATCAAAGCCATATACAGGAAACCCACAGCCAATATCATCCTAAACAGGGAAATGACAGAAACATTCCCTTTAAAGGTAGGAACTCAACAAGGCTGGCCCCTGTCACCACTCCTCTTCAATATAGTGCTTGAAACACTTGGGGACTGGAGAGATGGCCTAGTGGTTAAGAGCACCGACCGCTCTTACAGAGGACCTGGGTTCGATCCCCAGCACCCACATGGCAGCTGAGAACCGTCTGAAACTCCAATTCTAGGAGAACTCCAGTTCCAGGGGAAACTGACACCCTCTTCTGACCTCCACGGCATTGCACGACACAGGTGCACAAACCTACATGCATATAGTACATTCATACACATACAGAAATAAATAAATTAATTAATTAAATTAAAAAAATATTAAAAAAAGAAACACTTGCTAGAGCAATAAGGCAAGAAAAGGAAATTAAAGGAGTACTAATTTGAAAAAAAAGAAATCAAGCTATCCCTATTTGCTGATGATATGATTGTTTACTTAAGGGATGCTAAAAACTCCACTGGAAAACTCCTAGCAATAATTAACAGCTTCAGCATAGTAGCAGGATACAAAATTAAGCTTAAAAATCAATGGCCTTTCTTTACACCAAGAACAAGCAACTGGAGAAAGAATTCGAAGAGACCTTCCCACTCACAATAGCCTCAAAAGCAATAAAATACCTAAGAGCAAACCTAACCAGACACCAAGGATCTCTACAACAAAAATTTTAAACCTTTAAAGAAAGAAATTGAAGAAGACATCAGAAGATGGAAAAATCTCCCATGCTCATGGATTGGGAAAATTAACATAGTAAAAATGTCCATTCTACCAAAACTCTTGTATAGATTTAATGCAATTCCAACCAAAATCCCCAAGAGTTTCTTCACAGGCTTGGAAACAAAAGTCCTTAAATTCATTTGGAAAAACAAAAGACCCCAAATAGCCAAAACAACCCTGAGTGAAAAGAGCTACACAGGAGGGATCTCTATACCAGACTTCAAATTATACTACAGGGCTATAGTCATAAAAACAGTCTGGTACTGGCAGAAAAACAGACCTGTTGACCAATGGAACAAAACTGAAGTTCCAAATCTGAGCACATACAGTTTCAGACATCTTATATTTGACAAGGGGGCCAAGAAGCCACAATGGAGAAAAGACAGCATCTTCAGCAAGTGGTGTTGGAAAAACTGGATCATCACTTGTAGAAGAATGAAATTAAACCCCTACCTCTCCCCTGTACAAAAGTCAACTCCAGATGGATCAAAGACCTCAATGTGAAACCCCAAACTCTGAAGGTGATATAAGAAAAAGTTGGCAGCAGACTACAAGACATAGGCATAGGAAAAGACTTCCTAAATCAGACAGTAGCTGCACAAGAGTTAAGGTCAACAATTGACAAATGGGACCTCATTAAACTCAAAAGCTTCTGTACATCAAAAGAAACAATCAAGGAATTGAAGAGAAATCCCACAGAGAGGGAGAAAACCTTCACCACAGATACATCTGACAAAGAATTGATTTCCAGAATATATAAACTATTCAAAAAACAAACAAACAAAAAAAGAAAACAAATGACCTACTCAATAGATGGAGCAAAGAACTGAACAGAGACTTCACAAGTGAGGAGTTAGAGATGGCTGAGAAACACCTTAAGAAGTGTTCAACATCACTAATCATTAAGGAAATGCAAATCAAAACCACTTTAAGATATCATCTTACTCAAATAAGACTGACTAGGATCAAGAAAACAAATGATACCAAGTGCTGGAGAGGTTGTGGGGAAAGGTGAACACTCATCCACTGCTGTTGGGAATGTAAACTTGTACAGCCACTATGGAAAGCAGTGTGGAGAACCCTTGGAAGACTTGGAATGAAATTGCCACCCGACCCAGCCATACTACTCCTGGGCATGTACCCTCAAGACTCACCCCACCGCAGAGATACGTGCACAGCCATGTTTATTTCAGCTCTCCTCACAATAGCAAGGAGCTGGAACCAACTGATGAGTGAATGGAGAAAACGTGGTACATCTACACAATGGAGTTCTATGTGGCAGTAAAGAAAGATGACATCATGAGCTTTGCAGGAAAATGGCTAGAGCTAGAGGACATCATGCTGAGTGAAGTAACACAGTCCCAGAAAAACAAACGATGAATGGTATCCCTCATCTATGGATGCTAGGGCCAATTACCTAGTTGTAAGTATTTCTTGTGTATGGTCCCCTGAGCTTTCGTCCAAAGCAGTTGGGAGTGATGCATATTGGAAACAAAAACAACAACAATAACAGAAAGGACTGTATCGAAGAATTGACTGAAACAGTGAACTTCTGCTCAAAACAGTCAATTTCTTCATGGAGAATATTGAGAAAGACTAAGAAAGAGATGAAAAGCATGTTTGGCAGAATGCATGAGCTCTGGTAGGGTGGGGGAATGGGGGGGACAAGGGTCTAGATTTGTTAAAAAAATAAAAATAAATTTATGTGAAAAAGAAAGAATTGAACACAGGCCAAACAACAATACTCTCTCTTTTTTCTTTTTGTCTTTTTACTAAGATCTCAAGTTCTATGTCTGCAGTACAGTTTCTCTAGTCTAACTGATTACTTATATATGGTTGTACTTTCCTTTTGGATGCTTAAGGGCACACAGCCCAGATTAACCAAGGTTTTAGTTTTCTCAAGGTCAGTTGAGAATCTGGTCCTCAGGGGTCTCTCGGTTTTTTTTTGGGGGGGGGTGCCTTGCTCCTTTCAGCTTTTCATTTACCAGTTCCATCCTCTGGTAAACTCAGGTCTTGCTAGACCAGGCTTCCTTTTCTGAAGCATGAGCAGACTTTCCTCTTTATAGACTGGACACTGATTGAAGTCCCATTAGTGGCTCTCCAAGACCTCCCTGAACAGGAAGACTGGTGATCCACATTTGCAGGACATTTCAAGAGATGCCCCCATGCATAATTCCCTAAGACTTAGTTGACCTCTGAGGGCAAGGAACAAAGTTATCCCTTAGGTTCCTCGACCAAATTTGTATGGGAGTTAAATATGGTCATTAAGCACCCAGAAAGGCTAAGTTGCACCAGCCTATTACATTGCACCTATATTAAAATTGTATCCTTTGGAAACAAACTGTATGTGATTCCCATATCATATTTCTTGATTCTCATCTTTCCATTTTAATCCCATATTGCTCTAAAAGCTAAGTGAAGCGACATAATCCCAGAAAAACTAAAGAAAATATTTTAACCAGTATAAATAATTAATAATCATAAAATAGAGCAATAATACACTTGAATCATTTTACTAGTGATCTGACAAACTGAAATTTGAAATATCCAAAGAGAAACTTGAGATCCTGAGGCTACAACAGATCATCACAGGACAGAAATTTCCATTTTTTTTTCCACAATGCTGTTCCTGTAACCTACCCTTTCAACATGTGTTTCTGTGTCTTCTGAAGTTTAAATGCTACAATATCTTAAACTTTTCCTTAAGAATATTTAATAATTTGAAGAAAACAGTTTTAGCAATACTGCTATTCCAGAATTTTAGAGACTGTAATATTAAATATTATTTAGTTCGTTATAAAACCAAGACCCGTTCAGAAATGAGGAAAAAGGAACATTCCTTAAAATTTGGATAGTTTGTAAGGAATTCAATTTTTAGGTGATGAAATAATTTAAATGTTGAGGTAGCAAAGTGTGCTGGATATGATGGAGCAAAAAGGATTGACTCATTCCGAAGAGAATATTGCTCTTATTTAGAAACAAGGGTAAAGAGGGGCTGGAGAGATAGCTCAGCGCTTAAGAGCACTGACTGCTCTTGCAGATGACCTGGGTTCGATTCCCAGCACCCACATGGTGGCTAAGAACCGTCTTTAACTCCAGTTCCAGAGGAATCTGATGCCCTCTTCTGACCTCCACGGCATTGCATGACACAGGTGCACCAACCTATATGCAGACAGCACACTCATACACATAAAAAATAATAAATAAATATTTAAAAAGAAACAAAGATAAAGAGTGAATGTTACCTTATTTAATCATTTTACATTGATTCTACTCCACAGAAATTTGAGATCTATCTGCATTGATATAGATATAATTCATTTATTTTAAATTTTCTCTAGTATCCATTTTTATAAATGCTTCTATTGTTTTCTACTATCTTATGGTTATTCTCCATTGTTTTAGTAATAAAATATGATGCACAAACTTTTTATTAAACATATTCTGTTATACACACATGAGAGAATATCTCTAGGGCATTTATGTGAAAGAGAATTCCCTAAGTTATGAGTCAGAGTTTCAGGTTAGATTTGCAAACTGCAGAATGATATATAATATATATACAATTTTATAAATTTTAAAGTACATAAACTGTAAACATGCATATTAAGTAAAATATAAAACTTGTTTGTCAACTAGAAGAATAAATCTGAAGAAAATGTTTATTTTAAAGAATGAGAATTAGGTTTTTATCAATGTTTATCTGTATTTCTAATATTTCACAATGAAAACATAGAAATAGCATGTTTTCACTTCAGCAAAGTACATAGTACAAAGCTTAGCTTAAAGAATAAAATGAAAGAAGCAAATCAAATAAAAAAATTGCTTTCCACTCCATTGCCCCAGAAAAATAACCATTATTACTTTGCTATATGGTTTTCATTACACATATACACATGTACATGCAAATGTCTTATATTTTACAACATATTTAAAGATTTGTTTGTATTTCACTAAGCAGTGTATCATAAAAATACAGTTAGACTTTGAGTTTCAGCTACAATGTGTAAAGACCTCAGGGGTCATTGATCCTACTCTGAAAATAAGGAGAAGATGAATAAACTGAAAACTGCTGACATTTTTAACCCATTAGAAAAGTGAAGATGACCAAATAATCACTCAAAGTCTAAAGAGAAAATAAAATTCAATAAATCACAGTGTAAAACACACAAGGGTGAAAATGCCATAGCCAAAAAAGGAGGAATATTCAAGTGGCAATTCTAACACAGTTGTGGTTGAATATGGATTGCCTTGAGAGCTTGAAGCTTTACACATAGGCAAGCCTTACTGGCATGAACAGCACCAGATAATTAAGGAAAAGACACAAGAAAGATGCTGTGCTTCTGGCAGGAGACCTCTGGCAGGAGGAGTACCTGTTGTGGAATATACTCAGTGCTTTCTCCACAGTAAAGATCCTTGGTCCATGGAAAATACATCACTACGACCCTGATCAACATACAGAGAGATTTGTCCAATCAAAGCCCTTGAGTGAGTGGGAAGGGAGTCTGAGAAATACTTTGAGAAGCTATAACCTAACCTAAGATAACCATTTAAAAACAAATACTTGTTTGGCATGTTGGCTCATGCCTTTAATCCTAGCACTAGGGAGTCAGAGGCAGGTGGATCTCTGTGAATTCAAGGCCAGCCTGGTCTAACACAGCAAGTTCCAGGACAGCCAGAGCTACAGGGAGAGACTGTCTCAGAAAGATAATAATAATAATAATAACAATAATAATAATAATAATGTACTTACAGAGTACTTGCACTCTCTGTGACTGATAACATAAACAGATTTCTAGTGTAACAATTGTATTAAAGCTGAAAGAGCTGCAAGACAAAAATTTTATCTGATGAGAAGTTAGGAAAGTCAAAAATAAATAGCATGTTAGTCAAAAACATGGTTAAGGGTGGGGGGAGTTGAAGCTCCCAGCTACCTGCTGCTGCAGTAAACTTGACGCAAAGTCTGACTCCTGTGCAGAAACATGAAACTTCATAACACATGCCTGCTCCCCTCAGTTCTGAAATTCTATGATTTCTTCCCTCTCCTCCACTGGCTGTGACTTGGACAACTCTGGTTCCCAATATGAAAAGAAAATTATAGGGATTTTTTTTGGGGGGGGTTGCGGTGAGGGTGCCTTGCTCTCTTCAGCTTTTCATTTACCAGTTCCATCCACACGAGGACAAAATCGGGTCTTGCTAGACCAGGCTTCCTTTTCTGAAGCATGAGCTAATGAGAGACCCCTGAGGACCAGATCCTCAACCGACCTTGGGAAAACAGAGGCCTTGGTTAATCTGGGCTAACTGTGTGGCCTTAAGCATCCAAAAGGAAAGTACAACCAGAAATAATCAGTAAGAACAGAGAAACTGTACTGGCAAGTGCGTCTACCCTGAGGCTGCCACCACTTTTGGCACTCCTCAGAGACATGAGACACAGCTTTTTAACCTTCCAATATGGACTGAAGATTCATGTCTCTCTGAGAATCCTCCAAACTTTCGGTGCCAGATGGGGACTACTGAGATACCCAGCTTATGGACTGAATAGCTAAGGAGATTTCAGCCTAGTCAGAATATAGACTGCCATTGTTGGATTACCTGGGCTGTATCATGGAGGCCAGTACAGGGTATCAAGATAGGACATGTGCTTACTGGACTTCATTTGGGGGACCATGGGAGGGAAAGGCCCCAATGTGGAGCAAAAGGGTTGATGGTTGTTTGAGATTGCCAAGGAGGAACCTTCAAGCACCGCCTTAAGGAAAACATGACATCTATTAAGGGAAAAAAAGTCCTCCAGTGCAAGTGATATGTGTATGTGTGTATGTATGTATATTTATGTGTATATATAACTATGTATATATATGTATATATACTGTAGCAATACAAGTTGTAGAGAACAATAACAAAAGAACTGAAAGAAAAATTCTGGAGGGACTCAGAGAGGGATACAGAACATGTAGGGCAGAGGGCAGGGACTTGGGTGGAGTGGGGGACATGGAAGGGGGGACAACTCTGGATTTGATCGAGAAATGATATATGACTTATAGAAAAAGTTTAATAACAGTAAAAATAAATAATTTTTTTAAAGTAAAGAAAATTCTGATAAAATATTGTCTCCCCTGGAAAACGGGTCTTTGTTTTGCAGAATATGCTGAGTATATTTCAAAGTGGATACTCTTGGACACTATAAATCATGACCAAAACAAACTGTTATAGAGAATGGTAAAAAGAAAAGATAAGGCATAGTCTAAACAGACAAGGCATTTAAACAAGACTTGGATTATATGACAGATTTTGGACTTATCAAGTGGAATTTAAAATAACTATGCACAATATGTTAAGAGTTCTAGTGGAACACAGAAACAATATGCAAGGACAGATGGCCAATGTCATGTAGAAGACAGTAAACCTAACAGAAGGAAAGTGAAAGCTAGAAATGAAAAACACCACAACAGAAATAAAGGATGCCTTTGAGAGTCCTACATTGGACTAGAGGTGACTAAGGAAGGAACGTGAAGATTGGCTGCTAGAAACTTTTGAAACTAAAATGAAAAGGAAACAGAATAAATAAATGGAACAGACATAACCCAAACTTAACATTAGGAACACTGCAAAATGATGTTATGATGTTATGATTACACCGGAAGAGAAAAAGAGAAGAGAGAAATACTGGAACTGAGAGTATTAAAATTCTTCTGAAATTAATGAAAACATCAAAACGCAGATGCAAGAGACTCAGAGAGCATCAAGTATGGTAAATACATGGACATCTTCATGCAGGCAATTGATAGGTGAATTGTAGACTTACAAAGACAGAGTGTATGAAAGTTACTAGGCAATAGCTGAGGTATACAGAAAATCCTCACCAGAAAGAATAAGAACTCAGGAGACTTTTCCTCAGAACTGTTCAAAGCAGAAGATTAAAGAGAAAACTTTAAAGTGTTGAAATAAAATACAAACAAAAAAATTCCTATGTCTTCCACCATTGAAAACTGAAAATTAAGGAGATATATCTCCAGATGGGTCTTATAAAAAATGTCAAGCCTAGATTTTCATCAACAGATGAATGAATAAAGTATGTGTGTGTATACACATATATAAAATATGATCTCTATCAGGATTTTATATATATATATACATATATATATATATATGAGAGAGAGACTAGAGATTATCATGTTAAGTAAAACAAGCCAAATTCAAAACTGAAAGACAACTATCATATATGTTTTTATCTCATTTGTGGAATCTGGAGTGAAGAAAATAGAAAGGAGACTATAGGATGTAAGGTGACCAATGGAAAAGAGGAAGCACAAGAAAATGACCAAACTATACCAAGTACATGCATGAAAACATTATCATAAACCTGTAATTCATAACCATTTTATGAAATGAAAACTTATCAGGAGAACCTTTATAGGTAAAAGGAAAAAGTTATGTCATAAACTCAGCCACAACCAAAGAGTGTTAGAGAAAGAATTAATCATTACAAAGTATCTTGAGGATTCCAAGATGGGAAGTAGAATTTAATTAAACAACCAAGTGTCTTAAAAAAAATCTATGAAACAATGTTATTGTAGCTATAGTGGGAAACATGTTGGCTGAAACAACTCAGAATAATCTATAAGATTAAAATTAAAACCAAGTTCACGTAGGCAGCATTTCATTATAATTCATAAAGTTGTCTCCCCCTGGAGTGTAGAGTACAATTCTGAAACTACTGTGCAAGGCTTCCAGAATGAAAGAACTATAAATGAATGACATAGAGCAAAGCCAGGTCTCTGTCAAAAGTGGAGCTTACAGACAAGCAAGAGGAGAGCTATTAAAATGATTCCTATAGCAATAGAGCCCAGTTGGGGACATTGTGAACTCATATGTAACTTAATGTAGTTATGGATCATTAAAGATGAAAACATCAGTATGAGTAGATAGAGTAACTAGAAAATGCACGTATTTCATTTCTCACACAAACCCAGAAGCTCTTCATTCACAAAGAACAATGGTAATTTCTAGATGTTCATTTCAATACCATTCTTTAGTGACAGAAACCCAGAATCCTTAGAGAAAGGGCTGAATTTAAGACTGGGAAAAAATATGCAAGATGAATTTAGAGAGAGTTACAATGCTTAAATAAATAAAAGACCAATAAATGGTCAAACTTGAAAGAATCCGAGCCATAAAATAAAATGCACATAATAAGATAAGATCTCAAGTATAAAATAAGTGTCTGGGGCTGGAGAGATAGCCCAGCGGTTAAGAGCACCGACTGCTCTTGCAGAGGACCCAGGTTCGATCCCCAGCACCCACATGGCGGCTAAGAACGGTCTGTAACTCCAGTTCCAGGAGAACTCCAGTTCCAGGGGAATCCGAGACCCTCTTCTGACCTCCGCAGCATTGCACCACACGGGTGCACAAACCTACATGCAGATAGTACATTCATACACGTACAAAAAACAAATAAATTTTTTAAAAAAGAAATTTAAAATTAAGTGCCTGTAGATGTACAGTTAATATAAGTACATTGTTGATTATATGAACACATGGTAACTAAGGAAATTAATCTATACATAGGAGGATTCTAAAGGATTTAATTCAGTAATTGAAATGATTTTTGTAGATACTCTTTGGATACAAGTGACATTTTAAGACCTCTCCCCAAATCCAAAACACCAATGTATTCCTGTGAAAAATTCAAATTAATGTCTAGCACATACTTGACCATGTCACCTCAAAACTGCCCAATCAAGAAATTATGGAAATTCTGAGACGTTTTCATAGCCACAGGGGATCTAAGTAGATGAGATGACTAAATTCTGTGCCCTGAATGAGATCCTGAAACAGGAGGAAAAAATAGGTAAAAAATATACACAAAAGAAACCTGAATAAACCACAGACTTTAGTTAATACTAATTTCCCAGTCTTGGTTCATTAATTTTAACAAATGTACCTTCCCCGTGTAAGAGGCTTGTGCAGTGGGAAGCCAGCTGTGGATACATGGGAGCTATTTTCACAATTTAAAAAAAAAAATCTCTTAAAAGAACAGCTTATTATTCTTCAGAATATTTAAATGGCCAACACCGATGCTTCACAAATATAATACACTTAAACAATCTTACATCATGGAAAGAATTTGCTGATTCTTGTCTACTGTAGCCAATGCCATACTGAAGCTCTGATGTCAAGTTTCACAAACAAGATGACTGATTAAAGAAATGTGTCTGTGATGAGTTCACCTAAGCTCTTTGAGCTCATTTATACACTCGCCGTGGCACATGAAAGAACTATTTCCCTACAGTACCAGCAACAATGAACATTATCTTCTATTTAATTTTGGCTAATTAAGTAGGTGAAAAATCATACCTCATTTTACGTGGAGAGGTAGAATTTTTTAAATATTTTCATTGGCTATTTAAATTTATCCCTTTATAATTTTCAAGTTGGTTTTAAATATAGATTTAATGAACTCCCACTATATTCCCAGAAAACTTCACGTGCATGCTCTTACATTATCTTTATTAGCCCTTGCATCTGGCTGCAAGTAATGGGAAACTCAATTAAATCTGGCTTAAACAACAAGAACAGGCTATTATCTCCCACAAGAAGAAGCCCAGAGGGAAGGTGGTTGCTGGAATAATCCACCTGTTTAATAACGCCAAGGTTCTGAAATTCTCAGCAAGACTTGCCCTTCATTCATACCAGGCAGCTATGGAAACTCCAGAAATCAAGAACAGAAGGAAGAAAATGTCCCTGGCAACATGACATTTCCCCTTTTTAAGAATAAGGAAAACTCTCCTAGAGCCATCCCACCTCAGGCAGATGTCTCTCCATTGTTTATGTTCTTCTCATGGTCAGAAATGGTTTATGCTCAATTCAAACCAATGTTCATTTGGCCAATGGATGGAGACCTGGTTTAATTAGCAAATGAAGAATTTTGTCCACTTCTGCTTTCTACTTGAAATCAGAGAACATTTACTTTTCTTAACAAATAGGACAGCTTGGAAGAATGTTAACAAGATAACAAAGGAAAAATGAAAATAATGGGTATGGATGGTCAACCAACAGTATTCTCCTCAGTCATCACAGAAGCTTATGTTAAATGTGTTACTCTTATGTGTACTTAACAATACAAATACAGAATTTAAGTAGCACACTCAAGAACACCTAGCGAGTGTGAGATACCAGTTTGCATTCATATCTGTAACAATAATTACAGCACCATTTCTAATTTTAAATAATTTTTCAATGTAGACAATTGATATAAATTACATTTTACAATTATTATCAACACTGAGAGAGAAGCATAGGGTTCATGGCATTTTTGTGGAGGAACAAGTAGGCAAATTCTGGTGCAAGAAATTAGAAAAAGCCTTCTAATATGAGTTTAGCATTGATGAAATTTTACAGTGATAGTGTCTAGATGTTTTACATATTCCGTGAATGTGAAGTATTTATCATACAGATGTAATCACAGATTAGGAAGTTGGATGCCAAACCAGTGACAATAGAAATACCAAGAAGTTTCTAGAAAACAGCAAACAGGTTCTCAGCAACGCTCATTAACCTGCTGGAGGAGGCTTTAGACAGCTGAATGGTACTGTGGATTCAGATCTCATGAAATATCCCCTCCACAAGACTATTCTTTTTTTTATTAGAAACATGATTTTTTTTTATTTTAAGTTGAACTTTAGAGTACACATAGCATCAAAGTAAAATAAATGAAACTTGTGAAACAAAAAAAGCATTAAAATACAGTATTACTTTAACATGGAAATTCCAGTTTTTTTCTCCAACTTGTATTGCTTCAAATATATATATATATATAATATATATATATTTGTATGTATACATATGTAACATATTTAAATATGTATACATATTTACATATGTATACATATGTAAATATGTATACATACATACACATATCACCTGGGTTGAAGGACTTTCTTTCTTTCTTTCTTTCTTTCTTTCTTTCTTTCTTTCTTTCTTTCTTTCTTTCTTTTTACCAAAAGATGTTATGTTTTCCCCAAGGAAGTGCTTGAAGGTTCCTCCTTGGCAAACCCAAACAACCATCAATCCTGCCCCCGTGCTCCACACTGGGGTCCCTGCCCCCCATGGTCACCCAAATTAGGTCCAGCAAGTGTGTGTCTTGTCTTTCTCTTCCTGCACTGGCCTCCATGACACAGTGTAGGTAACCCAACAATGGCAGTCTACACTCTGAAGAAGCTGAAATTCGAGTAGGCGCTCAGTCCACAAGCTGGATATCTCAGTAGTCTCCATGTGACATTGAAGGTTGGAGGATTCTCAAGTTTTATATCTAAAGTACAATTTCTCAGACTTTACTGATTATTTCTGGCTATACTTTCCTTTTGGATGCTTAAAGCCACACAGTTAGCCCAGATTAACCAAGGTTTTTGTTTTCTCAAGGTCAGTTGAGGACCTGGTCCTCAAGGGTCTCTCAGGTTTTTTGGAGGGAGGGCGAGTCCCTGGCTCCTTTTGGCTTTTCAGTCACCAGTTCCATCCACTTGAGGACACAGTTAGGTCTTGCTAGACCAGGCTTCTCTTTTTGAAGCATGAGCAGACTTTCCTCTTTATAGGCTGGATACTGGCTGAAGTCCCATTAGTGGATCTCCAAGACCTCCCTGTACAAGACTGGAGACTCACATTTGCAGGACGTTTCAAGAGATACTCCCATGCCTATTCCCCTGAGACTTAGTTGACCTCTGAGGGCAAGGAACAAAGTTATCCCTTAGGTCCCTTGGCCAAATTGGTATGGGTATGGTCATTAAGCAGTCAGAAAGGCTAAGTTATGCCAGCCTGATACATCACACCTATACTAAAATTGTATCTTTTGGAAACAAACTGTGTGTCATTTTCACATCATATTTCTTGATTCACCTTTTTCCATTTTAACTTTGTTACTCTAAAATATGTATGCATGTCTGCCATCATATACCAAAAATCCATAGTCTGAAAATAGATGGTAGGTTAGTTCTAGAACCTATCTAGGGATTCATAATATAAGAGCACAGTTGTGTTCAGATCCTGAGGAATAAATATTAATGTTGCTCAATTTGCCTTACAACTAGGTACTTGGTACTAGCATCCACAGATGAGGGATACCATTCGTATTTTGTTTTTATGAGACCATGTTACTTCCCTTAACATAATATCTTCTAGTTCCATCCATTTACCTGCAAATTTCATGATACCATCTTTCTTTACTACACTGCATAGAACTCCATTGTGTAGATGGGCCACATTTTCTCTATCCACTCATTGGTTGAGGGGCACTTGGGTTGGTTCCAGCTCTTTGCTATTGTGAAGAGAGCTGCAATAAACATGGCTGTACATGTATCTTTGTGGTAGGATGAGTCTTGTGGGTATATACCCAGAAGTGGTATGGCTGGGTCAGTTGATAGGCTCATTTTGAGTCTTTTAAGGGTTCTCCACACTGCTTTCCATAATGGTTTGTATGAATTTGCATTCCCACCAGCAGTGGATGAGTGTTCCCCTTTCCCCACAACCTCTCCAGCATTTGGTATCATTTGTTTTCTTGATCCTAGCCAGTCTTATTGGAGTGAGATGATATCTTAAAGTGGGTTTTATTTGCATGTCCTTAATTATTAGCGATGTTGAACACTTTTTAAGATGTTTCTCAGCCATCTCTATTTCCTCACTTGTGAACTCTGTTCAGCTCTTTACTTCATCTTTTGAGTGAGTCATTTGTTTTCTTACTTCTTTGTTTTTTGACTAGTTTATATATTCTGGAAGTTAGTGCTCTGTCAGATGTATTAGCAGTGAAGGTTTCCTCCCACTCTGTGGGTTTTCTCTTTACTTCCCTGATTGTTTCTTTTGCTGTACAGAAGCTTTTGAGTTTTATAAGGCCTCACTTGTCAACTGTCGACCTTATTTCCTGTACAGCTACTGTCTGATTTAGAAAGTCTTTTCCTATGCCAATGTCTTGTAGGTTGCTGCCAACATTTTCTTTTATCAACTTCAAGGGTTTCACATTGAGGTCTTTGATCTATATGGAGTTGATTTTTGTACAGGGTGAGAGATAGGGTTTTAATTTTATTCTTCTACAAGTGGTGATCCAGTTTTGCCAACACCATTTGCTAAAGATGCTGTCTTTCCTTCATTGAGTCTTCTTGGCCCCCTTGTCAAATATGAGGTCACTGAAATTGTATGTGCTCAAGTTTGGATCTTCAGTTTTGTTCCATTGGTCTATGGGTCTGTTTTTCTGACAATACCAGTCTGTTTTATGACTATAGCCCGGTAGTATAGTTTAAAGTCTGGTATAGAGATCCCCCCTGTATTGCTCTTTTCACTCAGGGTTGCTTGTTTTTTGGGGGGGTCTTTTTTTTTGTCCATATGAATTTAAGGATTTTTTTCCAAGCATGTGAAGAAAGTCTTGGGGATTTTAATTGGGATTGAATTAAATCTCTATATTAATTTGGGTAGAATGGACATTTTTACTATATTAATTTTTCCAATCCATGAGCGTGGTTTTTTCCATGCTTGAGCAGGGGTTTATAATTTTTGTTGACTATGAAAATTTTAAATATTATTCTTGGTGCTACCACGGGCTTCAACATGCTTAGGGAACAGAATGCTTAGTGTTCCTTTAAATGCTATGGCCATAGTTTTGAAAGTAGTAAATGTTGACATCATAAGTTGTGATACAGGGGAGAAACAGAGTCACCTAGAGGGTTCTTAATTTCATTCAATAATTTAAGAATCAGACAGAGGCTAGAGAGATGGCTCAGTGATTAAGAGCACTGACTGTTCTTGCAGAGGAACTGAGTTCCATTCCCAGCATGTACATGGTGGCTAACAGTTGTCTGTAACTCCAGTTCTAGGGTATGTGACACCCTCTTCTGACCTTGTAGGCTTTGCATGACACAAGTGCACTTATATACATGCAGGCAAAATTTTAAATCTTTGGAGAAGGAGATTGAGAAAGACAACAGAAGACAGATCTCCCATCTCATGTATCAGAAGAATTAATATAGTAATAAATGACCATCATCCTACCCAAATTAATATATACATTCAGTGCAATCCCAATCAAAATCCCATGACTTTTTTCACATAATTAATAAAAAAATATCCTAAAATTTATATAGAAAAACAAAAGACCCTGGATAGCCAAAGTAACCTTGAACAAAAAGAGTAATCCAGGGGGGTTACTAAACCAGATTTTAATCTCTACTACAGAGCTAAACTCATAAAAACAGCATGGTACTGACACAAATAGGACCCATTGATCAATGGAATAAAATTGAAGACTCAAAGTTGAATACATACAATTTCAGACACCTGATATTTGAAAAAGGAGACAAAAACACTCAGTGGAGGAAAGGTAACATCTTCACCAAAAGGTGCTGGAAAAATAGCACCACCTCCTGCAGAAAGATGAAATCAAAGCCCTACCTTTCACCTTATACAAAAGTCAATTCTAGGTGGATTAAGGATCTCAATGTAATTAAACCTCAAATTCTGAAAACATTAGAAGAAAACATTAGCAGTAACCTACAAGACATAGTTGTAGGAAAAGACTTTCTAAATCAGACAGCAGTTATGCAGGAATTAAGGTCAACAATCAACAAGGAGGACCTCATTAAACTAAAAAGCTCCTCTACAGCAAAAGAAACAATCAAAGAAGTGAAGATAAAGCCCACAAAGTGGGAGGAAATCTTCACCAGTGGCACATCTGACAGAGGTTTAAAATCCAGAGTATATAAATTACTCAAAAAAACAAAAGACCAAGCAGGACGTCGTGGCGCACTCCTTTAATCCTAGCACTTGGGAGGCAGAGGCAGGCGGATCTTTGTGAGTTCAAGGCCGGCCTGGTCTACAGAGTGAGTTCCAGGACAGCTGGGGCTACAGGGAGACCCTGTCTCGAAAAGAACCCCCCCCCAAAAAAGACCAATCCAACAATGACCCAGTTAGATGAACTAAAGATCTGAACAGAGACTTCTCAAGAGAAGAAGGAAAGATGGCTAAGAAACATCTTGAAAAATGTTCAACATCTTTAATAATTAAGGAAATGCAAATCAAAACCACTTTAAGATTTCATCTCACACCAGGAAGGCTGGCTATAATAAAGAAAATAAATGACACCAAATGCTGGTAAGGGTGTGGAGAAAGGAGAGCACACTCCTGGCAGGATTGCAAACTCATGCAACCCCTATGGAAAGCAGTGTGAACTCTTAAAAGAATAAAAATGAAGCTGGATATGGTGGTGCACTCCTTTAATCCTAGCACTTGGGTGGCAGAGGCAGGCAGATCTGTGATTTCAAAGCCAGCCTGGTCCACAGAGTGATTCCCAAACCAGCTGGGACTAAAGGGAGACCCTGTCTCAAAAAGAATATAAAAAAAGAATAAAAATGAACCTACCATTTGACCCAGTTATACCACTCTTAGGTATATACCCAAAGGATTCATCCTAATGCAGAGATAGATGCACAACCATGCTTATTGATGCTTTTTTTCAAAATAGCAAAGAGCTGGAAGCAGCACATGTGTCCCTCAGTTGAGAAGTGGATAATGAAGATGTGGTACATTTATACAGTGGAATTCTATGTACCGGTGAAGAATGATGACATCATGAAATTTTGGTCAAGTGAATGGAACTGGAAGCTGTTATGCTAAGTGAGAAAACAGTCTCAGAAAAACAATGTATGTTATCCCTCATTTGTGGTTCCTAACACCAAATCCTTAATAGTAAAAGTGGATAACATTGACTGTTTTTGCTATAGATATAGATTGAAGTATATGTTTCTATTTTCCTCAGTTCTAAGATTTATGACAAAAGACAAATTTTTCATTAAGTACATTAAAATATACATCAACTCACTATGCAATTAAGGAATGTAAAGTTATATTTTTTACCTATATACAAGCTTACAGTTAAACTGTTAATCCCTAAATATGTTTTGCAATTAACCTATAGTTTCATTTCACACTTTGTAAATTAGCTATATGTAAGGAGTGTAAAAAAAAAAAGAAGAAGAAGAAGCTAAGAGTAGAATCATGAACATCAAAGGCTGGGATAGTTGCTCCCAAAGCACAGAGTTGAAGTGTTGCTTAGAGTACTGGAGTGCAAGAAGGTTGTGACATACTTCCAGTACAAAACACACTGTTTTATAAGCTTTGTTCAAAGTACAAGTTCTTAGCTGTGAATTCCATGCTAATGAAGTAAAAATGTACTCAGTAAGGATATGGTGTTTTATAACAAAACATGTATAAAGCAAGACTATACGGAGATGGCTTTATAGAGTAGAAGCAGGAAATGAGAAAATATTGATAAAAGCTACTGCTGTAAGGTCATAACAGAGAGACCACTCACTGGACCACATAGAGTTTAAAGTAGGGTTTAATTTAATAACAATTCTGGGCCACCACTCAACTCGGAGGAGTAGAGCCTTGAGGTGCAGGTTACACAGCTTTTTATAAGTACAACAGCCAATCAGAGTTTAACACCACAGTTAAAGTTACCAATCAAGGAGAAGCACACAAAGCATCAAGTCAATTACAGAAGCAAGAGGCAGCAGTTACAGTTAGCCAATCAAGGGAAACACACAAAGCAAGAAAACCAGTCATTCCTAGAATGACTCGGGGAAAGTGCAACTTAATATTTGAGAACACTATCCCTGAGATTTTATAATCCTCTATCTCAATAATTCTGTATCTCAGCTACAAAATTTTAGTTTCACAAAATGAGTAAACCCCAAGAATCTAATGTACACCATGATAGCCATAATGAATAATTTCGTAGTGTATGCTTGAATGAAACTTTTGTAGTGTATGCTTTTTAGTGTATGCTAAGAGGGTTGATTTTAAATATTTTCACCGAAAAGAAAGAAAATGGTAACAAATCTACATGGTGATTTATTGGTTGATTGATTGATGAAGATTTTGTGACCAGAGACCTCAGAACTTACCACTGTTATTCTTTTTTTATAATACTTTTATTGATGTTTTGTGTATTTCAGACATCATTTTTCAGTTCAATTTAGACATATTTCCCTTTCCCTTCCCCCCACCCCATCCCAGATCATGCATTCTGCCATACATGTCCTGCATCTTTCTCTCAGTCTTTTTAAAGTTTTTCTCTGCAAAGGTTTATTGTTTGGGGCAGAATTTAATTGTATCATGCTGTTCTTTGACCCAGTCCTTATGTTATTGTGGTTCCCTCCCTAGTGTATTGCTCCAAAATATGCCTGTATAAAAGTCATGTACCAGAATTATATCCTCCAGGAATAAACTGTATGCTAACTCTGATATATGTTTAGGAGTTCACATTTTCCCTTTAATTTTATGTTATTCTAAAATAAGAATATATACCTTCTGCCCATACACATTAATTACCATGTCTGAAAGTAAGTGGTAACTTAATTCTAGGGCTCATTAAGGGATTCACATCATAACATTACAGAGGCTTTCAGATAAAAAAATATAACAAAAACACTGCTCAGCTTGCCTTTCAATTGGGGGAATTGGTACTAGCATCCACAAATGAGGGAAACCATTCCCCCCTTTGTTTTGGGGGGACTGTCTTACTTCACTTAAGCATAATAGCTTTGAGTTCCATCCATTTACCTACAATGTTCGTGATGTCATCTTTCTTTACCACTGCATAGAACTTCATTGTGTAGATGTACCACATTTTTGTTATCCACTCGTCAGTTGAGGGGCATTTGGGTTGGTTCCAGCTCTTTACTATTATAAAAAAAGCTGCAATAAACATAGAGGTGCATGTATCTTTGCAGTAGGATGAGTCTTGTGGGTATATACCCAGGAGAGGTATGGCTGGGTCAGGTGGTAGGGTGACCTTTGAGTCTTCAAGGGGTCTCCACACTGCTTTCCACAGTGATTGTATGAGTTTACATTCCCACCAGCAGTGGATGAGTGGTCCCCTTTCCCCACAACCTCTCCAGCATTTTGTGTCTTTTATTTCCTTGGTCTTAGCCAGTCTTATCAGAGTGAAATGATACCTTAGATTGGTTTTTAATTTGCGTTTCCTTAATTATTAACAATGTTGAACACTTTTTAAAATGTTTCTCAGCCATCATTACTTCCACACTAGTGAAGTCTCTGTTCAGCTCTTTACTCCATCTTTTGAGTGAGTCATTTGTTTTCTTCCTTCTTTGTTTTTTGAGTAGTTTATATATTCTGGAGGTTAATGTTCTGTCAGATGTATCACTGGTGAAGTTTTCCTCCCACTCTGTGGATTTTCTCTCCACTTCCCTGATGTTTTTTTTTTTTTTTTTGCTGTACAGAAGTTTTTGAGTTTAATGAGGTCCCACTTATCAATGTTCACCTTATTTCCTGTGCAGCTGCTGTCTGATTTAGAAAGTCCTTTCCTACCCCTATGTCTTGTAGGTTGCTGCCAACTTTTTCTTATATCACCTTCAGAGTTTTGGGTTTCACATTGAGGTCTTTGATCCATCTGGAGTTGACTTTTGTACATGGTGAGGAGCAGGGGTTTAATTTTGTTCTTCTATATATGGTGATCCAGGTTAATTTTGTCCTTCTATATATGGTGATCCAGTTTAATTTTGTTCTTCTATATATGGTGATCCAGTTTAATTTTGTTCTTCTATATATGATGATCCAGGTTAATTTTGTTCTTCTATATGTGGCGATCCAGTTTAATTTTGTTCTTCTACATGTGGTGATCAGTTTAATTTTGTTCTTCTACATATGGTGATCCAGTTTAATTTTGTTCTTCTATATGTGGTGATCCAGGTTAATTTTGTCCTTCTATATATGGTGATCCAGTTTAATTTTGTCCTTCTATATATGGTGATCCAGTTTAATTTTGTCCTTCTATATATGGTGATCCAGTTTAATTTTGTCCTTCTATATATGGTGATCCAGTTTAATTTTGTCCTTCTATATATGGTGATCCAGTTTAATTTTGTCCTTCTATATATGGTGATCCAGTTTAATTTTGTCCTTCTATATATGGTGATCCAGTTTAATTTTGTCCTTCTATATATGGTGATCCAGTTTAATTTTGTCCTTCTATATGTGGTGATCCAGTTTAATTTTGTCCTTCTATATATGGTGATCCAGTTTAATTTTGTCCTTCTATATATGGTGATCCAGTTTAATTTTGTCCTTCTATATATGGTGATCCAGTTTAATTTTGTCCTTCTATATATGGTGATCCAGTTTAATTTTGTCCTTCTATATATGGTGATCCAGTTTAATTTTGTCCTTCTATATATGGTGATCCAGTTTAATTTTGTCCTTCTATATATGGTGATCCAGTTTAATTTTGTCCTTCTATATATGGTGATCCAGTTTAATTTTGTCCTTCTATATATGGTGATCCAGTTTAATTTTGTTCTTCTATATATGGTGATCCAGTTTAATTTTGTCCTTCTATATATGGTGATCCAGTTTAATTTTGTCCTTCTATATATGGTGATCCAGGATAATTTTGTCCTTCTGTAAATGGTGATCCAGTTTAATTTTGTTCTTCTATATATGGTGATTCAGGTTAATTTTGTTCTTCTATATATGGTGATCCAGGTTAATTTTGTCCTTCTATATATGGTGATCCAGTTTAATTTTGTTCTTCTACATATAGTGATCCAGTTTAATTTTGTTCTTCTACATATGGTGATCCAGTTTAATTTTGTTCTTCTATATATGGTGATCCAGTTTAATTTTGTTCTTCTATATGTGGTGATCAGTGTAATTTTGTTCTTCTACATATGGTGATCCAGTTTGTTCTTCTATATATGGTGATCCAGTTTAATTTTGTCCTTCTACATATGGTGATCCAGTTTAATTTTGTTCTTCTATATATGGTGATCCAGTTTAATTTTGTCCTTCTATATATGGTGATCCAGTTTAATTTTGTTCTTCTATATATGGTGATCCAGTTTAATTTTGTCCTTCTATATATGGTGATCCAGTTTAATTTTGTTCTTCTATATATGGTGATCCAGTTTAATTTTGTTCTTCTACATATGGTGATCCAGTTTAATTTTGTTCTTCTATATATGGTGATCCAGTTTAATTTTGTTCTTCTATATATGGTGATCCAGTTATTTTGTTCTTCTATATATGGTGATCCAGTTTAATTTTGTCCTTCTATATATGGTGATACAGTTTAATTTTGTTCTTCTATATATGGTGATCCAGTTTAATTTTGTCCTTCTATATATGGTGATCCAGTTTAATTTTGTTCTTCTATATATGGTGATCCAGTTTTGCCAGCACCATTTGCTGAAGATGCTATCTTTCCTCCAATGAGCTTTTTTGGCCCCTTTGTAGAATATGAGGTAGCTGAAATTGTATGAGCTAAAGTTTGGATCTTCAATTTTATTTGATTGGTCAACAGGTCTGTTTTTGTGCCAGTACCAGGCTGACTATAGCCCTGTAATATAGCTTGAAGTCTGGTAAGGTGATCCCCCCATATTGCATTTTTTGATCAGGGTTGCTTTAGCTATTTGGGGTCTTTTATTTTTCCTTATGAATTTAAGGATTTTTTTTCCAAGTCTGTGAAGAAACTCATGGGGATTTGAATTGGTATTGCATTGAATCTGTATATTAATTTGGGTAGAATGGACATTTATACTATATTAATTTTTCCAATCCATGAGCATGGAAGGTTTTTCCATTTTTTGATGTCACCTTAATCTCCTTCTTCAGGGGTTTAAAATTTTTGTTGTTGAGATCTTTGGTGTCTTTGATTAGGTTTGTTCCTAGGTATATTTTAGTTTATTGTGAGTGGGAAGGTCTCCTTGTATTCCTTCTCCAGTTGCTTATTGTTGGTGTAAAGAAAGGCTACTGATTTTTCTAGGTTAATTTTGTATCCTGCCACTTTACTGAAACTCTCAATTGTTTCTAGGAGTTTTCTGGTGGAGTTTTTAGCATCCCTCCAGTAAACTATCATATCATCTGCAAACAGTGATAGTTTGACTTCTTTTTTCCAATCAGTACTCCTTTAATTTCCTTTTCTTGCCTTATTGTCCTAGCAAGCATTTCAAACACTATGTTGAAGAGGAGTGGTGATAGGGGGCAGCCTTGCTGGGCTCCCACCTTTAAGGGAAATGCTTCTAATTTTTCTTCATTTAGGAAGATGTTGGCTGTGGGTTTGTTGTATATGGCTTTGACCATGAAGCAAGGTTCCTGCTTACAACCTTCCCGGACTATTAATTCCAAAAAAAAAAAATGTGGGGAAGAAAAATGGAGGAGGCTGTAAAGGTGAATAAAAATAATTCCCACATGAGTGCCTGTTGTCTGTAATCCCAGTGCTGGGGAGGCGAATACAGGCAGAAGGTCCCTGGAGCACATTGTCCAGCCAGTCTAGCTGAATCAATGAACTCCAGGGTCAGTGAGAGACTGTGGCTCAGAAACTAAAGCTATCCAGCACAACACCTGACACTGACCTCTAGCTTCCACATGCCTGCACATACAAGTACATATACCTACATGAACATGTTCATGTACACACATACTCACATTTAAAAAGTCCATTGAATAGGTTTTATTACTTGGTTATGACAAGATTATTGACCAAGAGAAAATTGTCATTGAAAAGGAATTTCTTTAAATTTACAAGTCTACTAATAGTTTATTCAAGATCATTTATTTTAGTCTGGGTATGATTGTGCAGGCCTGCAATCCCAGCCCTTGGGAGTCTGAGGTAAAAGGATGTGACTTGCCAGGAATGGTGTGCATACCTATAATCCTAGCATTTAGGAGGCAGAGGCAGGCAGATCTCTCTGAGTTCAAGGCCAGCCTGGTCTACACAGTGAGTGCTAGGCCAGCTAGGGTTAGAGAGAGACCCTGTCTCAAAAATAAAACAAAAACAAATGTGGGGCAGGGGGAGGATGCTTGAGTTAGAGACCAGACTTTTCTATGTAATGAAGCTGAAACCCTGCTTTGAAAACAGAAAAAAAATACAAGCACAGAAACAAGCAAAAACAACAAAGAAACTTTCTCTGTGTTTGCAAAATGTGTGTACAGGTAATAGCTGGAGGGGGAGGGGCATAAAATGAACAAAAATTTGAAATTCTGAAGGTTCAACTGACTGCTCAAGAAGGGAACTGACTGGTCTTGACTTAGGGCTTCCATGCTAAGACAGAATTTTAAGATACAGTCATATTACAGAAAATGCTCCCAGCTGCAGGGGGCGATTCCTCTGCTCCATCCTCCAGTACACAGAGGAGGGGCATTCTCAATTTTAGCTTCTGATTTTTTTTTTAGATGATTGAACAAACACAACATCCAGACTAAAAATAGTGAAGTTCACAGACAAATGTTTTATCACTTTGTGTATTAAAAGAAGCAGAATTTGTTTATACCAATTAAAACAAGATTATTTTACACAGGTATTAGCCAAGATTTATCATAAGGAACATAGCAAACCTACTCTCCATAGTTACAGTAATGTTTGGTTTAGTACTACATGCCTATTATAGGCTATCTGTGCTGTTTCATGAAAATGATTTTTGCACTACTACTACTGAGGTCAACACCAGTTTGTTGAAAAACTTTGGGAGGAGAATAACTTATGCGTTATTCTGCAGGAGACAGAAGTGCTGAAAAGTCTGTGATTCAGTGAGCACCAGGCCAATTAGTTAATGAATTTGGAAAATTAGGAAAATAAGAGCAGGTATTTCAGTTCTCTAGTTATGTATACAACTCTCCATCTGTCCAAATGGCTGAGGCTGACATAATTTCTGATATGAATAAAACATCACTGAGATCAATATCTAGTGTATATTCCAACCAAAATGTGACAATAATCTATTCTTGGTGGCATTTATCTGATCAAAGTCTTTCTGGTTACTCAATCTACTTAACAAAAAAGCAATACCATTTTACTGAAAATTAAATTAGGGCTTGAAATAAAAAGCAATAGTCTTTCTAAAAGTATTTTGGCAAGAATCATTCATTTCATTGGGGACATCTTTACCTAATGATATCTAGCACTCATAAAGTGTTTCAATCTTCCAAGTGTTTCACTAACACCAATTAATAAATTTTCAATTTATTACAACAAAATAGGTACATATAAGTTAAAATAGAAGTTTTTTTTTCCAAATCAGTTGGAAAAACCTGTCAAATTAAAGTAGATATAAATTTTGACTTCAGCCTTAAAAAAAGATTTTATTTTTAATTATATTTATAGGTGTTGTGAAAGTATATGCACATGAGTATAGGTGCCTGCCAGAAGAGGGCACCAGATCTCCTGGGTGCTAGAAGCAAACTCAGATTCTCTGCAAGAGCAGTGCCCACTCTTAAATCCCTGGGCCATCTCTCAGACCCAAGTCAGCTTTTGTTGTGATCATTAAGGGGAAAGCAAACAAACAAACTTTAGCTTTGTCAAATGATGTGAAATCATTAACATTTGTGTTGAAAGGCATGAAGCTAGGCATGGTGGTTCATGCCTTTAATCTCAGTACTTAGGACATAGAGGCACATGGGTCCTGTGAGATTCTGGCTCGCTTGGTCTACATGGAGAGTAGCAGGCCACCTGAGCCTATAGGGAGACCCTGTCCCAAAAATAAATAAATAAATAGATAAATAAATAAGTAAATAACATGAATTTGGGAGGGACTCTGGGTGGGGGGAAGTCACTAGAGAGATTTGGAGGAAGGTAGTGGTGGACACATATGTACAAAATACACAGTATAAATGTATGGAATTTCAAAGAATCAATAAAAATACTATTTATAAGATAATGAGTAAAACCCAAGCAACAAATCTGAAGCCAACGTTAGCTTTTACTATGGTATTTGTATGCTCAGAAAGAATGAAAGAAAAAGGAAAGACTAGATTTTTCTATCCCTCTTGATAAAAATCTGATATATTCCTGATAATGTCAAACTGTAGTCTCCACAGCTTGAAGTATGGTAGTTTTCAAATTATCTTTAAAATAACAGACTATTTTTCATAAAAGTGTTGGTGATAAAATACTAGGGAGAATCGGATGTGCAAACTATTTGTTACAGCTCAGGATTGTCTGCATAACAATGTGAGGTAAAGAATCTTTTCAAATCCACTTACACTGAAGGTAGCTTTATATACCTGAGACTAACAAAAAAAATTATTGTGAGTTTGAATAATGCATACATTCTTTTGTCACAGAATTGCATTCTTTAAATAAATAATAAATATCATACAGTGCTAGCTAGCCTTCAAAAAAACACAACCCACATGATGATTTCAAACTATGGTTAACCAAAAATAATTCTCAGTGTCTTAAAGAAATGACTGAATCAGAGGAAGAGTTTTACAAGTGCTAAATAAATACCCATTTTCCCAAGTCACAGCTGTAACAAATAACTAGGTGAGAGTCAAAGAAAGTCTTCTTTTTTTTTTAATTTTTCAATGCAGTTTACTGTTTTGGGCAGAAGTTTACTGTTTTAGTCAGTTCTTTTACCCACTCTTTTTTGTTGTTGTTCCTTGAGCTCTGGCAGGGTTGGGGGCAAGGAAGGGGGAATGGATCTAAATTTGATTAAGAAATGTTTTACAAAATGCACAAAACTTCAATAAAGAATTTTTTTTTTAAAGAAAGTCTCAAGCCGGGCATGGTGGCGCATACCTTTAATCCCAGCACTCAGGAGGCAGAGGCAGAGGCAGGGGATCTCTGTGAGTTCAAGGCCAGCCTGGTCTACAGAGCAAACTCCAGGCCCTAGGTGGGACTTAAGGGAGACCCTGTCTCAAAAAGACCAAAAAAAAAAAAAAAGTCTCTTGGTAGTATAAGGAAACTTCACCCTTAATTTGCTTTTCAGAGGCTGGGCAACCATGTCCCATGGGCCAAATTTCACCATTTTCCTGGCTTTACAAATAAAGTGTTATTGCACAGTGTCATATCCTTTTGACACATCACCTATTGCTATACTGCTTTGGAATATCAGCAGTAGGCCTGAGTGTTTGCAATTCAAATCATATGGCTTACTAAACTTAAACTGTTCATTATCTGGTCTTTTGTGAAAATATTTGCCAACCTCCACTTACACTTCAGGTGAGATCTTGAATCCCTAAGAGAAGTCAGACTACATTCATTTAGGTAAGAAGGAAGCTAGTAGGTATGAAAAGTATATCAGAACTTATATCTGTATCAGAAGTAGCAATTTCTTTTTTTAAATATTTTTTTCTTTTTTTAAATTTTATTTATTTCTGTATGTGTATGAATGTACTGTCTGCATGCAGGTTTGTGCACCCGTGTTGTGCAATGCCGCGGAGGTCAGAAGAGGGTCTCGGATTCCCCTGGAACTGGAGTTCTCCTGGAATTGGAGTTTCAGACGGTTTTCGGCCACCATGTGGGTGCTGGGGATCGAACCCGGGTCCTCTGCAAGAGTGGTCAGCGCTCTTAACCGCTAGGCCATCTCTCCAGCCCAGTAGCAATTTCTAAACCATGTATGATCTAAAATTCCTTTGTAAATCACTGATTCCCTTAGTTATATTCATTAATATGTGATGTGTGTAGTTTTCTATAGTGATTATGTTTGTGTTTATGGGACAGATTATAGACATTTAAGTATGCCCCCATCTTATATTCTGTGTATGCATCCTGAAGGAAGCTAGAAAACCAAGCTCTATTCAGGGCCTCCTACCCTTAAGAAGATAGAAGACTCCGTGGGGCATCTGTGCTGAAACCAATATATCTTAACTTGTTTCAAAACAGTACATTTCACAGGTCTACAGAGATCACCCAAGTGGTATCTCCACAGTGGACAGGAGGAAGGGTATGTTTGATGTCTACCTTTTGTTGTGTTCTATATTTTATATAGTATTAATATCAAATGGCATCCTTGGCAATTCTGGTTTCCTCAAATTCTCTTCTACAATACAAACTCTTCATAATTGTCCAACATTTGGTGATGATGATGATAATGATGTTGATGATGATATTGCTGATATATAACCATGTCACAATAGTATAACTCTGTTTTCTCCTTTGTGTGATGGTTTGAATGAGAATGTTTGCCACAAACTCAGCTCCAAGTATTTAGATGTTTGATTCCCAGTTGGTGGTGCTATTTGGGAATGTTCAGGAGGTGTGGCCCTTGTAATTGGGAGTGGGCTTTGAGAGTTCTTAAGCTTTGCCTGATTTCCAGTCTTTCTGCTTCTGGTCCCAGCTTGAAGATGTGATCACCTAGCTTTTACTCTGGCCACATTTGCAATCATGTGTCTCCCACAGTTATGAACTCTTTCCATTGGAACCGTAAGCTTAAATAAACTCCTCCTTCTGTATTTTGCCTTGGTCATCATGTTTTATAACAGAAACAAAAAATTAACTAATTCAGAAGTTGGTTCCAGAATGGAGGCTGTTATTGTGTAGAACCTGACTATATGGGTTTTTGAAGGAATGGAAATTTGGGTTAGAAAAATGGTTGACTGCCATAAACAGAGCCTAGTGGGCCAGCCTAGTAGGGGCCTGGAAGAAAGTAGTGCCAAGAGCAAAGTAGTTCCTGAGGGAAATAAAGACCTAAGCAGCAAGCGGGATATTTTAGCATACAGTCTAACTAGTGTCTGACCACAGCCTTAAAGTTTGCCTGAGGCTAAATTGAAAAGTAATGGACTAATTGCTTTGGTGAAAGAAAGTTCAAGATAGCTTTAGAATCAGTGGAGTAGTTATTAATAGTGAAGATTATTGAGATGAACAATGAAAAAAAGCAAATGGGGCAGAAAGGAATGCAAGATGTACAGTTTGGATTATCAAAGAGCACTAGGAAGATTAAGTTGGAGCAAGGCTTGCAGAGGAAAAGGCTCTCTTTGATAAAGAGATTAGAGCCTTTAAGGAGCCGCCTACAGATTTGCACTTAAACAATAGAAAGAGTACCTTCAGGGCAATACCACGCCCAGTTAAGCCTCAAACTTGTGAAAGGAAAATGATGGAGTGCTTTTCTGAAAACAAAACAAAACAAAACAAAACAAAACACCAGATAGAAAAACTCCTAATGTGGTTGAAGCAGGCCAGGGTCCATTCCAGGTTGGCAGCTGAACTTGAGAATGTCATTCCCATGGTGCTAGCTATACAGGCATGAATGATGTAAGAGCGAAGGGGTTGTCAGTTCATTCTCCACAGTTTTAGAGAGCCACCAAGGCCAGGCAATGTGTAGCATGGGCATCCCTGCATAAAGAATGTTCTGATAGGCCATTGCAGGAAGCTGTGAAGGTGAAGCCTGGTTGGCAGTGGAAACCCCAAGAAAGATATATATATAGATATATATATAGATATATATATAGATATATATATAGATATATATATATAATGCAAATTGGAAATATTTTCATTTATGAATGAAATTATACAATATTTTTACATAATATGGGAAGATATATTATTTAATATTGTTATAAATATTTTAGAAATTCATAAATTCATATATATATTCATATATATATATATCTATAGATAGATAGATAGATAGATATAGATATATATTTTTTTCCTATCTCTCTGCTTTCTCTGCCTGTTTTAAGATATATTATCGAGTCCTGGGATCACAGGCTCCATCTTGGTGTCGATGCCAAGATGGAGTGGAGCCCATGATCCCAACACTCAAGACACAATGGAGTTCTATGCAGCAGTAAAGAAAGATGACATCATGAACTTTTCAGGTAAATGGATGGAAGTAGAAGATATTATGTTGAGTGAAGTATCACAGTCCCAGAAAAATAAACGAAGAATGGTATCCCTCATCTGTGGATGTTAGCACCAAGTACCTAGTTGTAAGGCAAACTAAGCAATGTTAATGTTATGTTCCTCATGATCTGAAAACAACTGTGCTCTTTTATTATGAATCCCTTATCAGGTTCTAGAATTAAGCTACCATTTATTTTCAGACTTAGGCAGTTTTGGTATATTGGTGGAGGGTATGTATGCATGAAATCAAAAGAATGAGGAAAAAAAATAAAAAGGACTGATTTGCCAATTGTTGACCCTAAAAATAAATAAATAAATAAATAAAAGATAAATAAATATCTCAAAAAAAGATATATTCTCTTCTTTCTGCTCAATGGCCATGATGGATCTTGTCCCTGGAACCCTAAGCCAAATAAACTCTTCCTTCTCTAAGTTGCCCTAGTCATGATGTTTTATTACAACAGCAGAAAGGTAACTAATACACATATTCATAGAACAAGCCTCATAACAATACATGAAATTGAATTATTTCTATCCTTAATTCATAGACAGATAATGATTTGTAAAATGTTGCATATTTAATATGTAATAGAGCAGAAAATAAGTCACTATCATGACTAATTTTTCTAAGCTTTACAATAACTAAAAATATATTTATATTGACTCTTAACATATTTATATTGAATCCTAATTAGTGAGCTATATATGATAATAAATATTAGCTATATTAGTGAGCTATATATGATAATAAATATTAGTTTTCTATGTTATTTGGCTATTAAATTATCTCTTAGTTCAATCCAATTCAGGAATATTAACACTATAATTATTAAAAGTTCCTTACACTTTCTCATACCTCTGTAATTTAGCAATGTGTGACATTATTTTGATCAATTTTCTTTAATAATAAAATGCAAATTGGAAATATTTTCATTTATGAATGAAATTATACAATATTTTTACATAATATGGGAAGATATATTATTTAATATTGTTATAAATATTTTAGAAATTCAGCTTCTAATAATAAAACATTGAGTAATTAAGATTAAACTTTTCAGCCTGGCATGGTGGTGCAAGTCTTCAATCCCTGCAGACGCAGGAAGACAGGATGATCTCTGTGAGTTCAAGGCCACCCTGGTCCATATAGTGAGTTCCAGGCCAGGTCAAAAAGACCAAAGAGAAAAAAATTAAAAAGCAAACTTTTCAATGAAGTCAGCTAGAATATCTAGAAATAATAAAATGAATGCCCATTAAGACTAATGGAAAACAAGAAATAAAAATCAGGCCAGGGTCTGCAAGATTGCAGAGATTTGGAAAAGAATTAGATGCTTAGCATTGTTTACTAAACAGATCACTGAAATGTTGAAGGTTAAGCAGCAGTTTGAAGCAGCTCATGGGTCTCAGATACAATCAATGAAGTCCAGAACACACCAACAGAAGGAATAGGGAAATTGTTGCAGTTCAATTCCTTGGTCTGTGACTCTGAGGGATTGAAATTGTAGAACAGTGAGATCTACATAAGTTTTCATAAGAACATCAGATCAGTTCAAAGCTCACATAAAGTTATTACTGAATGGATCAACCACACACTAGTTGTGCCTCTGGGAATCAGCCAACACTCGCTTTATGCAAAAGAAAAATAAAATCATCTCTGATACCAAGTTATTTCTATCACTTGAAAATTCCTCTTGTAATGTACATTAAAAAGCTAAAACAATCACACAAAATAATTAGTCCACAAGTAAAAACTAATGCAAATAGCATGTATCATTGATAGAACCAATGCAAACAATGATAGTAAAAACTGACTCAGGCTTCAGATAAGGAATTTATGGGATCTAGATTTTTGAAAGAGACTTACTTGTAATATTCAAGTAAAGAGATAAAAATGGGAAGGGGCAGGAAAAAAACAAAATTAAGGGAAAGATAACAGAAGATGCTTGAGAAATGAAAGGACTGCCAAAACCAAGATTGAGTTGCATGTGAATAATTTTATCAGGGTTTTAAATACTGATGAAGAGAGACTTGGAGATATAGAAGATGGTCGAGAAGAAAATATCCAGAAAAAACCATAAACAAAAATATGGACAACCACAGAATTAGAAGATATACAGTACACATTGAAAAAAAAAATCTGACCTGAATGCAAGGGCCCCAAATCAAAGAAAGAACTAGAAGATAAGCTATATGTAAAAATAACTTCTGGGCCGGGCGTGGTGGCACACACGCCTTTAATCCTAGCACTTGGGAGGCAGAGGCAGGCAGATCTTTGTGAGTTCAAGGCCAGCCTGGTCCACAGAGTGAGTTCCAGGACAGCTGGGGCTACAGGGAGACCCTGTCTCAAAAAGACAAAATAAATAAAAATAAATAAATAAATAAATAAATAAATAAATAAAAATAAAAATAACTTCTGAGAACTATCCAAAATCGATGGAAGATAGCAGGCCTCAAAATTTAAATGTCCTTTGAAGTATATGTAAAATAAATAAAAATCAAACCATGCCTAGACACATTCTATAAAGCTGTGATAAACCAGAAACAAAGAACAAAAAATTAGCGTAGCCACATGACAAAGAGAGATGCCTTAAAAGTGCCTTAATAGGAGCTGGAGAGATGGCCTAGCGGTTAAGAGGGCTGACTGTTCTTGCAGAGGACCCACCTGAGTTCGATCCCCAGCACCCACATGGCGGCTGAGACCCGTCTGTAACTCCAATTCCAGGAGAACTTCAGGAGACCTGTCTGTAACTCCAATTCCAGGAGAACTCCAGTTCCAGGGGAATTCGACACCCTCTTCTGACCTCCGCGGCATTGCACGACACAGGTGCACAAACCTACATGCATACAGTACAGTCATACACATAAATAAATAAATAATAAATAAAAATTTTTAAAAAGTGCCTTAATAGTAATATGTCTCATAGCTGACTTCTCCATACCATATAGTTAGATAATAATGAATAAATTGCCAAGAAAATAACAACTAGAGTGCATTTTGTTTATGTGTATGTTCATTTTGTGGTACTGGGGCTTGATCCCAGGTTTACTGCATGTGGCTGTGAGCATTTTACCACTAACCTGCACTGTTATCCATAAATTATGGCTCCATACAAAAAATATATATCCTTTGTCATTAGAAAAAGAAGAGGTTTTTTTTTTTTTTTTCTTTTTTTTTGACAACTGAAAATGCAGAGAAGTTGTTACTAGCATTCCCATGCTAAAGATGTATCTTAAAGATTGTTCTTCAGGCCAAGTGACAGTGATCCTGCATCGAAGATCCGATCTGCAGGAAAGAATGAAAGCAGCAGTGTGACAAACAGGAAGTCATTGTAAAGGCAGATTAATAAAACATGATGACACTACAAATAAGAAGACACTATAAATAAGAAAATAATGACTTGAAGGGCTGGAGAGATGGCCCAGAGGTTAAAAACACTGGCTGCTCCTGCAGAGGCCCTGGTTTTGATTCACAGCACCCACATGGTGGTTAACAACCATCTGTAGCTAGAGTTCCGGGGATTCTGGCGACCTCTTCTGACCTCTGTGGGCATTACACAATAGGGGTGCAGTTACATACAAGCAGGCAATATTCTCATACACATAAAATAAAAATAGTAAATAAAATATTTTTAAAAAGAAAATTGATTAAATGAAATCGCCTGATTAAAAAAAAAAAAAGAAAGAAAGAAAATTGGGCTGGAGAGATGGCCTAGCGGTTGAGAGCGCCAACTGCTCTTGCAGAGGACCCGGGTTCGATCCCCAGCACCCACATAGCGGCTGAGAACCATCTTTGGCTCCAGTTCCAGGGGATCCAATGCTCTCTTCTGACCTCCTTGGTGTTGCACGACACGGGTGCAAACCTGCATGCAGATAGTACATTCATGCACATACAAAAATACATAAAATTTAATAAAAAAGAAGAAAATTAAGGATGTTGGGGGGAGGGGCTACGTGCCTTTAATCCAAGCACTTGGAAGCAAAGGCAGACTGATCTCTGTGAAGATCCCAAACTCCCCCATGAAAAATGAAAATAATAAAGCTATACCTCACTGGACTTAAATATACATGTTCACATACATGTATACATATACACATCAAGGTATAGAGCCACCATGCCCTGAACACCTCTTACCGGGCCCCACTGCCTGACACTGTCTCAGTGGGGACTAAGTCTCCATATGTAGATTTTGAAAGACATACTTAAGCTACAACAGATACAAATTAATAAGATCTATTGTAGAAGGTTCCTGAGATCAAAGAAAAAAATCAATAAAGGAATTAAAATATTTAGAATTGAGTAATATTGAAGGTGTTATATAAAATGTGGGATGCAGGAAAACCCACTTTTAGATGTTAATTTATGCCTGTAAATGAACTTATCAGTAAGGGAAACAATGCTGAAAAATAGCTATTCCAGAATTTAGAAAATAACCACAACTTGAATAGGAAATGGAAAAATCAAGGCCAAATAAACTATACAATAAAGACATAAATAATCTCAATAGTACAATATTTAAATAATTCACAAAATTGATAAATTTATGTTGAGATCAATTAAGAAAAAGCCTAAGGGTCAATAGAACATATTGTTAGATAAAAGAAGGATGACTACAATTATGACAACTTTATGACAACAAAGATAAATGTAGATTAGACTAATGCACACTTGAGAAGAAATGGAAGATTTGATCATGCCAACAATTATTAAGGATATTCAATCACAAATTAATGTCTTCGAAAATTAAATGCCAAGCCCAGGAAAATGTAGCAAACACTTCAGACATGAATGATAATTCAACATTAACTCTTTAGAGTTTATAAAAAAAAAACCAAGCAACTGATTCTCTACTCATTTCATGAATGAGTCCAGTTTAATATTTATACCAAAAACATAGAGGTCATTATGAGAAAAGGAAATTAACAGCCAACATTACCCACAATTCATAGATGAAAACAACCAAAAATTATTAACACTCTTAAGCTAACACTTGAACAAATAATAATGCACCAAGAACAGGCTTATGCCATAAAGCAAGGTTTATTTAATATAAAGTCAATGTACAATATATGAAAAGAGGAAACCTTGAAGTCATCATAGGAGATACAAAGGTTTTCTTTTTTAAAAAAATAAAATATAGTATTATTGATGCAAAGCTTAGCAAATTAGAAAGAAGCACTTTTTGCTTTTGTAAAAGTTATTCATAAAGTTATAAATAGCAGACCACATTTTATGTAATGTAAAATTTTGCAAGCTGTCCTCTGACATTGGATATAGGAATAAAAAACAAGTTAAGTTTTTGTTCAGTATTGCAACAAAAGTTTAACCAATAAAATAAAGCAAATAAATAAATAAATAAACCAACAAACCCAGGAATTATTGAGAAGAAAGTACTAAAAATGTTTGCTTACAGAAAAAAATCAAAGCTGGAGAGATGGTTCAGCAATTAAGAACACTGGCTGCTCTTGCAAAGGACCTGGGTTTGGTTCCTAGTACCCACATGGAAGCTAACCACTGTTCATAACTCCCATTCCAGGAATCTGATGTCCTCTTCTGACCTCTGCAGGCACTGCACAACATAGGCACATTTACATACATGCAAGCAATATACTCATACACACAAAATTTTAAAAAAAGATTGAAAAAAATCTATGTGAAATGTAAATTCCATATTAACCATTAATTAACAATAGTGTGGATAAATAAATTGCACTAATCTTACCCAATGAATTATAATGTTGTGATACAACTACAGTTATACATAAGAGTGATATAAAATATTTATTGTTTAATTTTAAAACTGAGAGGCCAGTCTCAGTGTTTAGTTCTGCTACAAACCAAGACTACAAAGAAAATCAAGATGGGTGGGCATGGTGGCACCCGCCTTTAATCCTAGCACTTAGGAGGCAGAGGCAGGTGGATCTCTGTGAGTTCAAGACCAATCTGGTCTACAGAGTGAGTTCCAGGCCAGCTGGGGGCTACAGGGAGACCTTGTCTCAAAAAGACAAAAAAAGAGAAAGAAAACCAAGATGATTACTAAAACTGTCTTCAAGGAAGAGGGAGGAGCTAGGAATCTTCTAATACTTCATCAGTAGTGTGGTTATGTATATGCTTTTACTTTGCCATAAATCACTAATCTGGACATTTCTGAAGCCTCATAGAAGAATATTGTACAATAGGAAAGGGTTAAATAAGATGACGTCAACCACAAATATACGTCGTTTTTAAAGACTGATTTATTTTTTTCACATGCTTGAGTGTTTTGCCTCTTTGCATATATGAGCACCACATGCATGCAGTGCCCTAGGAGGACAGAAGAGGACCCCAGACCCTCCCTCCCCCAAATCATTGGAATTTCAGATGGCTGTGAGTTTCCATGCAGATGCTGGGATCTAAACCAAGGGCCTCTGAAAGAACAGCCAGTACCCTTAGCCCCTACCTGTCCAATATTAAAGTAAGAATTATCACTAAATTATTCATTCTCAAAGATAAACTTAGAATATCAGGTTTTCTACAATTCCTTTCTCTTTATGAGAAACAAGCTTTCTCAAATTATTTCTTTTTGAGCAGTGCCAAATTGTTCAACAACTAGTTTATTCATTCATCAAATGTTTGAAATTTGTAAAGTACAATATACTTCCCTGGATTCTTAGTTTCAACCCTGAACATTACATATAAATCCATGCACTAATGAAACTTAAAATGCAGTAAAAGAGATACAAAGTACAGCTAAGTGAGAAACGTGATTTTAAGTATTTGGGAGGAAAAATACAGCAGAAATAACGGATATATCTACAGCTTCTGAATGGGGTCACAATTTCAGACCACTAGGTACAAGGACAATTCAGCAAGTAAGAGGTCTATCTGCATGGATACCCATCCCAGAAAGGATAATCCTGCCAGAAAGAACAAAATAATAGAAAAACATAGTATACAGGGATTATCTAAATGAAAGCAACTTCTGAATTCTTAACAAAATTTATTGACATGACCAAGAAAATAAAAGCGACAAAGACGCTCCACTCAAAACCTGTAATTATTCTTGGTGTTTGACCTCATGCTTTAAAGTATTGGATGCCTATGAAAACAAATCCAGAAGTGGGTTCTTTAAACAGCAATAAAGTGGCCTCATCTTGGAAATCATATATATGAACTCTTGAAATGAACAAGAAAATAAGAAAACAATGTATTAAAATGTTAACTGAAAGAGCTCTGAAGGACTGAGGTAAAACTTCTATTAATGTCATAATATATGGATTAAAAAAGTTATCTATCTCTAAGAAACTAAAACAAATTCTCTAGGTAAAAGTTATATATTACAAAAAGAGAGTTTCCCATTTTAAATGTTTGATGTGAAGAGTTTCACCAAGTAAAATTATATTTCAAGAAATGTGAATGCACAAAAAAAATCATAAATACAATTCAAATATGTATAATCCTAGGTATAGATCCAAACAAAAAGCAACCATGAATATTTAAAATTGTGTTATATATGTTAGCCCAAAGCTTTAAGCAATCCAAAACTCTATCACTAAGAGATAATCAGAGTGTGAAATATACAGACCATGGGATGTTACTTGACCACAAGAGGAGTGGAGTACACAGACATCTACAATGAAGTGGATGAACTTGATCACATGCTAAGTAAGGTGAGCCAATATGAGATGCTCAGCAGGGGGAAATCTAGACACAAGAAGGAGATCAGTGTGGTTTAGCACTTGGAATGATGGTGGCAGAACAGGGAGATGATGGTTGAAGGCCTGGGTTTCTCTTTTGAAAGGAGGAATTTGTTACAAGCAAAAATGAGCAAAAACACAGTATGTGCATTTAGCCAAGTAATGTGTAAAGTTAGCTACACCTTTTGGAGATATTTGAGTACATTAGTCAAATCCGAGTTGAAATTTGATGATTTCAGTGACAGCTCTGCATGTGTTCATGGCCACACTAGGCCCAAGTAGATCTTCATGGATCATTCCTCTGGGAAAATGGAGGTGCACCAACAGACTTCTGGAAATGTCTACTTGTTTGGTGTGATGCAGAAATGAAATAATGGACTCTCCGGATACACAGGAATTGTAATCTGTTCCCAATTATTTTGACCTCAAATTTCCCTCCATTGTCCATCTCCATTCCTATCTAGTGGTCACTTGGTCCCTGCTTTCCTTATTGACAGAGTTTAAATATTGAAGGATGATGCCAGGGGTAAATTAAAACCTCCCTCCCCAGTCTAATAAGGAAGTGACTATGTTATCAAAGCCTAGATATAATTCAAAGTGAAGGCAAACTACAGGAAGCACAAACACAAAAATTATATGGAGGTAGAAAATAAAACAGTTTTCTAGATTCATCTGTGCTGCAGTTGCTAGGAATGAAGTCTGAGTTCCAAGGACCATGTACTGATTCCACACGAAGAGCACAGCGATCAATGCAGCAAGGCAGCTTTTAATTTTGCAACAGGATGCACTGCCTGGTCTTCAGCAAGCACACACTACCCAGAATTTTAATGAGTTTTATCCCTAACACAAGAGTAATGTATCTTTTGTCCCCATTGGCTGAAGTCCTCACAATCTCTCCTGGTTGGCTCTTTGGTGCAAAGGAAGGGAGAAAGGGCTAACCAACCAAAGAGAGGGAAGGGCTCTACATACACACCAGGCCATCAGGTTAGGAAATAAATTAGGAGCATTTCATAAACAAAAGTCTTACAGGGTGTGTGGAGAGATTAAAAGATTAGAATTCCTTGTCATAAATCAAAAGATTTTCATGTTTTTTTAAAAATAGACAATGGTTAATGCTTCTTACAGTTTACTAGACCCTGCCTCATTACAACTATGTCTGGATGAAAGAGAGCTCCAGGTTTAGCATCCATTTTAAGGCTAAGAGCAGTTCTGAACTGGTAAGAAGCTATTTCTTCTGATTTCTCTTGGAACTGTGCTCCTGAGCAAGGGCTTTGCTCATTCTTTATTGAAACAGTATATCCATCATGAAATAGGGAATTATCCTATCAGAGAAGAATTTTTTCTTTTTCTCTTTAGACCTAGAATATCACGTGCAACTACAAACCATTTCTTTCTCCCATTGTGAATAATGAGACAAGCCCTTTTTGCAGCACTTTGACATTTAAAGGACACATACACATATTCATATATTATTTGGGGTGGGACAAAGAAGGGTTATGAGGGATTAAGGTAATATGCCCAGGTCACAAGAAGAGCACAAGGCTCAGTGATGCTTCTTTATATTTTAACCAAACAGACAAGAGTATATCCATATCATAGATCTTCCTATACATCTCAGCTGCTTCTCTTTCTGCTTTATTACTTTCTCTCTCTCTCTCTCTCTCTCTCTCTCTCTCTCTCTCTCAACTTGGATGGCATATTCTACTGTGGTTCTAATCTCAAGTAATCTGTCATCTGTCATCTGTCTGTGGAGTTAAACTAGTGAAGAAAATGTCAGAATTGCAATGTTGAACACCAGGATATATCTAACTTTGTCTTTAAGTAGAAACATTAGCCCTACCACAAATCTAGGAATATAACTATATTCTGATATTAGTATTTACTAAACTAAATAGGCACATTCTTTCTTTCAGAAATTTATTTGTTTATGCTCTAAATCCCCAACTTAAATCTCCTGTCTCTGGCAGTATAAAAAGATAACTTAAATAGTCATGAGGGAAAAGGCCAAAGAGTTTGACTGGGTCTAAGGCAAAAATGTGGCAGACATTTGTTAAGTTGACAATCTTTGTTTTCCTGTAGGTTTCTATAAAAGTAAAACAGGCTGAGAGAGAAACCCAATCATCATAGGCAGGAGGGCGTAGACCATGTCTGCTTGTTCTCCTGATGATGGCATCATTACTGCTGCCATTTTGTATATTTATCTTTCCCAGTGCCTTAGGCATGACGGTCATAAAGTGACTAGTGCATTTATTGACAGTTTGACAGTTTCTACCTAAATCAAAATCCCAGAGAAATGTTTGCATTTTAGAGTCACTGCCATCAGAGAATTAAATCTAAAATAATTTACGAATACATCCACAATTACTTTTTAGGCAATCACTACAATGAGCATTTTACTAGGTCTTGTTAAAAAGGTTTTTATTTGCTTATTTATTGTTCTTTCTTTTTAATTATTCTGAGAAGGGACTCAGAATAATTAAAAACAAATTTTAGCGATGTAAAAATGCCAGAATGGCATTATTTCAACATGGGGAAATGTTAGTATGTATCACATGTTCCATATAATAACCAAAGGAAGAGATCATTGAAAAAAATTAAGATAGGTTTAGGGATTTTAATCTGCTCTGTGCATATGTTTAGTATGATAGAAATTCATTCTTGATTTTGTATTTCTGGAACCTTTTCAGTATTCTTCCTCTAGTAACTAACCTGTATTTACTTAGAATATCAATCAGCTGCATTTTTGGAGTGCATAAAACACTGTCTAATTAAGCTTTATTTAATTTGTTTTAACTTGGAGTGCAGAGGAGATGGCACAATGTAAATTGCTCATTACTGTAACCTCTCCTCAGAACCACAAATGGGTATGAAGTGATGTCTCTCTGTGTGTTTTTGCACTGTGACATCGCTCAGGAAAGCAGTTCCTCGGGAAGATGATAACAGTAATAACAATGCTTAGCATTTGCATAGCATTTTCTATCTTCATGATGCTTTATAAACCTTAACTAAATAATGGCACCTGCAGGAATGAGGTTACAACATCAATGAATCAGCATGTCCCTTGCTGTAGCGCTAGTCCTCAGAAATGTCACCTCCCGGTGTCAGTTCCTGTGGGATAGATTGCCCCTCATGATGGATGAAAAGCAGATACAATTGATTGGCTGATCTCGGCCTGCACTCAGAAGGAACCTCCATAGCCCTTGGATGTTTATACTAATTAACTCAAGCAGCAGCATCTTTGTTAGTGCTCTCAGACCAGCCCTCCATGTGCGAGAGCCAAGCAGATTCTCTAGTTTAAGGTAATTATCTGGACAATTCAGTCCTAAATTTCCACTCAGTTTGAGTTATCAAGGTAGTTCCTAGAATACTCTGCATCCCGGTTCCTGAAACTCAGCAATATTGACATTGCGGAAGGTAGTCTTTGCTAAGGAGGTCTGTCAGTATATTGTAGAGTACTTAGCAGCATTCTTGAATTCCATCTGTAGGTCATAGTATAGCATTCACTTACCCCATCCCACTGAAGCCCTAAAGTATCTGTGGACATTGCCAGTGTCCCCCAGGGGTCAAGATTACCCCAGGTAAAAGCCTATGTTCTGAACCTAGCTGGTAGCTAGCTGTTCCTACTCTGTTGTAACAATGCACATTTGTTTCATTTGCCTATAAAATTTCAGGTGTGTTCTTGCTGCCTGGAATTTCAAAGAAGAGGAAACCCCAATTATTTGGTTTAGAATCCTCTGATTTTAAATCTGTTTGGGTGACATGTTGCCTGCTCTCCACCCTCTCTCCCCCAGCACCCAGAGACCCAGAGTAAGAAATTCATCCACACTGGCCGCAGAGCAGCAGTATAAATATACCTTGAAAATCAGTTTAGCCAAAAGTTATTTCATAGGGTTTAAAGATAAGTTGACAGAGGCTAGTTTGAAAGCCCAGCCTTACACATTCTGCTTCTCCGATGTGCTTAGAAAATTGTTGCCACTGTAGTTGTAAAGCCCAGTCACAAAAGCTCTACCACACACATGTCGCAGGTTATTTTGGCTTGTGAATTCAGTAAGTTTTATTTGTACCTAATTCTGAGAAAAACTCCCCCAGTCTATTTACACAGACAGGATAAACTGGCTGCATTTTCTTTGTGTTCCTATTGTGAGCTGTTAATTATCCATCTACTGCTGGGATATTTCATGCAACTAGTGGACACCTTAGACACCGTGTGCATCCTTAATCTATCTAGGTTCCTCTTGGGACAAAATTATTTGATATGAAAACCTTTGATATTACAAGTTGTGTTTAACATTTCAAGCCTCATTTACATCAGTTCAGTTCACCAAGTTGTATCACAGAGTGAAAAAAAAATCTATAGCTGCATTCAGCAGCCTGAAGGTATGTTATACAAAATATTAAGGCAAACTGTTGAAGAAGTATCTGAATTTGATCAGCACCTGGTGCAGTCAGTACAGTCTCTGAGCACCATCCCAGAATATTTTTCAAAACACGGAAATAGTTAAACAGATGAATAGAGGGTGAACATGAGTTAGAATCTCTTGCTGCATAAATTATACCAACTACACACATGGCAATTCTATTGTCAGCTGATTATCCAAGCACAAATGTGCCAAATCTGTCTCTGATCTAAATACTACTGTATAAAATTTTGGCCATTGTGTTTGTTGTTTTCCACAAATCACTGCAGACAATTTCCACGTGGGCTAGAACTAAGCAAGCAGTTAAACAGTTACCATCCAACCAGGAGCATCTTACTAATCTCTGTAGCCGAAACACCTGCTAACCTGCTATTGTAAGCATTTATCCAGTATTTGCCTGAGGCAGAAATAAATGAATAAATAAACTTTCACCAGTCATATTACATGAGTTAATGCATTATAACATTATGTAAAATAGCAAAGCGCATTCTTCTGGGGCTTTTTAAAAATCATTATTTGTGGCAGGCTAGAACATATCTGCTAGCTCCTCAGATCCATTTTCCCCACTTAAGTTTCTGTCAGAGCCCTCACCACTACAGGGCTAGTTGGCCTTTGCTCTCAGGTGAATCCCTTTGAGAAAATCGCCTTCCTAATCCTCAAAGAGTTTTAAAATGGCATTACAAAGAGGATGGATATATTAAATACCTCAGCTGTCAATGGGCCGAATCAATAACTGTGGGTACTGAGCTTACATTATGTCTACTTACACAAGACTTGCAATATTTGGAAAGGAGAGCTTTTGACAAGTTGGCACCAGCTGTTTCAAGAAATAACACAGCTGTATATCCCTCACACATCTGCCTCATCTTCTACAATTTTAAGGAAAATGGTAGGAAGGGATGTGATGACCAGAGAGTAGACCACTGCTAGAAGCCTGATTCACAAAGGACTTTTTATTAGCATTCTTGAGAAGTGGTAATCAGAAGTTACCAATTGAAGTGAAAAACAACAATCTAGAGTTGTTTGCTGAATTCTTTTAAGCTAGAGGGAAATAGTAATAGTACTCCTTGTAAAGTATACTGCTGAGGCAACATTATCATCAGACAAAAACTCCTACAATGTACAGCATCACTGAACATAATAAGAATATTTCAGGGGGCTAGAGAAGGCTCAGTGGTTAAGAGCGCTCACTGTTCTTGCAGAAAACCCAGGTTTGAATTCCTGTAACCACATGGCAATTAACAGCCATCCATACCTCTGGTTCCAGGGAATCTGACGCCGTCTTCTGTCTTCATCGGGCTTTGCATGATAGGAGTGCACTTACGTACATGAAGGCAAAACAGTCATACACATAAAATAAAAATAAATTAAAAATTAAAAAAGAATGTTTCAAACTATGTTTTCCATAGATTTTTTCTTATTTATAATTGAAGGATATATATATATATATATATATATAATTTTGAAAATATCTGCTCCAATTTTGAAATACCCCCTTCCTTTTCTAATTCACAAATCCTGTTAAGAAGATTATGTGTGTCTGAGTCTAATATGGGAGTATGCTTCTAGGAATAAATACCACCTAAAATAAAAAGCGTAGAGAGTTTAACCTTCATTTTCTTTAGCATTGTCTGCCATTTTCCTGCTTATGAAGAAGTGTCCTCATTTTAACCTCAGCTGCCTTTGCCTAACTTTCTGACAGAGAAACAGGACTGCAATGGTACAAATTGAAAATGAGCAACATCCTTGATGCTCTACAAACTCATACATTATTATATGTCACCTCTGTTTACATGATAATTGCCTAAATTGTTTCTAAAGTATTAAAATTTTAATATCGTTATTGTTTAGAACTTAAATGCCCCCAAAGGCCCATTTGTTTAAAGCCTAGTTCCCAGACTCTGAAACCATTAAGAGGAGGTGGATTTTTTTTTCTCTTTTGGTCTTTTGGGACAGGGTCTTCCTTTTAGTCCCAGCTAGTCTGGAGCTCACTATGTAGACAAAGCTGGCCTTGAACTCACAGAGATCCACCTGCCTCTGCCTCCCGAGTTGGGGCCTAATGGTAGGAAGTTATTTTGCTGGGGACATGCCCTCAAAGGGGCTATCGAGATCAACTCTTCTTTTTGCTCCCTGGCCACCATGAGGTGAGCAGTTTGTTCCCTTAACAGACTCTGCTGCAACATACTATCTCCTCATAAACTCAGAAACAATAGAGTCAAGTGACCATGGGCTTAATAAGTCTTTAAAACTTTGGGCCCAAATAAACCTTTCATTTTTCACGTTATCTCAGGTATTTTGATACAGTAAAGGAAAGCTAACTAACAGTTATATTTACAAAAATGAAATTAATGACATAGTTATATGTGCAATCTCATTGAAATTAATCTAATTAGGAAAAATATATCAAATGAGTGGTAAGGTATGCATACAGAATATTGCAAGAGATTAAAGCATCACTAAGTAAATGGAAAGACCCAATCATTAAAAAGTATCTTTGGTTTTCAGTGTGTTTGTTAGTAACAAACCTTAGTGTTCTTCAAGGCACATAGTTAGAACTATGTACTATTTGGTAGTGTTAAATAATGGGGAACTTATTCCCACTTAGGCACAGAAAATTTCTCTAAATATTTGTTTTTAATTAATGGGAGAGGGTTATGGTTTGTGTAAGACTACATGCTGAGTTCATAAACAGTTATTATTGAGATAAAAACAAAACTTGCCAAGTTCTCTTGTTTATTTAACAAAATTATGCCGGAATAGTTCAGTGAGCCAGAAGTTTGTGAAATCCAGGACCTCTACACTTAGAATGAGGTGATATGAAACACAGGCATTACATAGTAAACAAATAAACCAATATAGGAAATAACAACAGGGTAATGAGCATGGGATGCGGAAGGAGAGGCGAATGAATGAGAAACAAAATTCCAAGATCCCAGGAAAGAGAATTTCAGGTAACTGCCCAAGGGTAAAGAAAGTAGGGAAGGAGAAACGAGCTCATTGTGGAGTACAGGAAGAGGCAGACAGGGCTGTGTTGCAGGGATCCAGGTAGAGTGGGAAGAGGTCAAATGATTAGGAAAGGTTGCATGATTATAGGTCGAGTGAGACCACTGAGTCTAGGTTTTGTTCAGAGAACAATAGAAAGTCACTGGATAGCACCATGATCAGATAGAATTCTTAAAATTCTATTGATTGTAGAAGGAGAACGTGGAGGGGCCAGAGGAGCTGTTCTTCAGCCAGAGTTCAATGATGCTGGGCACTAGGATTGCAGCCTGAGCCTGGTGAAAAGGATCGCCTCAGTAAAAGGACTCAGATAGGAGGAACTTAAGACATTTCTTTTTCTGCTTGATTTTATTCTCGAGGGATGTAAGAATATCGAACATGTTGTTTAGAGTTTAAAAGTGAATTTGTGACTGATTATCTGGCCCTGCCACAATGAAAGGCACACAATGGCATCTGAGTATTTTCCTGGGAAGTTCTCACCATCTCCACTTCAATACTTAGGGAGTAATCAATAAACAGAACAGAGGCTATTCTTTCCACCAGGATGAATTCCAACAAAAAGGCTCTATTCACACCCGTAACAGTCAGACTTCACCTGTTCTATCACATTATGCATCGTGGCTACCGATGTCTCCGGTCACCTACCTATTTTAGAGTCCCATGGTGATTAAATGCTCTGTTGGCATAAGAATGAATATAAAACTGGGCTGTTTACATTTCTGATGGCTTTGACCATGTCCCTCCAATGGAGGATGAAACATTCTTCGTTAAAGCACATTTATGTGTTTTATGCATTTTCTGGATTCTGAAATGTAGTCCTTGCTGACGCCGGCTTGGATTTTAAAGCTGTCTTCCAGAGAACATGATCAATCCCATCTCTCCCAATGACATTAAAAGTTTCATGGGTTTTAGTGGATACATGCTAATGAGAATGTTCTAAGAAAAGCTTTATTTTTTTTCTCAAATCTGTTGTATTCTAAGGCAGTCATCTAGCTTTTAGCAGACTCTGATTCACTAGGATATTGGCCACAAAAATGGCAGCAGGCACTTGTCAATAGTTAACATTCATTACCTGGAATTTCGGAGTAGAAGACTGTCTGCTCTGGCTTTATTTTAGAGCAATTAAATATGATTTATTCTTCATCATTTATTGACTCATTCATCCAGCAAATGATTATTGACTGCTTACTGCTATGTTATACAATGTTAGACATACAAAGAAGGCTAATTAATAATAATAATGGCTAGCATTTGTTGAGTAGACACTGAGCCAGCACCCAGAACTTTATATAGTTTATCTCGCTTACTCATTAAACATACACCATCATTCATCTGCTATTTATTGCCAATAAATGAAGAAGAAAACTGAGGCACAGAGAGCTGCCCAAAGACACCAAAGCATATTTGGCAAGAGGGTTCATAGTAAGTCTGAAAATTGAACTCAAGAATTCAGATTCAACTTCCTACACAAGTGGTGAGATGTTCAAAATGTCAACAGATGGAAAATAGTCCACCCTCAAAATGTGGACAAGCTCGTAGGAGATATAAGACAATTATAAAGGCAAGAGTATTTTAGAGCAAAGTAGAATCAAATATAGGTAAAAAAACAGGTTTTGAAATAAAATATGACTTTCATCCAAAATTCAGTGGTTTTCAAACTTGGCTGCAGGTTGTAATCACCAAAGGAGTTTAAGAAGAAAAAAATGCTGATGCCTTTGTCCCAACCCCAGTGGCTGACTTAATTGACCTGGCATACACTTGGGCAACTAGATTTTAAAGTTCCCCCAGGTCATTCTAATGCTCAGCCAACTTGAAAACCACAGAGCTGGAAGGGCTAGGACAAATGTGAGGAAAAGGAGGGACTCAGAATTAATTTGTGAAGAATAAGCAGCAATTGTAAAACCATAAATGCCAGGGTGTGAGGAGGGAAGTGAACAGATGTGTTCAGATTTGGAGTCTGTCCCTAGTCTCTGAATCTGGGTTCTGAGACCAGAATTACTAGCATCCCAGCAAACTGCATAGCTAGGTAGAAGCTCGGGCCCTGATCAAGACTAGTTAAAGTCTACATCCTCAAGTGGTCAATTGTACATCAAAGTGGAGCAGCAAAAAAAAAAGAAAAAAAGATGGCTTATTTGAGTCTGGAAAATAGTACCAAGGCCATTAGGTGGAGAGGAAACAGCACTGTGAAGCAAATACCTCAAAGGGCAGCCCAGTTCACCGGCTTTCTCCAGTTAGAACACACAGGTAGACTTTTATGTAGAAGGACAAAAGTCTACAAACTTTCAGGTAAACCTGATATGTGCTGCCGTGGCAAAGGATGATAATCTGATGAGCATCTACAGCACAGATTAGGGAAGAGAGAGTTCAGACATGTGATAGTTCTTACAAAAGCCTGAGAGTGAACCCTCGCAGATAGGCAGAGTGAAACTCAGGCTGGGGTACAATTCAGTAGGCAAGTTCTTATCTTCAAAACATATTGTTTTACTTTCAGGAATTCTTATCTCTTCCAGCAGCCTGACTTTGGAGTCACATTATATATCTGAATAGAGATAGAGGCTCCATGTTTCTCAGAGTGGCAGCGGTGTACGTAGAGCAGCTTTGTTATTTCATCTGTAATATACTTTCCCCAGAATATTTTAAGACTGCATAGAGGAAGAAGGGAATTCTAATGGTACAAGGAAGATACGTAAGTTTATCTAGCAGCAATACGACAGCTGTTGTGCCATAGATTTTGCATGTAATCATGGGCTAGGGTATTGTGCTTCATAAAATTTCCTAATTGAAAAGGGTTACCATTAATTCTGGAGAAATGATATCTTTTATATGTTACAACTAATAAGCATTCTTTTTATTTGTTATTTTTATTTTATGTGTATGAGTGTATTGCCTGCATGTGTGTAAGTACACCTGTGTCATGCAAGGTGAGAAGAAGGTGTCAGGTCCCCTGGAGCTGGAGTTATGGATGGTTGTTAGTCACCAAACGTGGATGCTGGGAATCAAACTCTGTTCCTCTGCAAGAGCAGTCAGTGCTCTTAAGCTCTGAGCCATCTCTCCAGCCTCCAACATACAAGTATTCTTAATCCTGAATCTATATCGAATGTATATTTCCAGTGAATAGCAACTACCTGACATAAGGATCATTTTGATAAGGGGTACTAGTTGCTATATTAGAAATGTGCCCATTTTATGGAAATTTAGATTGGGTAAATGATGAACCCATGCATTTATCAAAAAGAATTCTTTAACCTTAGAGAAAGCATTTCGTAATTCAGTGTCTAGTGTGCTGTTTTTCGTTTGGTAGACTCATTGGGTAAAGAACAAGTGCAAAAACTCTATGAAAAGAAAATATATTGTGAATAAGGTTTTAAAGTGAACTTCATGAAATTTATATGAAAGAAATTGCACCACATTAAAAGTATAGGAATTAGGAATTGATTCTTTTAGTTGTTGACAGTAGAAGAAATGTATAGGAAATATCTATATCTATCAGAAGATATCTGCTAATCATCAGTATAAGAATATATTACCAAAATGATCATGAGTAACTCTTTCTGTCATCGCTACTTTAAAATTCAAGTTTCCAGGTAGAAACTTCCACAAGCCTAATTGTCTTGGAACTTTATATTACAATTTGCTGATGTCGCCACCAGGTGGGGATATGAGCTGTCCTTGGTAGATTTTATTGTCAATTTGATGCACCCTGGAAAGATGGCATTGACCTCTGGCCAGTCTGTGGGGAATTGTCTTGAGTGTTGACTGATGTGAGAGAACCTAGCCCACTGTGTGTGGTACCATGCTTAGGCTAGAAGTTCTCAGCTATAAAGCAAAGTAGGAGCTGAAGCAAGTGAGCCAGTAAGCAGTATTCTTCCATGGTTTCTGCTTCATGTTCCTGCTCTGCACAAGTTCCTGCCCTGACTCTTCTCAAGGATAGACAGTAACCAGTAAGATGAAATCAACGTTCTCTTCCCCAAGTTGCTTTCAGTCTTGGTGTTTATCATGGCAATAGAAAGCAAGCAAAAGCACGTGCTTTAGTCACAATCATGAGATCTCAGTCCTCAACATTCTAAAATAGACTCCAGGAACTACCACTTAAAGGGTTCATGTGCAGGTACTTTCTGTACATAAAAACATAATGAATTGCTTTCTGTAGGCATGAATGCATCAGATAAATAAGAATAAGACAGAAGCCCAAGCCTTGAAATAAGTCAATATTTAACCAAGCTACTAGAGAAACAAGATAATTATGAAATCAGAAATTACATAGTAAAGGATTGATCTGTACAGTTTAAAAGGATGTGAAGAAGTACAGAAAAAAGTGTTCTGAGATCTTCCTAGAGGACTCTGACTTGAGAATATTGTTATTCTAGTAAGCACAGCTTTGAAAGGAAAGAATACTGAGAGAATACTGGAAAAAAGAAACAAGATGGCATGCTAGTGAGTGCATAAACTTACAAGGGGAGGCCCCTGTTTGATAAGTGGAAGAGGACAGTACTGGATTGGATTGCAGGTTTAAACATACAATCACAGCCAAGCTATGCTGTACCGGTGAGTTTCAAGCTATGTTTTAAAGGCAATACAGAAAAGACTAAATAAATAAATAAATAAATAAATAAATAAATAAATAAATAAATAAATAAAGGCAATACAGAGCCCGGAGAAATATTTGAGGAGAATGGCATAATAACTTGTGTAAATAATTTGAAGATGAATCAAAGAAATGAGCACATAAATACAATTTTTTTTGTCTTAGGAGGAAACACAGCTTTTAAAGAGAACCTGGGTGAGGGAACAGTCTCCAGGGAACTGTTCAGTAGCCTCTGCTTCCTCTGTCCCAGCCCTCAGCCAGACCACCAAATGAGTTTTTGCTGCAACACCCACCCCCCTGCCCCTGCATTAACAGGCAGAGAACAGTCCCTTGCTAGAACTACTGTCTGTTTCCTTCTCATTACCTTTTCTCCAGTTGAAATATGGCTAGAACTGTGTTCCTGGGCTAGTTCCTTTTGCTCTCCCCATCCCCCACCCCTACCCCCAGTGGCCAGGGCTGTTCCCTGAACCATGGGGGATCTCTATAAAGACTTGAAGCCCATTTAGAATTCAGTTGGGGGGTAGGAATAGGGCAATTACATATCCTAATCTAAATCCCTTAATGGCTACTTAGTTTATGGCTTGCCTTTGACTTTGCATGTCTGGTCTTTATCATAGAATAAAAGGGAGGGCAATGTGCCCTCTCTCTGCTCTGTTCTAAGAATAGGCCTGCTCATATGGGGTGCTAAATGCTGCCTAAGCCCAGCCACCCTGGGATGAGGGCCACTTCTTCGTTTGCCATAGAACCTGCTTCTTGGAGCTGGCTTTGCTTTCCACTTGGTTTGCCAGGAGACCAAAGGCTCACAGCTTGGTCACTGATCATACTAATCCTCTCTGACAATTATCTGGCACCCTTCCCTAGTACCGTCTCTTTAAAGTGTTTCTGGGTGGGGGTGGGTCGGAATCAAGGCTGGCAGGGAAGCACACAAACCTTTTAATCTCAGAACCAAATCTTTGTTTCTCAATCGTCACTTTACTATGAAAAGCTTTCCATTCCTCTGGTCACTATGACATAATCACAGGCACTTCCAAATTCTCTGGGAAGCCATGTAGTGGAGCCTGGGTGTTTAGCAAAGACATAAGGTCAGGAAGGTATAGTACAGTGGGCATTCTTATAACTGGCCACCTCACAGGTTTCTGGGCAAAAGTCTAACCTGCCCTTAACGTGATACTTTTCTGAGGATGCTTGTTGATACTCGTGAACTCTTCAAAAGACTGGAGATAGGGAAAAGGAAAGGAAACTATGTAGTTGACTTCCAACCCATCCAATATCTACCATTTGAGCTAGTCAGCAGTACACTATGCCTCTCAGAGAGGAGAGTGTATGAGGGGACATACAATGACGGGTCACGAGGCCTCTTGAAAACTCAAACCCTTGAGAGCTACTTTTCAACACATTTGCTGCTTCTTCACTGAGGTGTGCACTGCAAAGATCTATCTTGAGGCAGGTGCGTTCCCCTGCCCTCCATTCCCCTCCAACAGCCCAGTTTGCCATGAACAGCTTGTTTTGTGGCATCCTCTTTTCTCCTGAAGGGGGTTGGCTCAGCAATTTAGACTGCTCTGAGTCTTTTCTTTGGATGAGCTCACTTCCTTCTCCCTTATCCCTTAGCATTGATCGGGGTTTGGAGCCATTTTCTTGATGAGAAAGATTGAGCCATCAAGAGGCCATACGTTGTTGTACCTGAGATCACCAAGTCAGTGGAGTCAGGAAGATGTACCAGGCTACATCCCTCCTTTGAATTTTATGGCTTTGGCATCTTTGTAGCTCATATCTGCAAAGAGATTTGTTAATTACTTCCACTTTAATGAGAACCCTGCAGCCAAAATGGCCAATGAGCTGTGCACATCTCTTTTACATCTTCCCTCTGACCTTGTGCCAGGTTATTTGTTTTCAGGGTTCTGAGATGCTCCCTAACCTTCTCACCCAAGAGCTCACACTCCTTCATTTCATTGAGGTCTCCATGTGTGTATGTGTGGAGGGGGTTAGTTTGGATGACATTTTTTTTTCTTCCATCCATATTTTTAACAGCCTTGAACCTTGCTTGTGGATTTATTGGTATATCTGTTTATAAACAGGGCTGGACACATTTATCTGAGAGGAATCAGGGAGTCTGCTAGAATTCTCAGTGTTGCTAGCCTTTTTTTTATTTATTTATTAGATGAGGAAAAGAGTGATTTTGTTCCTCACCCACCCAGGGAGCCATGGCTGACATCCCCATAACAACAAGCTAACAAGAGAAAAGTGTGATGAGTTTTCTTGAATCATAGTTTGTTTTTTTTATTTTATTTATTTTTGTATGTGTATGAGTGTACTGTCTGCATGCAGGTCTGTGCACCCATGTCGTGCAATGCCATGGAAGTCAGAAGAGGGTCTCAGATTCCCCTGGAACTGGAGTTCTCCTGGAATTGGAGTTATAGATGGTTCTCAGCTGCCATGTGGGTGCTGGGGATCGAACCCAGGTCCTCTGCAAGAGCAGTCGGTGCTCTTAACTGCTAGGCTATCTCTCCAGCCCCTGAATCATAGTTTTATATGACCTGGGAGCTTTCAGAATGAAGGAAGACCTGAAGCCAAAGAGATGAGAGGGTCAGTTTATGCTTAGATGTGATGAAGTGGCAGCAACTCTAACTGAACAAAGGAGTCTGAGCTAGTAGTAATGTACTAAATGGGAAAACCCAGCAGGGCCTAGGGTCCCATCTCTTTTTGGTCACTCCATCTATCCTTGGAGTGTCCACCATCTTGGAGGAAGCATGGTGGCAAGCGTACAAGGCATCTGATCACACAGGAAGTAGAAGGAGATGCTGGTGGGAGGTTTGCTTTCTCCTTTTCATTCAGGAAAGGTGCCCCTCACATTCAGGCTAGGGCTTTCCATCTCAGTTAAATATCTCTGGAAATGTCCCCCCAGATGACTCCAGAGGTGTATCTCCTAGGTGATTCTAAATCACATTATGATGACAGAGAACATTCGCCATCACACTGGGTTATCTGATGTTGTAGAGATAAGACATGGTCACACTAACCATGAAGCTCTTCATAAATTTAATTATTGTTTTAGACAGGGTCTCATTGTAGCCCTAGCTGGCCTGGAACTCACTATGCAGATGATGCTGGCCACAGTCTCACAGATATCTGCCTGCTTCCGCCTCCCCAGTGCTGGCATCAAAGGCTTGTGCCACCATGCGAGTCTTTGCTTCATCTCTGCCTTTTTCTTCTCTATCCTTCTTCTTACCCTTCCTATTTCCACTCTTTATTTGCTTCATCCCTCTTCTGTGCCTTCCTCTCTCCCTTTTCTTCTTCCTTTCTTTCCTGCCCCAGTTATTCTCTTATGCTATGATAAAACACTTCCACAAAACCAGCCTTGGGAGGAAAGAGTTTAGTTGGCTTGAAGCTCAAAGTTCATCATTAAGAGAAGCCAAGGCAAGAACTCATCAGGAACCTGGAACCAGGAACTGACCTGGAACATGGAGGAATGCTGCTTACCTGGTTGCTCCTCTGGCCCCTGCTCACCTACTTTGTTATATAACCCAGGACCACCTGGACATTGATGGTACCACCCATAGTGGCCTGGGCCATCTTACACCACTCATCAATCAAGAAGATGCTTCACAGACATGCACACAGACCAATCCAATAGAGGAAATTCCCCAATTAAAGTTCCCTATTCCCAAGCGTGTAAACATGTCAACTGAAGCCAACCATTACACTTTCTCTTTTGTTCCCTTTCCCTCTTCTCTTCCCCCAACATCATAACTAGTTGTTAGGATCTGTCAACTCTAAGTCCCATATTGCCTTGTCAGTGACTTGGTTTCTCTCTCCTCTTCAGTTTCTTCATTAGTGAGTATTTACAATAATGGTACCTCAAATGGTTGTTCAGAAGAGGAAATAGATGCAAGGAGTATGCCTAAAATATAGTAAGCATTTAACAAAAGTTTGTTATAGTCATTCCTTAAACATACAGCTATTTATCTAGGTTTTGCACAAGATTTGGAAGGTGCTTTCTAGTGAGCAAGCAGAATCCCTCTTGTAAAGCATAACTAGTTTCCAGCATGATATACCTCTTTATTTGTTTAGGTGACTGCATTTCAAATATGATGTTAAAATACATTTGGTGAGATCCCCCCCATTCTCTTCTCACTGGTAGCCCAAATTTCAGTTCCAAATCCCTGAGTATATTCTTCACCATGCCTCTGTGAGGGTGCATGGATTGGTGAGCAATCAAAGAGAAAAACAAAGCCAGTACTGTGGAAATCCAAGATACATAGGAAAAATAAAAATTATGGAGTCCTCGTGAAATGTTTTTCATCTTGAAAGTGCTTTGAAAACATTAACTAATTAATTAATCAAAAAGAATTTCTACCAATCAGTGAAAATGCTCTTTACAATGCATTAAAGCCTCTTGAAAGGTATTATTTATTCAGTGATGTTTTCTCTTTCTCTGAAGGGAATCATCAGTTTTTTTTTTTGTTGTTTTTTTTGTTTTGTTTTTTTTTTTTTGCGCACATTTCAGGTCTTGTGGAATCTCTGTAGATCCCCTGTGCAGATCCAACAAGCATGCACACATGTAAGCATGCACACACACACACACACACACACACACACACATATACACACCTCAACACACAGAAAACCTTCCTTTAGAATTGTATCTATTGATAGTAAATATATTCAAACATTATTAAAGCTTCCCTACTCCACTTTATCTGCTTTTTATTGTACTGATAACAAGTTCAAGACAAAAACTTCCTGCTGTTCAAGTGTCAACCTCACTTAATGGATTCCATCTCCTTTTCTTACCTCTTCCACTGCCCTGTGAACATCTCTAAAACTGGTATTTTATTGCCATCCCCTTAAAGCCTAGCTACTCACAGAACCTCCAAAATAGTAGGCCTGTTTTCTAGTTGCAAAACCTAAGTTAATCTCTGTGGGACACATCAGGAGGGTAGTAACAATAATCTTATGTTCCTTAATTCAGCAAATATTGAGCATCCACCATTCACTTACTTATATATTCCTTGCTTTATTCACTGCAAGTCTTTGTAGGAATCACAGTGATAGACTTAAAGATGATCCAGATGTGGTTACTGCATTCAAAGAATCTGTTGTCCAGCAGGGAAGAGAAGGCAAGAACACAGAGAACTTTACTGTAAAGGAGACATGGTGAATGAAGGAAGGGCCTTCAGGAGACAGGAAGAGGCTTTATGGGTAGGACTTTCATGGAAGACTTTATAGAGTAAATGGCCCCTTGGTGGGACCTCGAAGGAGAAAGTGGTCTGTGGAAATGAGCAAATGCAACTGAGAGCAGAATAATAAGGGGAAAGCAAAGCAAGCCCATCCGTTTGTGTGGGACTCCCCGATTTTTGGCTAGGGTTCAGATGGAGGAAGAAGGCTGCAGGACATAATTTAGGAAATGTGACTCCGCTGTATATTTTGCGAAGTGCATGCATTTGCAGTACCATATCTAGCCTCACTATCACTAGACACTACTGATCAATCTTATTGGTCACTATAATGTCAATCACTCCTGGTAATGGTCCCCAAACCGTATGTGAGATTCTGTACAAACACCACCAATTCACCACACTGGACCTGATAACACTGGTTATAGGCAGAAAGGTACCTGAGACTTTTGGCACACACCAAGACAGCCTGAATGACATGCTGAGGAATTAAATCTATTTTTCATTCATGTCACAGTGACTGAAGCTTTGATTTAAGGTCAACATTATTAATATCACCTGATATTCTGCAATATTATAACCCTAATGTTATGTTTTGAATGAGAACTATTTGAACACTTAGAATATGGGCCCAGTAGCTGGCACTGTTTGGGGAATTCATGAAATCTTCAGGAAGTGGAGCCCTGTGACTGGGCTGGGGCCGGCTTTGAGAGATCATAGCCTTGCCCCACTTTCAATTTGCTTTTCTCTTTCTGCTTTGTGATTATGACTGAAGATGTGAGCTCTCAGCTTACTGCTCAGGCCTTCCCCTGCCATTATAGAATCTCCCTCTGCAACTGTAAGCCAAAAGAAACTGTTGTTTAAGTTGTAGTGGTCATGATATTTTATCACAGCAACAGAAAAGTAATTGATACACCTAGCTATCCAGAAGCTCTATAGAAATATGATCTTTTGGAGGCTTCATACATTGAATTCAAACTTTCAAATGTTATGTAGAATACTTAAATTTCATATCCATAGTCCCTGTTTTTTTAATGTTATTAACTTTATAATAATAGGAGTTTACCTCTTGGTTTCTCTATTCCCTGTGGGCTTGTTGCTAGTTAGAATACTGCATAAAATTAAAATAATGGGTTCTGAGCAAGTTTGTAAGGGATTTTTAGAATTTAAATTCAGATACTGTTATATTTGTCTGATGTGCTTAGACATCATTTTTTACCTGGTTTCTGGAAACATAATCCAGTTTTCATATAAGATACTTTCTAAGATCGCTACCTTTAAGTTGCAGAGCTATCATTCATCAGGACGTTTTATTTTTCTATCCAAATGCCAAAGTGCAAATGCTCACACAGAGCTAAACTCCATGGCAGCAGAGTAATATGCTTGGTTAGGATTAGATTTCTAAGCGTTGCCTCTGACCTCTCTTAGATGCAGAAGATCCCAGCATCTACTAAATCTTCTAAGAGAAATTTAAGACACTGGAGACAAACAAAGAAAATGATAGTTTAAAATATGCCATGTAGGGGCTGGAGAGATGGCTCAGTGGTTAAGAGCACAGACTGCTCTTGCAGAAGACCCGGGTTTGATTCCCAGCACCCACATGGCAGCTAATAACCATCTGTAACTCCAGTTCCAGGGGAATCCGACACCCTCTTCTGACCTCCACAGCATTGCATGACACGGGTGCACCTACCTACATGCAGACAGTACACTCATACACATAAAAAATAATAAATAGGGGCTGGAGAGATGGCCTAGCAGTTAAGAGCACTGACTGCTCTTGCAGAGGACCCAGGTTCTATCCCCAGCACCCTCATGGTGGCTGAGAACAGTCTGTAACTCCAATTCCAGGAGAACTCCAGTTCCAGGGGAATCCGACACCCTCTTCTGAACTCTGCGGCATTGCATGACATGGGTGCACAAACCTACATGCAGACAGTACATTCATACACATAAAAAATAATAGCCGGGCATGGTGGCACATGCCTTTAATCCTAGCACTTGGGAGGCAGAGGCAGGTGGATCTCTGTGAGTTCAAGGCCATCCAGATCTACAGAGTGAGCTCCAGACCAGCTGGGACTAAAAGGAGACCCTGTCTCAAAAATACCAAAAAAGAAAATAATAATAAATAAATAAATAAATTTTAAAAATAAAAAAATAAAATATGCTATGTATTATCTTTCTTATATTTGCACTTGCTGTGACAGTGAAAATCTTCTTGGATCTCTGCCCTGTAAAGCACTCCATCGCAAGGGAATGACCTGAGAAATGGTTAACAACTACACTCAAACACTTTTGAATACAAAGAGAAGAAACTTCATGTACTGGGACCCAGAACCTTTTGCTCCTATGATACTTTGATTGACATTGATTAATCCCACCAGACAAGCTCCATGCATGTTGTCAGTTGTCTCATTTGCCAAGTAGACCAACTATATGTACCTTATATAGACTCCCACCCAAATAGAGTTTAAGAGCTCATGAAGAATAGTGATATCAAGTTCAGTGAGATATGGTGCACATCAAGTGTAAAGGGGCCTGCACTGCACCTCAATACTGCCCATCCTGTATCTGGCTCTCAGTGTGAAGGGATGCCAAAAACTCCAGCCAGCAGAGCATAATTCCATCAAGCAGATTTCACATGTGACAACCTGGATTTGCAGCACATCTTGATTCCTTATAGCTTGCCTTACTTGGCTGTACATTGTTCTGGCAAAGCCTCTGTTTCCCCATCTATGAACTTTGGATCATGAGTATCTTAACTCAGAGTCACATGCAGAACAATTATGACAATCTATATTAAACTCCTTGCACTAAAAGGTCTAGATGATGTGCTGGTTACTTTCCTCATTGAGGCAACAGAATTCCTGACCAACCAGCTTAATGATCAAGCAGCTTAAGGAAGGAAGGGTTTATTGGGGCTCACAGCTTGGGGACACAGCCGGTCCTGATGGAGGAATGGCAGTGGAACTTGCAGAGGCTGGTCACATTGTGTCAGCTGTCAGGAAGCAGACTGAGAAGTGCTGCTGCGCAGCTGCCCTTTCTTTTTATTCAGTCCAGGACTCAGTCTGTGAAATGCTGACTCCCACATTTAAGGTGAGTCCTCCTACCTTAATTAAGTACATGCAGAAAATCCCTCACAAACATTTCCAAAAGCCGACTACTCTCCATAATTCCTCACAGATATGCCCAGAGACCTGCCTTCTAGATGATTCTACATGTCATCATATTGGCAACATTAACCATCATAGGTGACGTTTCAGAAAGTTTAGAAGTCCACATCCTGGTGCCAGAGTGCAGTGCTGAGAAACTCCTCAAGCTTGCAGTAAACTTTTCCTTTTCAGACTGCCCTTCGCGGCATTCTTAATGCAGTCTTAACATCATGAATAAACATTCTGTTACCCCATGACCAATGTCAGCCTAACATATGCAGGGAGGTGTTATCAGGAATCCCAGAGACCTCTCTGCCTTTTTAAGTAATCTCTTATGAATTCATTTATTCTGAGCAAGAAGGAAAGAAGGGTTCATGTTTAATCTTTTCTTTGTACCCCCTTATTCATAGTATTTCAGTGTTGAACAAGTTAGAAGCCAAATAGTTGCAAAAGACAACCCACAATTTAAGGACTAATATATATTTATAGTCAGATGTATATTTCAATGGCTGTGAGTTATGTAAATCAAGTGGCTACTGTTTGTGGATGCTTGAAGTAGTTTTAGGATAAAAAAACAGAGAGGGGTACTAGAGATATGGTAGAGAATGCAAAAATGAGATATTTTCTAGATCTAAGAATCTTATGCTTAGGATTGATTTACATAGGTTAGAACTCTCTGAAAAGGGCTACACACCAATCACCTTATAATGTAATACTACAAAATGGAAACGTAATAAGCAAAAGCTTCCTGCTTCTAAACAAACCTTCCTCCTGTCACTGAGCATGCCCAGCATTCTGCTACAAGCAAAACTCTACAAAATCCACTTTTCCATTCCTGTGGTTTGCAGCCATTGCTGTGGCTGCAAGTGACCATCCAGGCAGTGAGATGTTGGCTTCAGTGTCCAATGTAAAAAGGCAGAGGGTCTGGCAGAATACAGGTGTAACGTTGAGAGTGGTCACAGCTAGGAAATGTGGTGCAAGCTTGTTGGGTTCCCTGTAGTGCTTTATTTCTGAGAGAGGACTCTCCTTGTTCCAGCCAGGAACTTCTGAACATGTCCACACTCCTGCCATTTAGGACAATCTGAGCCACGATTCTGCATGGAGGGAGAGAGGCCTCTGTTTAAAACACAACTCAGCATTCTGAGGTGTGTGTGATCTCAGTGAAAAGACTGAATCTCTGATTTCTCATAAAACTTAACAGGAGATGAAAAGCACCAGAGCACCAGTGGTTTTTGTTTTGTTTTGTTTTCTTTTTTTTTTTTTTTCTTTTTTTCTTCTTTTGCTAAAAACCCATACAAGCCCAGGACAATAGCTTAGCTAAGCTGCAGTCACCACCTTGACTCTGCATTGAACTGCAGTCCATCTACTTTGAGTCTCTGAAATGAAATAAGCTTTGGTTCAGATTCTATATCTGTAAATTATAAGACCTTTGGTAAACTCCTCTGTGTGTGGTGTGTGTGTGTGTGTGTGTGTGTGTGTGTGTAAGAGTGACAGAGTCTGACACTTGCCAAGTTCTAGGGTGTAATAGAATGCACCAACTGTTATTCTAGGGAGAATATATTCTTCCTAGAATAATGCATTCTTTCCTTCATGGAGCTTACAGTCTAGAGTGTTTGTGTGCTTAAAGACATACTAGATAAATCTTACCACAAAAGGAAAATTGTACTTACATGAAATATTAAAATAAAAACATTCATGAAAATTTGTAATAAAAGAGACTGGCCCCAGCCAGAGAGCTCCCAGGTCCCTGCACAGTTAAGGAGGAAGAGAGTATGAAGGATAAATAGGAGTTTGTGAGATGAAAATCATAGGTAAATATGTTCCTAACCAGCTCTGTGCATATGTTCCTCATTAGCATCATAAGCACACACTCACCTTCTTGCCTGAATATGAGTTCAAAGAATGCAGACCTGGTGTCTGTCTTCTTCTGTTACCTCTAAGACAGTACCTTGAAGGGTGCCAATGTTGGTAAGGAGATCAGCCTGTTTTGTGAATGAAGTTTAAAGTGCTATGTCCAGATCTCTCACTGCTTTATTTGGGATGCAATCAAGGAAGACACATACTTCAGCAAAAATAGCCTGGTTCTTGGATTGTGGCCAACCATACCTTCATTCTTGTCCACTTTGAGAAGGGATGCCCTGAGTTTTGTTCTCTTCGTGTTCAGGAGGGGAAAGACACAAGTAGTATTCATATCATTACTACGAAAACATTGGCAAATATCAAACATCCAACCATGGAGTTTTGCATGGTCTGTGGTTTTTGAAGACCAGCCAGGTCCGGCTGGAAGGCCAGAGAATGCTATCACCAGCGGTCCACCAGACCTCCCCCTGGCTGGACATGTCCAAGGCTCATAAAAAGACTGCATTCTGTCTCCACTGGCATAGAGTCGGACCCCAGGTTTGGATTTCGGGGGCTTTGGATGGTAATTGACTGGCAGTTGGTATGGTATTGTGGGGCTCTCTTTCCTCCTCGGGCTAATCATACAGTGTTTGGGCAGAATAAAATCCAATAATTCATGGACAGCACACAGAACGGAGCCCGCACATGGCAATCAGCAATATACGTTTAGCTTGTCACTATTACAACCGCCAGGCCCTGCTGGATTTTTTTTGTCAATTATTCCAAAATTGAATGAGCTTTTTCTCTTGAAATTCCCTTTACGAAAGGCAGACAAACACATCTTCCCTGAGGTCTGGAAGCCTAGCTTCCCTGTCACCGCGCCCGCGGGGCAGGTTTAGGGCCATCACTGGGCAGTCTAGGGAATGTAGCTCTGCAGCTGGGAAGATTCTGGAAGCCCTGTCTTACATGGGCTCTGCCCTCCTCGCTTCTCTTTGCATTCCTAACCCTGGAAGGAATGGTCTGGGTCCAGAGGAGCACTGGGCATGCTCGCAAGCCAGGGCAGGCTCCGGTCAGCCGCAGGACGCATCTGCGGGTGTTGCTCTCCAGTTCGGGAGAGACCAGGTGCAGCGGAGGTGCAGCGGGTTTTGGGGAGCTGAGCCCTGGGTGCGTGCAGACAGGGAACCGCGTATCACTGGGACAAGCTCCGAGCGGAACTGAACTCTACCCGGCCCGCGCTTGGTGCGCTCAGCGTCTGCTTTTGGAAACGCCCGGCTGGGGCTTTTCTCTGCAGACAAAGGGGTGCACGTGCCCCTAGCGCCCCTCTGTCCCAGCCTTGAGCCCCTCCTTGGCTTGCTAGCCTGTATCCCCAGTGCCACCACCCAGCCCGGGCTGCCGGGGCCTGTGCGCGCGCTCGGGGGCCGGGGATTGGCTCCCTCTCCTGATTCAGGCCCAGCGCGGGCGGGCGGGAGGTCCGTGTGCGTGCCTGCGTGTGTGTGTGTGTGTGTGTGTGTGTGTGTGTGTGTGTGTGTATTTGTGTGCGCGCTCGCGTGTGTGCATATGTGTGCGCGCGTGTGTGTGTGTGTGCGTGTGTGCGGCGCGCGGGCGGGCGCATGTGTGCGCGCGCGAGGACTCGCGTGCAGGAGCCACTGGGTGTGCGTTGCGTGTGTTATGGGTTTGATTCCAGAGCAGGTTGCACATTGGTCCTGGGTGGCTCGCAGGCTCAGGTCGTGCTTGGGCGTCCTCCTCCTAATCGTTTCTGAAGTGCAGCAGCAGCAGCAGCAGCAGCAGCAGCAGCAGCAGCAGCAGCAGCAGCAGTAGCAGTAGCAGCCGCCGCGGCAGCATCAGCAGTGGCGGCAGCTCCGCAACACAGCCTGAACTGTGCAGAAGCAGCGAGCACCGTTTGGGGAGTCCGGGGGGCGGGTAAGAGGGAGGAGGGAGAAAGCCTGTCTTGGTCTTTGGGATTATTTTTTTTTTTTCCTCTTCTTTCCCTCTCTCTCTTTCTGGAGGGTGTGTGTTGCCCCTTCGAAGTGAAGGAATTTTGCTCCAAAGCGAGCTGGGACCGAAGACTCTAGGCTAAGTTCTCTCTCTATGTAGATGGTGTCAGGGAGCGAAGCTGACTGACCGAGCCGCTGGTAAATGTTTTTTCACTTCTTACTCTTTAATGCTTAAGGCTTTCCCGTTTTCTCTTTCTTCCTTGTTTCCTTTCTGTTGCTCTTCACTCTGCCACCGCTCCTGAATCGCTGCAGATCTCTCTCCCTCTCCTTGCGTTTGTGCAGTCTGCAACTTGTTTCATGGTTTTCTGTGTATTTTTTTTTTTCTCCCTTCATCCTCAGATGAATGCTGGAACATTTAGATTCGGCACTTCGGGAGGTCATCATTAGTTGCATGAGTTTGAGGGGGGGGAGGGGAAAGATTGTTAGAGCAGACTGTTATTTTCCTGCAGAAGGAGTGCCGGTTTCTCTCGAACGTTCATCGCAATTATAGGAATTTTTTTAGGATGCATTTTAACATTGCATTGATGTTTAAGGTTATCGCTTTCCAGGATTACAATGCGTTTTGACTCAGTTTTGACAGCATGACCGATGCCAGTGATTCCAGAACTACTGTATGGTACATGCTGGCTAAAATATTCAAAATTGCAGGAAGGATCATTTGCATTCCAAAAGAGAATTTCTTTAAAATGCTGTTTTGCATCACATTGCTGCAGATTTGCAGGAAGCAATAATAGACACCAGTATTCATATGGATTGCAAAGATAATAAACAGATAAGTGACTCAGTGCGTGCTCCACTGTCCTCCTCTCCTGTGACTGAGCTCTGGCTAAATTTACTTAATAATAAATTTAGGGTTTTGAAGAGATAGGGAGGTTGCTGGTATTGTTTTAGTCGAAATTGTGAGACATACAGAGACTGCTAACCTCAAACCAGCCCCTCTCGGATCTTATTTGAAGTAGCATCTTGACAACTGGGGAGAGGGAGAACAGTTTCTGCCATACACATGGAATAAAATTATTTAAAATAGCCAGCATAATGCATGCAAATTGGACTCTTACTCTTTTCTTATAAACAGAACTCACTCCATAACTCTTGCTGCCAGGATCCATTTTAAATATTATTCTTAATATAATATATAGTAGTTCTTTAATGCAGCCAAATAATTGAAGTTCCTCTGAGGGTTCTGGGTAGTGACTGTGTTTCATTTGTTTTGCTCCTCCTCCCCCCCTAAGTTTTCAGTTTCAGTTCAGTAAGAAAACTGAAGGGTCAATAAGTAAAGGCAAATCAGCAATTTAGAAAGCAATCGGTTTAGAGTTGTCAAATTTCTGCTAAGCCACTGAGAAATGAACCAGTACTTGGTAGGTTAAATTGTAGGAGGGGGACTGTGGTACCACAGACTAGAGCCTGCTCAAGCATTATTCTTCTCTAAACTCAGGTGAGGATATCCAGTTTAGGAATACCCTGCCCATGTGTTTTGCACAGGGAGAATACTGTTATTTAGAGAAGGCTGCTTCTGCTATGTGGTGGCCACATCGCAGAGTAGCCATTCACCTAAGGTGTAAGGAGTACAGCATGCAGTAATATTGTTAAACTTCGTCTTAATGTAAACTTAGCTGATAGTGGGAGAACTGTAGAAGACAGCATAATATATTCAGGACTGATGAATAAAGCAAACTGAATTAACTCATCTAGTCAGACTGTATTTTATATAAGAGAAAACCTACCCTAAAGCACCATGCAGATTCACCTGTTCTGTGTCCCCCAGGGTTGACAAAGGCCTTTCTTAAAACTGTGGACAACATTCCTGAGATCGAAACCTTATTCCTGCTTTTCTAGTCTATCGATTAAAAATAAGACATTTTATTTAGAATGAGCACAGAGTTTTATTAAGGAATCTCTTGAGATGGTAATATTGCCATTTTAAAATATTTTCATGGACCCTTGAGTTTATATCACTTTGTTGAAATTGGAGGTGTGAAAAAAAAACAACCACCTCTACTTCTATTGATTAAGAAGCCAGTTGTTTTTGACTGAAGCATTTGCTCATATGAATCATAAAGAAAAAAACGAATTGACTTAGTAAACCCAATCCTAAGAACCTAAAGCTTCTAGGTCACTATGGTTCTCTCCTTCTAGGACCAAACCCAGGGGCAGAGTAGTCCATGCAGAGCATTTATGCTAGTGGTCTGGATATTCCCCACACATGGGCACCAAGAGATAACTGAGCAGGCTAAGGGTATGCTTTCTGGGCCCATGGGGCAAAACATCTAATTCTTATATATTCAAAGCACACATTTATACACAGAGCATTGCAAATAGCTTCTGTTTTATTATCTCCACTAGCTATGAAGACCAAAATATGTTGACTGAAAGATGTTTTCTTTCCTGCTGAGGTGGGTTGTTTCTCTCCTCCACCCCACTCCTCTTTCCACTTCTGGTTTCCTGGCAACTTCTAGAAAGCTCTGCTATTTTGTGTTAAAAAATATTCAGCACATGTATGTTTTTGATTCAATGACAAGCCCATATTACTATTCAATTAACTGAATTTGCATTACTCTTATATGGTTCTGCGTGATGGCAAGTTTGTGGCTCGCTGATGGGTGTATTGTTCTTATTAAGTTTATCATTAAATCTTAACTAAGCTTCTTTTAACTTTTGTGTCCGGTGTTGATTTCAGGTTAATGTATCAATTTGAAATCATCATCTTGATCAGCTAGTTGGTCAATGAGTTTACTTTCAATTGGTCCTCCTGTTGAATTTCAACATTTGCAAAAGCTTGCCTTGGATTTCCTGGAGAGAAGGTAACTTCTTTTGGCAAGGAGGCTGTGGAGAAAGACAGGTGTCTGAGACTGTGGATTCATGGAACTTGACAGTCATGTCTGACTCTATTGTTAGAGGTTCTGTTTTCATTTGTACAGGAATCAAGGTTTCTCTGCATGTCCAACAGTTGATTATGTTAGAGCAGCTCAATGTTTCTTAAAATTAATTGCTATTCTCTTTTGTTGTGTAAGTGGAAGGAACTTGAACTACTTGTGTGCTTTGAAGGAGAATCTGCATTGGCTAGAGTCCTTTTGGGTTTTTTTTTGTTGTTGTTGTTGTTGTTGTTGTTTTTTTTTTTTTCTTTTTTCTTTTTTCTTCTGTGCAGACTGATTTTGAGAAGTGATTTCTAGTGAAATATGATCAAGGTCATTTGCAGGGGCTTTTTTTTATCCCTCCCTATCTGAAGGCTAAAACTTAAACTGAAAGTGAAATTTGAAGAGGCGGAACCTATTGTCAAAATACCTCAAACATGGCTCTGGGAAAAGCACATTTTTTTTTCCTCATTACTTCGTGTCATGCAACAGTTTCATTCTTTGAATTGCTGGCTTCTAGTAGCCCTTATGTGCTCATGAGGAATACCTTTTCATTCCTCTATTCCTAAGAAGAGAGGTTTTTTTTATCTTCAGAGAGCATTGCAAGACCCGTGTTTACATTTTTGTATGAAAAGATGTGTTGTAATTATTTGATTAAATGAGATATATTTTCTATTTAATTAATACTTCATTTAAAGTTATGTGTACCCAATACTAATTTTATATGATTTCTTCTGGTAAGGGAAAATAGCAGCTTTGCCAAAGTATACTTTGTATTTCTAGCTTCTACTTTTACTTTGTAATAGAAATAGCCACATTGTTTAATACTATGTACTAATAATAACATACTATATTTTATTCTCTTGAGTTCTTTTCCCTAGTAAGAAAGACAAAACACTTGTTAATATAATTATTTGAGCTAGACTGAGTGACCCTTGCTAATATTTCCAAAAGACTTGATAGGATAACAAAGAACACACAGTGTTTTCCCTAAAATCCATGTCAGTCCCTGCCCAGTTGGTTTAATATATTATATACTACAGCAGGATTCTGAACTTGAAATTTTACATCTTTCAAAAATCAATGCCTAGTAGCAAAGCTGAAGAACATTGAGAAATAGTTTGTAAGTAAAGTTTCTTTGGTTTTTCTGAAACTCTTTCTTGGGGCCATCTGTCCTCAGCATAGAATCAAGCCTTGTAGGCAAAAGGAATTCTCAAAAAATTGTACAGTCATGTGCTATTTGGCTGCTGTGACTGAAAAGAGAGCAGATGCTTTAACTCTGTAAGTTTAATAAAGAGAAATCAAAACAAAAGAATACCAGTGACATGGAAAGTCAAACCTGCCTTTTCTCCCAGTAAAGATTTTCCCCCAGTTCAACCATATGAATTGACTCTGATAGAACAGTCAACAGCATCCCCCATTTTATCAGCCACGTGTAGCTTCTGTTTTGATGCATTCGATATCTTCAGGAAACACAGGGCTGGGTCTTTGGGAAGAGAGCTACTTCCTTTAAGGTGTGGAGTTCTTAGGACTTGCTTGCAGTTCTGGAAGGGGACCACATCTGCAGAGCAACTACTGGTCTGTGGGCTCTGCCCAGTTCTACTCTCTCTTCCCTGAGGTAGCTCTGCCATGAGTTAGGAACAGAAATGTAGATTCTTTCTACTCATTTCTCATCAATGCAATGGAGTGCAATGGAGATTTGCCAAAGTTGGCAGCTTAGCTTTCAGAAGGCATATTTTATTGCTTTAATGAGCACATTATTTAGTTTTTGTGTAAGCATAAACTTATTTTTAAAAGTATCAGAAGCATTGTATTATATATTTCTATTAATATATCCCTTTTACTTATTTTAAATTTATAGAAAAGGGCTTTTTGTGCCGTGTCAAATAAGAACTTATTTAGGAATATGATTCAAAGGAATAAGTCATTTATTTATTTATTTAGGTTCCTCAATCTTTAATATACCTATTAGTAGCTAAGGACTAAAGCTGGAGAGTATAAATCATATGATGAAGATGAAATCAATATTCAGGGTAATATCCTGATTGTAAATCTTTATGGAGGACAGTTCCAAACAGGATTCTTTTGGTAGAAACATATGTTTAAATGTCATTTTTTATTATTCCTTAGGGTTTAACTGATACCCAGTGTTTTGACATCTCTCCTGCTTCATAGGGTATATGTAGAAAGTATACAAAGAAATAGAAATTATTTTGGCAGAGCTTAAAAATTACTTTAGTGTAAAGTCACCATTTCAGAAAAAAGTGCATAATTGTCTTGCTACATTTATAGCATTTTCTTAAAGCCACATCAAAATTTCATTGTGAATGTTGAAAATAGCCAAGTTAGGTTCTTACTTACATTATTTCTGAGAACAAAACAGAGTGTTAGAGAAGATAGCTATCTCTATGCATATGGTAATCTTAAATATCTACACAGCTGAAATCATATTTATTGCTGCAGAATTCATTGCAACTATTTTTTAAAGCTTAACTGTGATAAATTTTTACACCATTTTAAATGTTAGAGCATTGGGCTACAAGCTACATGTGTCAGTAGACATTACATAGAAGCAACAAAGAAAAGTGAAAACTATTGAAGAGTGTATTTCTTCTTTTAGTCCTTTATTAATCAGTACTGGGATTCCCCAGGGCAGCCAGATACTGAGCTGTCCTAGAACTCTGGTGGTAAGAGTAATCTGCTGTCCAAATGATATCCAAGAAGTCAAATGCAATAGAGGTAGGGGCTTTCTTTGCAATACAAAATAATGCCTTTTTGTTTGTTTATAGGATATATTGGAAAAGTGATTTCATTTCATTTCATTTTTACATTTGCTCAGCTTTTAATAATGCACAAATATCTTCTTATTCTCTGCCTTCTAGTATGCCCAACCCATTTTTATTCATGTAGCATTGTGTGATGTGACACTTGGATTTAGAGAGCCGAGTCAAGGTTTGGCACTACTGGCTTTGGATTTTTGGAGACAGGATGGAAAAGTTTGTGTGAGTTAAGGGGGACAGGGTGCAGAAGTGGGAGAAAGGCATGCTGCCGTTGGTTACCTTTTCCTTACAGTAATGATCATGCCTCCAATTTATTTTTAACCTCACTGAAACTTCTTGAGAGAGCACAAGTAGCTTCTCTGTTTTTTTCACCCTGAGAATAGCATGGTTATTACAGAACATTTCACAAAGATCAGGGCCCCAGACTTTATATCACCTAGTATCTAATTTTTCTTCTTTCTAATCCAATTTATATATACCTCCACACCATCAGACTTAGATGAAACCAATTATTAAGAGAAACAAAAATCAAATTTATTATATTTATTGGATGTGTCTGTTGTATAATTACCCATTGGCAAATTTACATGTAGCCACAGAAAGGGCTATAGATGAGTGTGGAAAAATGATCAAATGATCGATCATCAATCTCACAGCCCACACATGAAGCAACCAAGAAAATAAGGAGGGGGGGGGAGAATAGACTCATCCTTTCCCCTTGCTGTTAAGGTGAGGGCCTAAAAACTGAAAGACAACATTTAAAAGTAGAGCCATGTTTGAATGGACATAGTAAAAGTCTGGAAATATGGGAAACATTAGGCTTTCCTAAGCAATTGATATAATGTAAGAAATCTAAGAAGCTGTGTATTCTTGGAAACGATGTTTCAGATGTTCAAAGTACATGTTGGAAATCTGACTGAGCCCATCCTGGGAGGAATTGTGAGTTGTGGGACAAACCTGGCAAGGTGCTAATATGATGTGGGGCTGAACAGATAAGAATAAAGAGGAATTGGGGTTTAGCTCAGTTGTAGAGCACTTGCCTAGAAGCACTTGGCCCTGGGTTCGGTCTTCAGGCCCTAAGAACAAAAAAGAAGACATTGAGGCATGAGGTGATACTTGCTAAGTTTTATTGATCATTATGAATATCTCAAATAAGCAAATGCTAAGATATATTGAGATGTCAATGAATTAAGGGATCATTGCCTTTGGGCTTTTGGGGGACAGATCTGCACAGACCTCTGCTCTCTTGTGCATTTTTAAGAAAATTCCTTCTGCAACCAAAACTGGTGCTTTCTCTTGCTTTACAACCTTTCAATAGAATGGGATCAACTGGAGTGTGGTTTATCTCAGTCCCCCCACACACACACACCTGTTCTCAGCATAAGTTTTTGGAAATTTATTTCAGTGGAAATTGCTTTTCAAAATAGATACTAACTGAATTAATCACCATTTTAAGGAGATGTAGTAAAACCAAACTGTTAAAAGAAGTTCTATCAATCTTTAGCTACAAGGGACTGGTGAATTCTCTGTCTCATTGACCCTCTCCACCCCCCACCCCCAGATAAAAAGTGTGTATAAAATTCAGGGAAGAAAGGGGAACAATTCTGGACTCAAGGCATTTGAAAGCTTTCTTCTGGGAATCGCTGAATGAAATGTGCTTTTAGAATTACAGCACATCATTAATGCATCATTTTGAGAAAATTCTGGTTAAATTTTGACTTATTGTTAAGCTCTGCTTTTTAGGGGAAGTGTATATTAAATAGCCTATATCAGCATTCTAGATTATGAATTTTCTTTACTTTAATCTACAGAGATATTAAAAGGCATCATAAATCTTGAGAATTGATAGGAAGGGTAGGTAATACTTATAGGCCCAGTGAGAAATGTTAAACACAAACAAGTTTGTGTTTAGTCTAATCTGAATTTTAAAAGTTATTTTATAATAACTTTTATTAAAGAATAAATGTTGCTCGCAGCTGCATTCCCTGCAGAAGCAAACAGTAAATAGAGAGGCTGAACTCTCTTCCTTACAGCAGCGATTTTTCACTAAGCTATTCCCCGAGGCCACTCTAGGTATATGAGGGGCACCAGTTCTTTTTATATGATTTGTGTATGTTCCCATAGATTGTGAAGTCTATTTCTGGGCAATTTTCAAGTTAAAATTGTGTTACGGCTACCCTGAAGGTTGTCATTTCTTGTTTTTTCTCTTGTCAGTCAATTCATAAGTGTTTATTAAGCCCCCACAGGGTGTGCACAGAATCATGCACTGGGGTATGTGTATATGAGGATGACTGGTCTGTAGTCTAGAAGCATAGAGTCCATAGACAAAACTACCACCATGTGGATATTTATCTGCATATATAAGTAAGATCTTAATTTAGAAGGTTTTGTGTTTTTCTTGTATTTCTTATGTATTTATTTACCTATTTATTTCTTTATATGTATATAGTGCACATTTTAAAGCATTTCCTTGGAACTTCAAATATATTTACTCTGAGAGAAGCATAGCTTTAGGCAAAGGTCAGCATCTCTGTGTCAGCTTTCTTTTCTTATCTTCATTCCATTAAAAAAATTAGAAATCTAATAACAGGTATGTTTAAGTAGTGGGTGATAGCAGAGAGTGAGGATTAAGCTGTGTTTTCCTTCCCCCCAGAAGTCAGCTCATCCTTACCTCTGGGTTGGAGAATAAGAACACAGCCTGATGCCGAACCTTTGGGGGATGCGTGCCTGTTGCCTGTGTAAAGTTAATCAGTGAGTGAATAAATTACTTCATTGCATGTGGAAATTTCTGCCCCTCTTTCCTTTGGGGTAGGAATGCATCCATAACATGCTACATTAAAAAAGGAGTTCTCAGGGCTGCCAGCCTTACAATAGAGGCTGAGTAGTAGTATACTTCTCCCATATAAAAATAAATAAATAAATAAATTACTTCATACCCCAAGCTATCAATTTACATTGTTCACAAGCAATAAATAAACATAATTTTCTTTTAAAAAAAAAAAAAGAAGGGATTTTTTTTGTAACTTCTAGGAATTGGAAAGATGTAAAAACTCCATTCCCCAAGTCCCAAGGATATAAAACATTCTTGAAAAAACTTCTTTCCTCACTGAACTTGAAAGCAGATGGCGACTATGCAGGTTCTAGGATTCACTTTTCAAAATTTGTTCATGCTTTTAACTCCATCTCTTATCAGTCATTTGTAGGGAGGGTAATATTCTTGAAAAGTACAAGGCGAATAGCTCTGAAAGTAGATGGTACAGGCAGAGTACATGAATCACTGAGCCTTTTCATGGCCCCCCAGGTAATAGCTTCCTAGACCTGGGGCCATCAGCTCTGACTTTTTAGGTCCCCTGTCAGCTTCTTGATTAATGCTCATTTTGACTATAACTTTCAAGATGTGCATATCTCATTTCCAGCAAATAGTAGCTAAACCATCCAAATTTCTTTTCCATCGTCTGTTCCTTGTCTGTCTGAATTGCAGAAGCAATGGGTGAAAAAAATATGTTAAGCCTTTAGTGATGTATTCTTCCTTTAAACTTTGGCACTCGGCTCATTTCTTCTTGGTTAAGCAAATGTCTAAGGATTTATGAGATAGCTTATCAGTGACTGCCGGGGTCCTGCTCGATGCCATCTTTTTGATAAGAGGATGCTCTTTGCAACTCACAGCACTGCAGGGTGTCTTTATTTATCTCCCATTAGTTTTAGATGAACTCATTTTAAAATATTTTGATTGAAGAACAGATCTTGTTTTTATTTGTAAATTATATAGAGTAATTCTGCATTAGTGGAAAAATTTAAGGCTGTTGAGAATTTCAGAAGCAAAGGGCAAGGTGGGGAGCTAAGCTCCCTGCTTCTGTCATTAGGTTTGTGGTACATGGTTAGACACCTCTATGTTGTTCACACTACTTACATCATTGCCTCTGCCATTTCTGCTGCAGCTGGAACTGTAGCTGTTTGCACCACTCCTGGAAGAAAATCTCCCTGTCCTGGCTTCTGAGGCTTCTTGATTTTCCACTAATGTTCTAGGCTGGTATATTCATCTGACTGAATTTATCCTGTCTTAATGTAGTTATCATATTCTTCTTACCAAAATGTGATCCTGAGGCTGAAACTTTCATATTCAGCATGAGACAAAGCCTGAGAGTCCATAAGAGATAAACAGTAGAATTTCCTCAAACTAAAAAGGTGGGACCCAATAAGACACATAACCAAAATGCCTTCAGCAAGTATTTTTCCTTATATAGTGACCTGTAGGATCATAGAAGATGGCTAACAGGTGTCTCAGGATATGAACTTCACAAATAAAGAAACAAGCACGTCTCTCTTGCCTAATATGAATCAGAGGAGATTCCCAATAAAAAAGCATTCAGCCCATCTAAAATATATCTTAAAAATTCCTTTTTTCATGACCAAGAGTCACATTAAAATGTTGTCCACTTGAAATCTGCTTCTCCCGAAGTTAAATATAACTTACATATATGGACTGACTGTTGTCTAAGTATAAATACATAAAGTTCATAAATGGCCTATTTTAGTTTGCCTCTATGTGTGCTGTGATAAAGTGCTCTGACCAAAAACAGCTTGGGGAGGAAAGGGTTTATTTGTCTTACAGCTCACAGCCCATCATCAAGGGAAGCTACAGCAGAAGCTCAAGCAGGAACCTGGAAGAAGGAACTGAAACAGACTCCAAGGGACCATGCTTCCTTCCCCTGGCTTCCTCAGCTACCTTTCTTATACAGACCAGACCCTCCTGCATCAATTAGCAACCAAGAAAGCACACCACTGACATGCTTACAGGCCACCTGATCAGGAAACTCCCCAACTAACGTTCCTCTTCCTATATGAATCTAGTTTGTGTCAAGTTGACTATAACCAAGCATCACATGACCTGACAGAAGGTAGAGGTGATTCGTTTAAGGGACATAGAGAAAAAAAATCTGGATGGCCTTATAATGTCCTGTAAAATGATTACCAATATGATTTCTGGATAAAAATGTCAGATGAAATTTATAAATCCACCTGTAAATTTGACATAAGACTAATTGTGGCACCTGAAAGGCATAAAACCTCATTTCTCTTTTCTAGTGTCTTCAGATTCTCTGAGGTTTAAACTGGTCTGCCTCTCACTAAATTATTAGTAAACCCAGTGAGCTATAGGACCCACACAAGTAATCCACATCACTGGTAAAACTTTTGCATCTGAAGGCTCAGCCTTTAATTCTTCAATTCTGAATTAATATATTTATCCTTCCATCACTGTCTCCTAAGGATTTGGAGAATTAATTAGAAACAAAATCACTTTCAGCCCTTGGATGTTACATTCTGTGCGGAGAAAATATGAGATACTGAAGTGTTATTAGTAATGACAAAGATTCATCCAATAAAATAATCTGACTGGCTGAATTCTCACATGGTTGGTATTTTCTAATATAAATTACTGTAGGATTAGATAGTTAAATATTGAATATTGTCTCATTTAATGCAGTTCCATGAAATATTAATGATAATGATGATTCTCCAGTTTGGGGAATATGGAGATGGTTTTTTACTGACTAATAGCTTTGGCCAGTAATATAATACATTTTACAGAATGGTAATGAAGATATTTAATGAAGGTAGAACAGGAAATAAGTGGCACTGAATTGATGGATTCCACATAAGTCAAAAGTCACAAACATTTTTTAGTGTTAAATCTCTCTCTCTCTCTCTCTCTCTCTCTCTCTCTCTCTCTCTCTCTCTTCTCCTCTGATGGCACCACTGTGATCACTGTGGATAGCTTTGAGAGTCTGTTAAAAAAAGAATAGATCTACTTTATTAGGACCTTGAACAGGAATGTCATTAACATTGTTTAGATAGCATAAGGGGCAAAAGTCTGAAGATTGGATTGAGCTTTGAAGGAAGGCTGGCTGGGTTGAGTGTGACAGTTGGATTGGGATTGTGCATGAAGTTAAAAGAAAAAAAAAAGAAAAGAAAAAGCAAAGAGAAGGAGAAGAAGAAAAGGAAAGAGTAAGAGAACAGCATGGACTAAATGGGCCAGTTGGAGCACTTTAGACAAACTTGGAATTGGATATTTAGTGCATAAAGCCAAAAGTTTCCTTTCTTTTTTCATAATTTCCTTCTTGTTCTTAGCTCTGTGAATTTATATATCAGATTAGGGATCTCAAAGTTAATGAGAAATAGAGTAAGTGACTATTTTTGCAACATTTTGTCATGAACAGAGAATAAGAACATGCACTCATATATCAAATTGGTTTAAATCAAGTGTTTCTGTTGTTAGATTTTTTTTCCCCTCCAGGGGGAAACTTTAATGTTTTGTGAGATGATTTTATTTGAAATTGCAGTTATCCTTGTTTCAGACCTAGTAATTTAGCCTTTGAAAAAGCTCCCTTTTTGTTCTGTATAGATAATGTATGTGGTGTGAGTGAATGCATTTTATTTTAAAAAAGTGTTTTGGGGTTGTATTCTTTTCACACAAACTTATTCCTTGATAAAGAATCTGTCTATAATTTTCACAAATGACTGTTTCTTTTTCTTTACTTGTTGGATAATTGTTCTTTGTATACACTGTGAAAATGTTCATATAGACCAGCGACAAAGCCGGACAGATGCACTTATAATTATCTGAAATTTAAGTAAATTTTGCATCTGATACACACAAAGCAAATGTTTTGTCCAAGTAGACTCAGATACTGGAGTGTAGACTGCTGGGAATACAATGAGGAGATTTTTAATGGAAAACAAATGGTACTATTAGTAAGTCTTTTTGTACTTGAAAAGACACCAGCTTAGGCCTACCTTCCGGCTTATTCATGTTCATCATTGCTTCCATTCCAAATATGACCTTTACAATGGAAAAAGAAATGTGTTTAAAACAAAACATGTAGCTTTTTTTTTTACTCAAAGGGTCACTTTGAGCCCTCTCAAGAAGAAATGATGGACCTAATATTTATTCTGTATACTGATGTTATTCTTTATTTTTACTATTCAAAAGAATATTCAATCATTATAACTTAAAAAATATAAAAGGCTATTTCAGATTATAAATAAGTCGTGCTACAGAAAAAAAACAAAAGATACTTACAGTGTTACTTTAACAACCTCAATTCACAAAGGGGACCAGAAGAAGAAATGTGTAATGGGTCAGAAGTCTACTTATTGTAAACAAAAGAGATCTAGCCAGAGGAACACTTGTGGTGCAATAGTCTCTTTTCCCAGTTTTGTTTGAGATTAATCCTTCCACTGTGTATTTTTGTTGTTGTTGTCTGACTTACAAAAGTGAGAAATCTTTGAAGGCTTAATCTTTTTGTCTTTGGTTATTCTTAGAAAATGTTAAATTTATGGAGCTACTAGATTCTCTTAAATGCCTTTAGGTCTTATGGGGAGGTTAAAAGACTTTTACTTTTGATAAGAGGGTTATTGGTAATTGGTCCCATAGATTTTTTGTTTCATAATTAGGTGTGCTGCATTATTCCAGCTTTTAAATGAAGAGAATTTCAAAAGTATCTCAAGCCACAGAAAGTCTCTTTGGCCCGCATCTTGCTTTCTTCTGTACCTTTAAGCGAATCCAGCAGTAACAGAAGATCTTTTCTAGTTCTTATGAGAATCCAGGGCCTCCAGGGGGTCTAAGGTTTGACTCACTGTGTGAACAACAACAACAGAAAAAAATGTGAATTTGAGAAGAAATTTTGAAGGAGAGGGAGATTCTGACAGGAATATTTTAGGCTCCAAATTAGAACAAGACAGATGTGCCACCGTTTGGAATACCTTGCCTCTGCCAAGGGGGAAAAAAATTGCCCCCACCTGAAGTGCTTTCAAAATAACACACAGAACTTCTCTAGCTAAGTTCTTTTCGTTAAATTCTGAAAGTGACAGGATTTCTTCAGCGGGATCTTGCTGCTTAACTCTGTGTAGTTCAGGATCTGCACAGGGTCATTCATGGATGCCTTCTCCTCGTTCCTCTCCCCCCACTCCAGCATCTAGTTCTCCATCTCAAACCGTCTTTGGGTTTGGAGAGGAACCAGGTGCTTTCCTTGGTATTTAAGCCAGTTGCTATTTTGAAATTCCCTTAGAGAGATGTGGGCATTTTTATTTCAGTGTCTCCAAGCATCTCCTTTCCTTTCTGAAGGAGAAACTGCTTACATAACAGCCAGGAGCGGACCCCTGGGAACTGCCAAGTTATTTTATGGATATTCTGCAAGTACAGGAACACAAGTGCTTCCCATGTCCGGGGCGGCCTCCCATGGGGGTCTCAGTGGAGATATTTGCACAATAGCAGATTCTCAGAAGGATAAATATGTACAAATCCCTCTCTCCAATTGGGAGGAATCAGTAGGAAGTGGCACCTAGGAGGAGGCGAACCCACTAATAGCTCAGCAGACCGAGCTTCTCGAAGGAACAACTCCAGCGCCAGGCCCCAACTGTCGGCAGAGCCTGCCAGGCAGACAGATGCTGCAGTTGGAAGACAGTTTTCTTTAGTTAGATATTTTGTTCTTGTCGATGGCCAACCATGACTCATGGGGGAAACCAGAAAGCGAGAAAGAGTAGGGGCGGGGGGCGGGGGGGGGAAGGTAAATGAATCATTTTATTAGTCTCTTTAGAATTCAGCCATGTTAGTAGATGTCAAGCTGGTGAACTTACCACCAAATCAGCAGAGTTGTTAAGACAGGCACAGGGCTGGAAACAGCATCACATTCGTCCTGCGACTGAAATGAGTGACACATTTTCCCAAGGATATTTGTGCAAAATAGACATGCAGAAATAGTCGAATGATCCAGGCTCAGGAAGCATGTTTACACAGAGAAATCATTTTTCTGTGAAAGAATGGGATAGCCTCTGTGTGTTGTCTGTATCTCTGTATGTTTATGTGTAACCCTTGCATATGAAAGATGATCTCTGTTCACGAGTCTGCCACCTTTCCACATGTCCATGCATGTGCATGTGTGTATGTTAATGTATGACATATGCATGAATCACATCTACAAAGCCCTGTTACCAGAAGCCAATGTTACCATTGCTCCCTGAAACATCCACTTCCATTCACATTTATCATCCACTTCCAGATCTCCTAATTCTGCAACTACATTCACCCGATTAGATAAAAGTAGAATATCTGCTGCTGGAAAGATAGCAAAAATCAGTTTTTGTAACTTCTATCCAGATTCTGAGCATGTTTAAGATCTTCAGAAAGGGGCCTGCCTATGTTGTAGGCCATTTTTACTTTCTTATATTTTTCTTAAGATATTCTTTATTTCCTCTGAAAATAAAAAAATTAAAAATGCATGGCACCATTTCCCTGATCCCCACTCATTGGGGGATAAGAGCTTCAGGCTGTTTTGGAGGTGACTTTATTTCCTAAACCTGTTCTGTAGGTCTCAGGCCTGAGTAAAGTGTGTTGAATATCTGCCTGCAGCCCCTATGCCAAACTCTTGATAGGATGTTTTGCTGACAGTATTTCAGAAATGTTCCTTTTAGACCTGCATGTCTCTGAGTTGGGATGGAGGATAGCCGAAAGGTGTGTGTTTGTGGGGAAAGCAAGCTTTTATACTCCCAACCCCCCCCCCCCCGACAATGAGTGATTTGGAGGGTACTCCAGGCACCGAAAACTACAGCTGTGGAGACAATTTAGAGAGAGTAATTCACAATTGACTTGTGGACGAGCTAGCTCGCTTTCTTGAGCCACTGTGCTTGTCTGGCTGACACGGACGGTGTGAGATGAGCCTCTCCACTCCGAGATCTGCGTGTCTTCCACTGTATCTCATGTCAAATCAAGTGCTAAGAGACGATCCTGCCAATTTGTAGCACTCCCTGAAGAACTTTGGATCTTGAAAACTGTGGGCAGAATTGATCCTGGAGTGAATGAAGGTGCTTGCATTTCTTCTGAGGTTTATCAAAATAATGATGACTATTTCCCCCACTTAACTCTTTCAGACACTTAATTATAAATGCACAAAAGTTATGGATGATTGTGGTTTAAATACTAAAGGTGAATTTTTTTTGTACCGTCTTGCACAGAATATAGTATGTATTTGATAAATACATGTTCAGTGCACATAGTTTGATGCTTTTTTTCCCTTTGGAGATGTAGAGGAGTTTGCCTGTTACTTTTTAAAATTATAACTGGTGCCAGGTGTGGTGATGCTCGCCTTTAATCCTAGCACTTGGGAGGCAGAGGTAAACGGATCTCTGTGAGTTCAAGGCCAGCCTGGTCTACAGAGTGAGTTCCAGGAGAGCTGGGGCTACAGGGAGACCCTGTCTCAAAAAGACCAAAAAAAAAAAATTATAACTGGATGAAATCAGCTAGCTAGCTCAATTTCATGATATATACTGAAATTTTATAATTGTACTCTCTCATAGATGATGAAATTGCTTCCCTCAGAGGTGAGAAGGAGATTTGTTCAAAGAAATGGGCTTTGGGTTATGATTTGAACTTCCCATTCCTTTTCATAGCTTGTAGTTTCAAAAAGAATCATATTTTCTAAGACATTAGAGACAGAGCTAATGCAATTGTTACTGTTAGAGTTGGCAAACTTTGGATTTGGCCGATTTTGACCTGGTACCTGTTTTTATATGACTAAAAATCAGGAATTTTTAGAAAAAATATTTTCAAATAGTTGCACGAGATCAAAAGAACATTCTATAAAACTTGAATATTATATTCAATTATCTTTGTCCACAAATACAGTCCGATTAGATTGCAGCCATGATCATTTGGCTACTACTTTATCAGGACGTCAGTGCTGTTTATGGACAGAGGCAATATTTTCTGTCACTTGCCGAAAGTGTGCTTTGTGTTGGTTCACAGGCAACATGGTGAACCCTGAATTCCTTTTTCTGGGTACATATGTGCTATTGGGTTTGGCCTGCCTTGATTTCTTTCTTTTTGGTCTTTTTTGAGACAGGGTCTCTCTGTAGTCCCAGCTCTCCTGGAACTCACTATGTAGACCAGGCTGGCCTTGAACTCACAGAGATCTGCCTGTCTCTGCCTCCCAAGTGTTGGGATGAAAGGCGTGCGCCACCACGCCCGGCTGTTTGTTTTTGTTTTTGTTTTTTTTTTTTAAGTTTATGTAGTAGTAAGTATATATGAGTCAAAGGAAGGCTGTGTGCCTGGATGAAATGCTGTTATTATTAAAATGGGTCTTAGAGTAGAATGAATACTTCCATCTGAGGAAGTAGATATGCTCAAAGAAAAGGGCTTCAGTTGTATTTTGAACTTTCCATTCCTTGACATGTGGGGGAAAGTTGAGTTACTTCTTCACTTCCGCAGGTACATGCAGAGGTTACTTGCGGACTTGGCTTTCTGTCTGTGCATTGGGGCCAGTCCCCAACTTTCATCCTCAGGGTGCTTCCTACCCTGGGAAACCAGATGGACTCTAGAGCTCTAGAAGCAGGTACGGAGCACTGGGGAGTGTCAGATCTACAAATGCCTAAAACAAGAGAAATGAAAGTCTGTTCGGCAGTATCATCTAGTACTGGGAAACAGAGAAAAACCAAATCACTTCAATGTGACTGTATAATAGGCAGCAGTAATAAGAACCAATGATATTTGTCAGACAAATGTAAACATTTTGTAAGTATCCTATTCTGTAATCCTTGACAGAATCTGTGCTCACTTTCCATTATTGCCAAAAAAAAAAAAAGTTACACAAGGCAATTGACTTGGAAACAGGATAGGTTTAGTTTGTTTGGCTCAGGGTTCTGGGTGTTTCAGTCCATGGTCAGCCAGCTTAATGCTTTGGGCCTAAGCTGGCAAGTCGTAGTCAGGAGTCTAAGGTGAAGGAAAGATTCAAAGGTCAAGAAGAGAGACCAGGGTCCTAGTGCCCAACTGGAGGCCATGGGCTCAATAAACAAGACTTCCCAACAGTGCCTAGGGAACAAATATGTATCATGGGTATCAAAACCACTGCAAAGTCCACTGAAGTTATTTTATTTTATTTTATTTTTTCATTTTAGTTTTTCATCTTTTGAGGCAGGGTCTCCCATTAACCCTGGCTGGCCTGGATCTCCTGGAGATCCTCCTGCCTCTGCCTGCCAAGTGCTGTATTAAAGTCATGTACCACCACATCCAGCCCTTAACTTATCTTCTTAACTCCAGGCTTTATAAGAGGTATAAACAAACAATTATCATGTTATTTACCAGATGTTTAAATGACCGAGCAGAGATTGGATTCCTGGAGCACCTGTCTAGAAGCTGCCTTCTGGCTGGGTGTGGTGGTGCACACCTGTAGTCCCAGCACTCGGGAGGCAGAGGCAGGTGGATCTCTGTGAGTTCAAGGCCAGCCTGGTTTACATAGCAAGCTCCGGGTAAGCTGGGACTAAAGGGAGACCCTGTCTCAAAAATACCCCCCCAAAAGAATCCCCACCTTCTGACCACTGTTCTATAGGTGCACCAGAAGCATGCACTGCAAATTTTATATATTCAGCATATTGGTGATACAGCATTGAGGAAAGGTAAAGAGTGAATCCAAGTAAATGCCTTAGACAATGGAGGCAAAGAGAGAGGACTGATACTACATATCAAATGCAAATGAGCAAAGACCAGAGATTACAAAATGGGTCTGAGAAAGCATGGTGCTCCCATTCATGGTGCTGGATATTTCAGTATGTGGCCAATTGTCCCATTGCTTTTGGGACTGTGTTGGCACCTCGTGATGGGAGGAGTATGGGATATGATGGGAGTATGGGATATGATGGGAGTATGGGATATTGTAAACCTCATCCCACAGCTGAAAGCAAAAGACAATAGGACAAGAAGAGAGAGAAAGTGAATCAATCACCCAGGGAGTCATTGATTCATTTGGCATTTAGTGAGGTTATATGATATGTCAGACACTGATTTTCACACTGAGGTAGTAAATAAATCTAAAGTTTATAGTCGAATGGGATGACATCAATAAGAAAAGGCAAACAAGGCACATCAAAGCAGTATGAAGACATGATAAGGACTCTGAGGACAAGAAAGAGTAACATACATGGGTATACCTCAATGAGCATGAATGTACCTGTTATTATAGACAGGGTTCACCAAGAAGCCTTCTCTGAAAGGATGCTATTTGAGGCAAAGCCTCAATGGCAAGAAAGAATCAGGCATTTAAGTAGGTGTTGGACTCTCCTGGGTTAAAGAAACAGTGAATGCTAAGGCCCCTAGAAAGAAATCTAAGTGAACTGCTGTCAGGGAAGAGGCCAAGGAGGAGGAGAGTAGTTTAGGAGGAGATCAAAAGGTTAATAGTCACAAGTGACATTCCCTGTCACCCATGGGAAGGTTTTACTTTTAGCACAGCAAGAATGTATTGGAGGAGTTTAGACATAGAAGTGCTAATATTGTAACAATGTTTTAAAAAGCTAATCACCTTACTTTAAGTGTCTAAATTATACTTCTAGGACGTGGACTTGAAATGAATATCTAACTGAGCTTGGTGGCCTATGCCTTTAATCCCAGAATTTGGGAGGCAGAGGGAGATCTCTGTGAGTTCAAGGTCAGCCTTGTCTACATAGTAAGTTTATGGCCAGCTCTGACTATGGGGAGACCCTGTCTCAAAGAGGCAAAAAAAAGAGAGTATCTATCAAACCTCTACCTCCGGTAGTTGCCACATAGGAAATTGAGGGAATACAGAGAATGTTGAATTCATGCGGCAGAGTGTACTAGCACAGTTCTGCTTTTGTCTTGAAACACTGAAAGATGAACCATATGGCTTCTTCAACAAAGTTGAAAGAAAAGGTTGGTAGACAGGAGATGCTTAAGAGACATACTAAGCCAGGTGTGCTGAAGCAGGCCTTTATTCTTAGCACTCAAGAGGCAGAGAAAGGTGGGTCTCTGTGAGTTTGAGGCCAGCCTGGACTACATAGTGAGTTCCAGGCCAGCTGGGGAGACAAGGAGACTCTGTCTCAAAAAAATATTAAATTAAATTTTAATAAGAGAGACATGCTGATAAGAAAGTATTGTGTTTGTTTGAATTGTCATACAAATAATTTAATTAATTAATAAGAATGAGTAAAATAGAAAAACTACAAATGAATAAAATCAACAATTAAAGAAATATGAACCCAGATTTATTTCATATTAAAGAGTTTGCTTTTCATGTACAGCACTGAAGTCTGCTTAAAAAGCAGTGTCAGCTGGGCGTGGTGGTCCAAGCCTTAAATCCTAGAACTTGGGAGGCAGAGGCAGGCAGATCTTTGTGAGTTCAAGGCCAGCCTGGTCTACAGTGTGAGTTCCAGGACAGCTGGGACTACAGGGAGACCCTGTCTCAAAAAGACAAAAAAAAAAAAAAAAGCAGTGTCATTTTAGGAATACATATAAAAACTTTTGCAGATTAACTATCTGTATACTTTGCTTCAAAATAGTATTAAGATATAGAAGTGAGGTTATAGAAAAGATGGGACTGGTCATTAAATATACTTAATGAAGTATAGAAGTTCATCATGTTATTATATTACATTTAAGTTTGGGGACTAGAGAGATGGCACAGCAGTTAAGAGTATTGGCTGTTCTTGCACAGGACCTGACTTTAATTCCCAGAACCCACATGGCAGCTAACAACCATCCATAACCCCAGTTCCAGGGGAATCCAACACCCTCTTCTGACCTCCGTGGAACTTGTACAATATAGGTGTACTTACATACATGCAGGCAGTACACTCTTACACATAAAAATAAAAAAGAAAGGAGGGAATGAGAGAGGTCCTTCAGGGTTGTGAGGAGCATGTAGTAGACAGGGTCTGGTAGGGCCAGACACGTGGAAGGAAAAGGGAGAAGTTCATTTTGATCTTAAGACACCATTAGACACACTTTAAGTTAGATGCATATGACTGCGAGGCTCAAGAGCCTATTCACCATTTAGGTGTGAACATTGTCCAGTGAATTTGTAAGAACAGAAGAAAGGAAAGAATAGGGATGAAGATGGATCGTTGGGAAAGGCCAGCAGTTCCAGAGCAGGCTGAGGAAGTGGGAAGGGGAGGAATGACGGAAAAGTGATAGGAACATAATTCCATCAAAACGAAGCAAAAAGAGATTCAGGAAGCAGGACATGCCCACAGGTGTTAGGTTCTACAGAAGCACATTGAAAATTTTGGCAATTAGGATGTCACTGAGGCTTTTTAACAAGATCACACTCTCTAGAAGTTATGGCTAGCTTTTGCTAATCTGGTTAGAAAATAGGGAACAAACAGACACATAATTTGGGTGAGGGCCACATAATAAATTGAGAATGTTATAAAGATAAGAAAATATTCTGTCAAATATCTACCTGTTTGGTTTGTTGGTGATCTCTGCTGCAGTTAATGATCAGGGATTGTACTTTTAAAAGGTTTTTGTTTATTTATTTTTTATGTATATGTGTGACGGCCTTCATGTATGTATGTATGTATACTACCACATGCTTGCCTGGTGACCATGGAAAACAGAGGAGGAAGTCAGATTCCCTGGAACTGGACTCGCGGATGGTTGAGCCACAATGTGTGCCCTGGGAACTGAACCCACTTCCTCTTTAAGAGCAGCACGTGCTCTTAGCTGAGGCTCCTCTCTGCAGTCCTAGGAATTCTATTTTAATTTATTCTCTGATATTAGATTAGTCATCAGAAACTTTATATTATGATTCACATCTAAGAGTTTGAAAGTGAGATCATGTTTAAAAGAAATTTGTGGCTAAACCCTTATAATGCAAAACTTATCTCTAACATTTACATCTTCCTATATAGTTGTTGCTGAAAAAAAATCTGTCGAGACTCTAATAGATAAAGTATTCTGTGTGAAGAAAATAATAGATGCTTGGTTCATAATACAGACTTGCTCTTTGAGGATATCAAAATTATTCTGATCTGGCTTCTTTGTGAGGAACCATCCAATAAACTGTAGAGAACACTTTTGAAAAATAGAAAACAGTATTTTTGCACAAACTGGTAACCCAGTAACTTATAGGGAACTTATTTTGAGGAATGAATAAATGATAAGATCTGTAATTGTATCCATCAGATCAGTTTTGGAGGAGAGGATCTATTATTTCCAATCACAGATAATTGTTTCCAAATTTTGATTGGGTAGTTTGAAACATTTTTGATATTGGCTCACATAAAAGCTCTCTGGTCAACAGTCTTTGTTGAAAAAAAACTGAGTCACTGGTTTCTTTTTATAAATTTAAAAATTGTTTTATAAAAATTCTTCTTTAATTTCTCTTCGGCCTGATACAGAATAACCAGCACATTAGCTTATTTGGTTGCTAATTAATTATTGAAAATTTGGCTTTTTTTGTCCTCTAGAACTTTTTTTTTGAGATGGGGTCTCCCTTTAGTCCCAGTTAGCCTGGAGCTTGCTATGTAGACCAGGCTGGCCTTGAACTCACAGAGATCTGCCTGCCTCTGCCTCCCAAGTGCTGGGATTAAAGGTGTGCACCACCACACCAGGCCTAAGAGTGTTCTTAGCTACCATGTGGGTGCTGGGAATTGAACCCGGTCCTCTGCTAGAGGAGTCAGTGCTCTTAACTGCTGAGCCACCTCTCTAGCCCCCAACTCTAGAATTTTTGATGTAGGAATATAAACTATTATGACAACTCCTCCCAAACTCTCCGCAAATTTAGAAATAGTCTATCTCTAAACTGATTTGAGGAGACACTCTGAAGTCTTACTCTTATGGGTTGATGTTTTTGATGGAAAGAATGTGGCATTCTTGTCTTCTCAGGGAAGCCTTGATTAAAAATACTGAAGTTGGGTAAAGGAAAAGAAATCACCTCCTCATGCTAAAAGTTCCATGGGCAGCTCTCGTATCCTCAGACCTAATGGAAGAATCACTCTCAAGCAGTTGATATATCACAGTCTCGTTCTGAGCTGTGTAAGCAGTTATTCTGAATCTTGAGTTTCTTATATAGCAGCACTGACCTGACCCATGAGGTCAAAGGAGGTCTGATGTCAACCATGATCATCTGTCATTAGAGTCCATTGTGTGAAAAGAGTGTTGTCCAGGATCTGCCCAAATTGGATTTCGTTTCAAAAAATTGGCAGTAAAATCAAAAGCCAGGTTAACAGTTCCTTGATTTTGTATAGTCTTTGGCCAGGAGAATTAATCAAATTTTAGGCTTTTCTAAGGCTGGCTGCAAAATCCCGCCTGTCATATTGCATCCCAGATTCTGCTTTTCATGTTTGCATGAGAACAGTCCATTGGATCAAAAGAAATAACATCATCATATCCGAGGGGATGACTGTTTTATACAGCAGTGCACACAGGACAAGCCTGTTGATAGCTGGGAGTGCAGCACCCTTTTAGTTCTTGCTCTTTTTATAGAGACAAATCTCTCTGGAGTCTCCAAATGCTGCTTTTTATGTTGCATTCTGCCACTCCTGCCTTTATTATTCAGCGAGTCACTTACGCAAAGAGTTACTTGCTTGAGTTGATTTAATTCACATCATATAAAAATTCTTTTTGCACTTATATCAAATTGATTCTATTATTCACAATAATATTTTACCCTTCTTGTAGCAGTAAAATGACAAGGGATATTTTGGGACAGACTCTAGTTCATGTGAAAAAGAACTAGGAAAAATGGTCTTTTTCAGAAAAATAGCACTGGAGAAACATAGCCATTTCAGAGCTCTAAATCACTTAGAAGGACATTTAGTTTAACCTCATAAAGAGAGAAATTTGGGCCTGAGGAAGTGAAATAACTTGAAAAAAAAGTCTATAAAACTTATCATTTGATGTTAAATTAAATGTTCATTCTTCATTTTAAAAACAGAAAATTAATAATGTATTCCAAAAATTGCATTATGAGTAAATTTAAAGATACTTGAGAGTTCAAGCATTCTTCAGTAAATTGAATTTCATACATTCATAATTTGTTAATGATCAATAATAAAGATGTCTTTTTTATTTCAGGTAGGGTTTTCCTATTGACATAGTAGTTACTGTAAATGACAGGTTTGCACCCATTAATATTCCTATAGTTCAGTAAAATGAACAAGTTTAAAATTCTCGTTTTGTTTGGTGACTCCCTCCCCTCCCCTCCACCTCCATAAAATCATCTAGGACTCATTTGCAAATCTGCCTTGAAGCTAATTTCATGCAGATCTTTCTCATTCGTACTTGTGTTGAATTATTGTAAAGTTAAAAGCAAAATATCTGAAAAACTCAAATCTTCAAAACTTAGCATTTATTTCATCTTTTGTTTAAATTGGTTTACTTTAAACCATGCAAGTGATACCAAGTACTTCAAGTCGCTAATAAATTAAATAGACATGATAAAATCTGGCTGTGAATTAATATAGGGTACAGCAGAATTGCTGCTCAATAATCCAGGTGTCTTCACCCAGGAACACTTATTAAGATACCTATCACCTCATTAAAACGTCCCTACCAATAAAAACCTCTTCTTGATTGTTCTTTGCTTTTTAAACTATAATTTGAATAATTGGGGGAAGGGTATTTCCATTATGCAAATGATTTCTGGTACTCCAGTTAGAGTTGCTTAATTGTCAGTGAATAGGTCAGTTTGTATTTCCTCATTAATATTTGAAGTTTTAGTGGAAACCACTTCACAAATGACAAGCTTCTGTCTTGTAGCATTAGCTTAATTTATTGTGACCAGGAGATCAGGCCTGCTTTAAACTCCGGGCTGTATATGTCATTGACAATCACCATTTATCGCCTATAGGTAAAGGAGAAATTAAAATTTTATGTCTTAAAATTGGAAGAGCAATTTAAAGGTGTGCATAATTCCGGGAAAAGATAGTTGACAACTCTGCTGTGTTTCATTTCTGGAAACAGTAAAATTAAGTGAAAGAACTTGCAAAAAAAAAAAAAAAAAAAGAGTGTAAAACACTCACACACACGTGCTTTTTCAGATGGCCCGTCATTCACATGGAGTGTGTCTAATGATTGTTTTATTGTCTTAGAAAGTACACTCAACTCCTGGACTCTCTAGCTTGTGGATTATCTGTAACAGTGTTAATCTCAGCAGTGATTCTAAATCAATGCCTTTGCTCAGAAATTGTAATTCATTTTTAACATTAGCCTTAGGGGCGGAAACATGATTAGAAATGCAGAGTAATGCTTTCATTCAAAACCAATTAAAAGAACTTCTGGATTTTTGAACATAATGGGTAATTCACAGCCCTTCACTTTTCCATTACCATAGATCCTGTGTTTGATGTATTGGAGGATGATTTAAACTTAGTCGCTGAAATACGTTTCAAGAAAACATTTGATTTTAGTTTTTCCTCATGCAGAATGTGCTTTATTTCTATGTCTTAAGAAAAGCTATGAAATGTCATTATATCTTGGAAACATGCAAGCATAGTTTCTGATTTGATTGGTTACAAAGGCAGTATTTTATATAAGCTGCTGCATTTGTTTAAAGCTGGACGTTTATTATCCTTCAATAAAACACCACTTTACAGTATAGATAGGATTTGTCACCAACAAAATTGTTTAACTGTGGCGTGTTATGTAATCTGATACATTTTTATTTCAGATGGGGTGGGAGGCAATGGAAAAGAAGACAGCAAAATGTGCAATCCATATATTCATACTCTACATTTGGTTTGTTTCAAACATTTTAATGTTTAAAAACGAAGATGAGAAATGGGTTCATTGTGTGAATAAGTGTATGAATTATTATTTTGATATGAATGGGCTTGTTAATGATGAAATAAAATTGATTATGAAAAGATTTTTAATGGCTTTTGAGTGTGGCGCACGCGTGTGTGCATGCGTGTGTGTGTGTGTGTGTGTGTGTGTGTGTGTGTGTGTACACAGTATGCTGTGCTGGGTTAGAAGGGACTCCTCTTGTTCAGTGTCAAAGAGGAGTTTTCCTTCACCTGTGCAGCAGGTCTGTGCAAAAGAATCACGGGAAGGAAGCTTGTCAGATGTACTTTAACCTGAAATAAAACAGTTAGGTCTGTGTTCTTCACTTAGATGAGCTCATCTTTGAAATGACTTTTCTTTGCTACCATTTCCTTAAGATGCTTGGAATACTGAATCAGAAGGAATGAATGAATGAATGAATGAATGAATGAATGAATGAATGAATGATTAAGCTGTAAAAGGTCAATAAAATGTCTCAAATATAAGTCATTACAAAAAAATAAAACAAGGAAATATTTTGAACAAAAACAAAAACCTAAGACTTTTAAAGAATTATTATTCCACTAGAAATTCAAAGCTCTTTGCTGCCTTTCTGTTTCCAAGGCAATACAACAAATACACCATGGATTTCTTGAATAGCCAGTTGGGAGTAGTCAGTATCTGAAAGGTGAGAAGAGATTTGTCATCCCACGTGGGTACCCAATTCTTGCTTTTTATTAGTCTGTCAGTTAGGGGAATGCAGGCTTTGGATGGAGATCCTGCACAATGCTCTTTAGAGGCTCATCTGAGTCTTGCCCTCAGTGATGGACTAGGGCTACACCCATCGTTGGAAACTTTCTAAAATATGGCTTCTTTCAATTTCAGTGATAAAGGGTAGGAGAAAATCTCTTCCTGAAAATAATGTATCTATACTGAACTTTTAACTCATGTTAATTTTCTGATGTGCTTAATTTTAAAAAAAGGAATCTTTTCTTATTTTGATCTATATAGATGCCACTGCTGACAGTGAAGGCTTGTTTTTGCCGTAGCTGCACAGTCTTTAAGAGAATTGTAACAGGACATGTCAGCACAGAGAATGCAAATCCAGATCTTTGATCTTGAACTAGCCTTCTCCCTCAAAGAGGACATGCAGCTTTGTGTCTCCTACCAAATTTACCTTTGGAGACAGTTCAGAAGCCCTGGTTCATTACCCTCAGACTCCTTTCTATTACCTCTTCATGTGAAGTTTGCTAGAAGGTAGTAATTAACCAAACACCAGTTTTTTTGTTTGTTTGTTTGTTTTTTTAAAGAAAATTCAGTTTGGCCAGCTCAGTAGTAGTACAGGTTTATCCTGCTTTCCAATATTAATCTGTCTCAGTTGCGGAGTAGAGAGGACTTGGTGTCTCTGTAACTATGGTCTTATATTTTCCCCTGGAAGCCAGTTGTTTCATCATTAGATGTAGTTACCCAGTGAAAACACAAAAGGATCACATTTTCACCAAAGAAAATAATGCAGAAAAGAAAATGGGAAAGGTTTTTCTTTTGTTTTTGTTTTTTTGTCTTTTTGAGACAGGATCTCCCTATAGCCTCAGCTGGCCTGGAGCTCACCCAGTAGACCAGGCTTGCCTTGAACTCACAGAGATCCGCCTGCCTTGGTCTCCCACGTGCTAGAATTAAAGGTGTGTGCCCATTGGGAAAGCTTTTTAAAATCAGCCATATTCTCATATCCTAGGTCTACCCCTCGTAGTATTTAGGTATGCATTCAATCCAGGAAATGCGTTTTCAGAGTTTGTATGTGTTTATATTCAAGAACACAGTACATAATACATTTAACTTTGTATAATAAAACATATCTATACAAAACTAGATATTTCATTTTTAAACTTCATATCATATCATGCTTCTCTGTTATACCAATAAAATTTCAAAAACATTATTTAATGCCTGAGTAGTATATAATTCTGTTTAATACATTTAAATTCATTTATATGTTCTTCCACACCCACTAGCTTCCTGTTTTATGAGAAATTGAGATACCTGCATGCTTGCAAAGCCTTAACATACATATGTCCATCTTCTGCTGTGTATTTTCCCAGTTGCCCAGAATGACTGTGTGTACTGTCAATGTTCAAATCATGGTTAGAGAAATAAATCCCCCAAACTTTTCTCAGATCACAACTAAATGGACATCTGTTACCCCAGGAAGCCATCTTACTCTGAGCCTTTCCTATCCAAGGAAGGGAACTTATGAAATTAATTTTAAGAAAGTATCTCTAATGTTTTCCTCTATGAATGTTCCTCAGTTTAAGAATGCCATATATGCCCAGCCCAACAAAAGTACAAAGTAACAAAGACAATGTTGCTTCTTTTCGGTGTTGATCTTTCTTTCCTTCTTCCCTCCCTCCCTTCCTTCCTTCCTTCCTTCCTTCCTTCTCCACCATGCTATGGTAACCCTTACATAAATTTTGCTAGGCACATAAGTCCATATAGTAGTTAGGATTATATACATAATTAAATAAGGCTTGTCCTCCACTCAAGCCCACTCCCATGTGACTGTCTTCTTTAGACAATGTGCTTTTGCCTGTACTTAGTCTCACAGTCACATGGATGTGTAAACACATGTCTGGTTGACGCTTTCAATACAACTCAATATACCTTAGCTCTGCAGGCACACTTAGATCATTCCCCGATTTTTGTTACCATGTTTTTGGTCCCATCAGCCAGGACCTGCTTCTCCCTGAAGGTACCTACATCCAGCTGCCATAACTTGCTCTGCATTTTCTTGGGAATAGTCTCAGTGGAAGACTGACAGATTCAGGGATAGGCGTGGGACAATAGGGAAACTGAGCCACGTCCAAGGCTCCTTGTGCAGGTGAGCTACAAATACCTGCCATGGGACCTTGTCGGCCTTCCTAGCCTGCTTCTCTTTCCTTCCCACTTGGTTTTCCCAGAAGTTTTTTTGAAAAACTCATTTTCATAAGAAACCCACCCCAGCTCCTGTTTCTGCATCATCCAGTCTCATATTAGTGCGAACATTGCCATTTTCTTCCGACCGACACCTTCTTATAGTACAGGGCTGCTGCCGCCATTCTTCCAGTGCTCAAGCTTGTGTGCAGACCCATGCGTAGATCTGTTTACCGTTATATTAGGGTAAAATTCCCTGATATCAGGCTGTTGAGTAAAATATGATGTTGTTTTCTAAATTCCCTAGGTACCAAAGCAATAGTTGTAATTCAGAAATGGAAGAATGTGCCCACTGCTGTGACAGTACTGACGCCACCAGCCTTTTTAATTCTTCTTTCTTTCCTTTTTAGATTTTTTTTAATTTGGTTTGGGATCAAACCTAGGGGCTTGAGCCTATTAAGCATACACCAAAGTTCCAACTGTTTTCCTTTTTAATTGCTCTTAATCTAAGTCAAAAATAGTTTTTGCTGTCATGGGCATTTACCTAATAGTTGGAGAAGCCATGTCAGTTTTGGAGTGTGGCTTGTGCCGTGTGTCAGTTTTGCCATTTGCAATAATGTCATGAATAAGCCATTTATTATCATTTGCCCATGTCTCTTCTATCAGGTGGGTGGCCTTTTACTAATGTACTTATAGACATGTTTGTATTGGGATAGCTGCCCTCTTTTCTTCATACACTTCAAAATTGTATTGTCTTTCAGTTGTTTGTGTTTTGACTTTGTCTCAAATATTGTCACTGTCATTTAACACAGGCAGAAAGTAGCACTGAGTTTGTGTCTAAGGAGTTCTGCACAGCTTGAGATCCCCCCTGGCCTGAGTGGCTCCCAGTGTATTGATGTACACATTTTTGAATCATGTGCATCATTCTTATTTGGGTCAATGTGCACAACTTGAGTGAATGTAGACAGTCCTATTTATAGGAGTCTGCTTTAGGGTTCCCCACAACAAAGCTGTTAGCATCGGTCCTGCGGGCTGTCCCACTTACAGGTCCATGTTCCACATTGAAACATGAAAGGAGGAAATGGATCAGAAGCCTGGCTGTCCAAGTGTGGTTAGGAAGCACTTGGAAGAAAATGAGCTTCCCCCAGAAAACGTGAGAGGATCAGCATCTTTGTGCCTTCCAGACCACCTCGTTTACACCTCGAGCCAAGAGGAGCTCAAGTACAACAACTTAGGTTTGAATGCTGTGTGGTTTAGATTGGTTATGATCTGAGGTGCATGAGTATACACACACACACACACACACACACACACACACACACACACACACACACGTTCTCTCCTGTGGTTCATCTGAGCAGTGAAAGAGAAGCTGTCCTTCTCCCACTTGGCTTATTCCTATTCCCCTTCCTTTCTGACCCATTCAGTGATTTTTCTATAACCCTATGCCTCTCGGCTAGTGTTTAATAATCACAAGCATAAAACATTTACTGTTGAAAACAAACAAGTGACTGCCTAATGAACAGACTTTTATGAAGTAAACTTTTCTCTTTTGAATAAAATGTTAAACATGACCAATTAATAGTATTTAAGCAAAGGATTTCTCAATCTAGTTTTTAGCCCCAGCAATATAATAATTACATGGCATGGTACCAGGTTTATGGAGATAATCTTTTTAATCTCCAAATTCCTCAAAGCTTCTTTGGCCTTGGGGTTGTCAAACTTGCTTTTTATTGATCTCTGCATTTCAACTCATGCACATAAAAAAAAAAGAATTTCCCCCTGATCACAGGAAAGGAGTGACCCTGTGATATATATGTTTCCTAATTAAAGCTTAAATCTCGTTCCCTGCAATTGCCCTTCTGAAATGTTGGAACCACAGAGTGAAATATTTTTAACTTTTTCCATCCATCACACTGCTTTTTAGGTTGCTGCTAATGTCAGCCAGAAAAGTATCTGAATTAGAAGCATTTTTCATAGAGATTTCTACTACACTTCTTAAATGGGCAAGTTAGTATTAAAGATATCACTGGAATTTGTCCCAAAATGTAATTGAATTTTTTTATTGGTTTTAGAAGATAGTTCTTAGTGGTTCAGTTCAGACATGAACCACAGCAAGTAAAGAATGAGACTCAAGTTGGTGCCAGAACCACAGTGAAATTCGTACAAACCAACCAGTTGCTTTAGGGAAACCCAAACCAGACTCTTAGGAGGTCTGTCCTGTGCTGACTCGAGAAGCATTTTAGTGGGAATCCTCTGGTTAGGGGAAGGAGGATGGCAGTGCCAGGGGAGCGCAGCTGGAAACCTCCCTGTTGGCAACTAATTTATTATTTCCAAAGGTGAAGAAGATGTTCTCTTTGGATACCCACTAAAGTTGGCTCTTTAACCATTAATTGGCTATTTTAGTGCATCTATCATTTGATTAGAGCTAATAGTTATCCATATAAAAAATTCACCCTAGCATTTGATATTCCTTCTATAAATACAATATACTTATTTTAAGTGAGAGAACATAAGTCATATTTCTATGTGTATAGGTGCTTGTGTCCATGGAGTGTGGATAATGTATGTTTATTTACATATCCATGTAGATGTGTGTCTATGGATGCCAGAGGTTGACAATGAGTGTCTTCCTCAGTTACTCTCCTCATTTAAAAAAAATATTTTATTCATTATTTTTATTTTATGTGTATGAGTATAAATGTACCTGTATTGTGCAATGCCCACAGAGGTCAGAAGAGGGCGTCAGGTCTCCTGGAACTAGAGTTCCAAACAGTTGTTAGCTACCTCGTGGGTGCTGGGAAGCAAACCGGGGCCGTCTGCAAGAGCAGAGCAATGCTTTTAACTGCTGAGCCGAATCCCTTAGCTCCTTCTCTCTAGTTTTTCTTTTCTTTTCTTCTTTTCTTTTGAGAAAGAGGATATCTCGCTGAACTCAGAGCTCTCTGGTGTAGCTAAACTAGCCCACCATCAAGCATCAGTGATCCTGTTGTCTCCGCCTCCCAAACACTGGAATTGCACATCTGTACTTTCGTGCCTTGTTCTTTCACATGGACACTGTGGATCTGAACTCAACTTTTCGTGCTTGCTTGAGGAGCACTATTGACAGAGCCATCCACCTGCCCCCATTTCTTAGTTCCCATGCCTTCTTTCTTCTGGTCCTATTGTTTGGCACAGGTCTTCTGAATCTAAGATGATTGTATTAATGACTACAGTGAAGACCCCAGCTTTTCATAGAAAGTAATTCTGTTTCAAATGATCCACATAGACCTGACTATACCCCAGTGTGCCTCAAACTACCCACACATTCTCCCTTTCTGCCTCAGAATGTGTGTGTGTCAGGCCATACAATTGTCCTTGCTTTATAGATATGAAGAGAACATACAAAGAGAACTAAAGTAATCTGGATAAGCTAATAATATAGATTGGTTAGTAAAGTCCTTATTCCTTCCTGAAACAGAACATCTTTGGAAAGATGAAAGTTGATGCTTTTTTGGTCCTGTTAGTAACTCAGTTAAAATGAACATATCTTCTGATTTGTTGGTACAAGTAAATGGTGAACACTGTCCAAACTGCCAGGTGAGACTCGTACATCAGTCCTTCTCTGTCCAGTCACTCCTGTTTACTAACCCCCATCTTCACCACCTGGATTCAAACTTGAGTTATGCTATGGCATGTAACATTTACAACTGGACTTCCCATGCATAGATCTAAACATATGAGCTTCAGGTACTCTCAGGCACTGAGATTCAGCATTGACAGAGGGCTGCAGGCTGTGAGCATTGTGGCAGGTGGCATTGTTCTTTGGGTAGTCACTGAGGAAGGATGAGGACCTGGCTTATAGCTAAGTGCCCCAGGATTTCTGTTCAGGCAGGATGCAGGTTCCCAAGAGGTATTCTGCCTTATTCTGTATTCTGGTTTTGCCAGCCAGGGTGTCAGAGCAGCCTTAGTCTATGAATAGGAGAGGTTAAGCCTACCCAGGATCTTGTCTTTTCTTGTTGATTTCTTTGGTGCTTTCACTGAACAGGTCACATGTATCATGACTTCATGTCCTGTGGACAAAGTGATGGTATGGATTTATGTCACAGGATTTGATCTGCTATTACTTTGCCTATGTTTGGAGTGGTTAGAAAGAGCTATTGGTATGTAAAAGTGCAAGGTTTTATCTGTTGTTAATTAACAAAAGCATGTTGAGATGAGGCAGATCACCCCCAAACCCTTCTTCTCCTCTCTAACAATTAACTCTGTACCATCAGGAATTCTTTCCTGCTGGAGGGGATTATTTGGCAGACCCTGAAGAGGATCCACTGGCCTCTTCCTATTCCCTACTCTTCAGAAGTCCTGATTTGGCTAAACTAGCTCACCAGCAAGCCTCGGGGATCCTCTAGGGATCAGTAAAAGTGAAACATTCAGAGTGAAAAGCCCTCAGACAGGGGCCACAGAAACTTTTGATGTCTTCTGCTGTTAATCTCCACCCACTGCCCTCTCTTCCACCCATCATTTCAGCACGCATCTATGGAAAGTCTAGAACTCTCCAGCCTGCCTGTGACCAACACTGACCAGACCTCAGGCTTGGGAAGAGACAGATAATGAACATTCAAATTCCTTGTCAAGCAAGATTATTCAAATAGTAGCAGTGCTGCAGAAATAATAAAACACAGACTATTGAGTAGAGGGGTGGGAAAGGAGTTCATTAAGGTCAGGAGAAACCCTCAGAGGCAGCAGCATCTGACCTGATATGTGACTGATGAGAAAGAAGCTGGAAGAAGAGCTTTCCAGGCATCCAATTCCACAGCTGCTGTGGATTACTGTGTAGTATTTGCACTGTGCCAAGGAATCTGAGTATTCTATCAGGGACGTGGGTACATTTTCCATAAAATTAGAGGGACTTTTTAATTTCCTATAGAGGCTCAGTCTTTTGCCCAGCCATTCATTTGGGAGTACTGTATCCACCAATGTGTGTGTATGAGTTTGTTGAGTGAAGATAACTTTATAGATTAGCAATTTCAGCATTGCTTTAAGTAAGTTACATATTAAAAGTTGGCCTCTTAGAGAAGCAGGAAAAAAAAAGACAAACATATTTGTAAAGGGAATATTAGGGCCCAGAGTGGGATTGGCATGGGCAATGTCCAAAATGTGGAGGGTTTCCTGAAGAGGCCCAGCTGCATTATAAACATAAAGAGTCTATTGAATGGTCTTTATGGAATATGGTCTTGTAATGATACAAGTTAATTTTGCAATATTAAAACCCTTCACCCGCCCTCCCTCTATTCTGACCTGGAAGATTTCTGATCCTGAATTTCAACCACCTTGACTTCTCCAAGTACAATTCAAATATACAGTAACTAGAATCTTGGTCACCAAATAAAAATGGACAGACCATCTTTAGTGAATGTCCCATACAATGCTAGGCACACAGCTCCTTTGTTGAACAGAAGTATCTTGATTCATTGGAATTTCAGGCCTGAGAAGGTCCTACTTTTCAGAAAACCAGGCTACACTGAGAAATTCAAGCAGAGAATGGAGGAAGATGGTAGGCATGACCATTGTCCAGAGTAATTTATCCGAGTTCTGTTTGTATTTGATGGGATTGTTAAATGGAGACCTTCTTGGTTAGGGTTTGAAAAAGCCCTTGTTGTCACACATAACCCAAGATGAGTGTGCATTAGAAGAATTTATTTTGTAAAGAGGAAACATTAGTAGTAGGTCTTATAATCTAAGAAAAATCAGTAACCTCCCCCAGCCACCCCCAAAAAACCATCATGAGTTTTGTTCTTGTTTTTGGCCTTTTTGAGATGGGGTCTCCCTGTAGTCACAGGTGTCCTGGAACTCACTATGTGGACCAGGCTAGCCTTGAACACACAGGGATGCACTTGCCTCTGCCTCCCAATTACTGGAATTAAAGGCGTGCGCCACCACTCCCGGCCAAGTTTTATAAGGAAGCCTAAACATATATTGTTGGCGCTAAAATTTTTAACATTATTAATATCATTGAGTCAGACTGTGGTAGACAAAGAGTATTTCAAGTTTAATTCAGAGAAAACTTTAGTGATCTTTTGGTTAGTCCTGAGAGCAATTTATGAAAAACAAGTGAACAAACAACAGAAACCCACGCACATAAAATTCAATGCAACCGAATTTGTTTTATTCTTCCTTTCTGGTTTCTCTTGCTGTATTATAAAAATATCTGCACCACCCTGAAGCTGCGCGTTCTGTGGTGGCACACACCTTTAATACTAGCACTTGCGGGGAGGCCCAGAGGCAGGCGGATCTTGCGTTAGTTCAAGGCCAGCTGCGTCTAAATGTGAGGTTCGGACAGCTGGCGGGGCTACAGGGTCGAGACCCTGTCTCAAAAAGACCAAAAAAAAAAAAACAAAAAAAAAATATATATATATATATATATATATATATATATATATATATATACCATTAAGGAGCCTTATTTAAGGATTAGCTTGATCTCTATTTACCCAAGAAAGAGGAGAACATGGAAAGAGGTAAACTCAGAATCTTACTGGCTCCTGAAGCCCCAGCCCTACCCTGGTGAGGATGAATTGAAGACGGAAGCCGCAGATCTAAGCACTGGCTTCACCCCCATGGCGGCATAAAGGAAACATTCAGAGCATATACTCTTACAGAAACAGAAGTGTCTGGTTAATTCAGCTGCCCTGATCAGAAGATTAAGGGGATTTAACATGGTCCATTTTATCATATTCATCGTCTCAGTATCCTCTTGACTTTCAGGAGATGATGATGTTCAAACTCTATGAGTTAATACCTCAAACTAGGCAGAAGCCAAGCCATGTCAATCCTGAAAGTAACTTTGCACCTTTTGCCCTAAGTAAATATCTCTGCTTTGTCAACTGAAACGAAACTCCTTTTAAAACAAAAGATAAAATTTCCTGTGGTTTTGCTTAGTGATTAGGCAGTTAAAAAGGTTCTAAAAATTATATACAAGCCACCATCCAAACCTCTTCTACAGCTTTACGGCAAGTTCTTGGGTGCAGTGCAGTGTCTGTACATGGTGTGAGGAGATGGTTGTAATGTTTCCGACCACACATAAGACTCTCAGGCAGCATTTTCAATTAAAGAGTGAATGACTAATTGGTCCTATTGGTTTTCCATTACATTCTGGAAATTTAAATATTTTTGCTTGCAGATCTTTTCCCTATAAAAATGCAACACTCTTCTCAAATGTGATGGCTGTGCTAGGGGATGTACTCATTATTTTTCAGTTTTGTCATTCAGAGGGGAACATTTACGATCATCTTTAGATTTCACTAGGCATAGTAAAAATTCTTTCCTCAAAAATCATTTTAGCACTCTGGTGTTTGGCTGAGGTTGCAACCTGGAAATCACATTAAAACAGTGGCATGTCACACAGCATATGCAAATTCATGGGCACAGTGCAAGAACATCTTTTTGTGTTATGTTTACTATATATTCGTATGCATCCCAGAGTGGCTGGAGTCCTTTGTATTAGTGAATTACTTATAAAAATAAGTCACAAAACCTCATTTGAATTACTGGAAATTTTTAATTATAACAGTTACAGGAAGGATTTATTGGATATGTATGTGCATGTGTGTGCATGTGTGTGTGTGTGTGTGTGTGTGTGTGTGTGTGTGTGTAGATGCCAGAGGTAACTTCGGGTGTTGTTTCTTACAGGATATCCACCTTATTTTTTGAGATTGGATCTCTTAGTAACCCAGAATAGGCCTATTAGGCTAGATTGACTGGCCAGCAAGCCCATCTCTATCCAACCCAGTGCTGAGACTACAGGCACATACTACCATGTCTGGCATTGTACAAAGGTGCTGGGGATCAAATTTAGATCCTTGTGCTTGGGTGGCCCTTTAGCCAATTGAGCCATCTCTTCTGCCCCAATATATGATGTGTCTGAAATACTACAAATGCAGTTTGCACACCTTGAGGACATTGTGCTATCCCACAATGACTGTGTCTCATAGTCCTAGATGTCTGGGTTGAATGAAAGTTTGATCAGCCTCACACACTGCTTCCCTGTGGCTGCATGAAGTCATTTTGCCAGGAGGACAAGATCTAAAATACTTTCTGTGGCTTGAGTAGACTCCCTGCCTCTCCACTCTGGGATGCTGGGTCCTCACAGTACTAATTTCAATTGAACTAATGACAGTTAATCTTCTGACTTATATCAGTTTCCTTCTCCCTCTTCTGTAGTAACTAATTGAGGAGGAGAATTTCAGGATTGGAGGAGCTTGGCATCTTCTGGCCTTTTCTAAGCAGTCCTTAGTGTACACAATTAATCACTGTGACCAGAGCTACTTCCTACACTCCTCTACTTAGTTTCTGTTTCTGAACTCAATAGAAAAGAGACAGGGCCCAAGCCAAGAGAATTCCCAGTTATGTGAATAAAAAGAAAAAAAGAGGGGCTGGAGAGATGGCGTAGTGGTCAAGAGCGCCTACTGCTCTTTCAGAGGACCTGGGTTCGATCCCCACCACCCACGTGGCGGCTGAGAACCGTCTTTAGTTCCAGTTCCAGGGGAATCTGACACCCTCTTCTGACTTCCTCAGCATTGCACGACACGGGTGCACAAACCTACATGCAGACAGTATATTCATACACATAAAAAATAAATAAATAAAATTTAAAAAAAGAAAAAAAAAGAACACATGCCTGGAATTTAGCAAGCAACAGTGTTGCTACTCTCTAACTTCTATAGGTCTAATAAAGGTGGATACATTTGAGCTGTTTCCTTCTGACAGAATAAGAAAATTTGATATGTACAGACAGTGGAAAAGTAGAATAACATTCAAATTGATAAAGGTATATGATAACCTGAACAAACCTTGAGATTTTATAAATAAGGCATCCATAGGAACGCAAATTCAGTTTTATTTTGACTTTTTTCATTCCCTTCACCCCATTCTGCTCCCTGTGTCTACTTGGTCCTCAGACCATTGTCTCTACTTAGCCAACAACTGGAGCACTGACTCCTTTTACTCTGCAAGGGATGTCCAGCAACCCCTGATTTGGAGTGTATTGCTCCAGTGCCTATTCATCCAGTGCCTATTCATCCAGTGCCTATTCTTCATGCAGCCACTGGCAAAGTGTATGTGTGAGGAGATTCTTAGTTATACAAATCAGCTTCTTTCCCAGAAGCAGAGATGAGGCCAGCTATCCCCTCCCCCGTGTACTCAGAGGGGAGCACTGGGAATACAGCTGAGACTTGGGAAACAGGAGGTGAGTGAACTTGTTGTAACTGTCACTGCCCCCACTCTCCACTGTGCAGGGACTTGTAGTTTAACTAATGCCATTAACCGCCCTGAAATTTAACCCCAAGTCTGTTTCACTCTAGAGGCCCAGTCAGCAAGATCAGCTCTGATCACAACTCAGGGCTTATTTTTAAGCATATTTTAGAATAAAGTTTTAAAAATAATCTGTGTAAAACTGGACAGGTAGATTTTTTTTTGTTCTGACCGCAGAGAGGGAGCTACATGTTTTACATCTTGGGGGTTCTCAGGTCTCTGTGACAATTAGCCACTTCCTTGGCTTTGCCACCTAGGATGCTAGCCCTTGAGAGCTAGCATTTCTCAAGGAAACAAGGGAAACAAGGTGTAGCTTCGCTCCATGAAACTTCCTTCGTGGCGAAGGTGCTGCCCATGGGCTCTAGTTACCCATTCCCCAGAACATCTCCAGGCTTTTCTGATTCTATACTTTCTATACATGACATTACACAGGTTCAATAAAAATGTTGAAAATAATTGAATTTCTAAGTAAATTTAATTTGAATATTGCTATACCAGAGTTTTGAGATTTTAAAACTTCACGATTTAAATAATCAGATTAGGTAGTTCCAGGTATGCAATCAATATAAAGGGTAGTTTCTAATATGAATGCACATAAGAAATTTATCTTCTGTGACTTTAACACTCTAGACACCACTTCTCTCACGTTAGGTTGACACTTGTTAAATAGCCTTTGGATTTTCACCGGCCTCATATTCTGTTGGAAACCAAGGCCTATCAATAGGAAAGCTAAGAGAAAGGTCCCAAGAAAAGAAGAGAGTGACCACAAATAATTAACCAATATATGATTATTGTTTTCTAGAAAGAAACAAAAATTATGGTTGGAAAACAACATTGAAAAGCCCTTTAAGGTTCTTAATCTTGTTCTAATATATTTTTCCCTTAATTATGAAATGTGCAGGTGGATTAAAGGTATAACAATCCACTCAATCACCTTCATTAACCTTAAATGAGATACATTGCATCTGAGGAGACTTGTACAGTTAATTTCCCCTGAAATAATACATCACAATTCTTGTCACTCTAAAAGTAAAATAAATCACTGTAAGTGTTTCCTTGCAATGGGTCATTGTTACACCCACAGCAAAGAGGCAGATACTCAATCCTGCTCTTCAGACAACAATAAAACTAATTATTAGATTGCTTGAGAGCTGGAAGGATATCTTACTTGTTCTGTTAAAAAAATCAACTTAAATATAGGAAATATAAACCAAAAATCGCCTTTGAATCATAGACTAAAGAAATTAATAACTTCTTATTATAATTATGCTGTATCGGTTTGCTTCCACTGAGAACAGTAAATCACGAGAAATAAAGAATTTAACCATGGGCTGATAACTGACTATCCAAGTGTCCAGATGTAGGAAATCAGAGCAGCATCTAAAGGTGACAGGAGACACCTTCCTCACTGTCACTGCTTGAGCTCCAGTGACCTTATCACCATAGAAATATTTGGGGGAAAAATCTAGAGTATTGTTTAAAATCAACAAGTGAAAGAAAACTGAAACATGAACTGATAATTTAAATTTATTTATTTATTTATTTATTTATTTATTTATTTATTTATAGGACTGGGATAGAGTCAATGGAATCCAGGACTTCAGAAGAGCTAGGCAAGTTCTCTATCACAGACCCATGCCCTCAGACTAAAGTGAAGGGAATAAGGGTAGTCAGATACCAGGGATCTGGGAGACTTCTGATCTCTAAAATGGAATAAATGACACCTTCCTTGGACACTTCAGAAGAGGATAAAAATCAAAATAGTTGATGTTTATCAAGGTAGTTTGTAATGTTATGTGATTGCACAGATATTCAGAATTTAAAAATCTTGCCTGAGTTGATTCCTCCTGAGGTCTGGTGTGTTCTTCATTACAAGTTCCCCCTTTTTAATCCTCAGAGATGATTCTTCTCTTAGCTTGAGATTTTGATTAAAGAAGACTAACCTTTATTTTTTAAAAGTTTTTATGAAATTTTTATATGATGCTTTGCCGGCATGCATGTAAGTGCATGATGTGTCCAGTGCATTAGAACTGGAGATACTCATGACTGTGATGAGCCTCCATATGGATCTGGGAAACTGAACCCAGGTCTTCTGCAAGAGCCACAAGTACTCTTAACCTCTGAGTCATCTCCCCAGCCTCAATTGTCTTTTATTTATGTACCAGCCATCCTTCCGTCCATTCATTCATTTAACATTCACTACCTGTCATTTGGAAGGTTTGGAATGAGCTTCCAAGAGTCTATTATTGAACAGCCTTCATTGATGTTGCCAGGTACAGAAGAGTCTTCCCAGCAGAATCGGTACTGTTAGGATCACAAAGAGCTTTAACAGCAAGGCATTTTGTGTGATCAGATCACTGAGTAAGATGTCAAAAATGGGTTGATTATGCAGAGAATGTGGAGCATACTTGTACTCATTATTTTTCTTATTGATATGATAAAATATTGGACAAAAGTTTGAAGAAAGAAAAGTTTATTTTGGCTCACAATTTAAGGAAATAGTCTTTCATGGCTGGGAAGGGGTAGGGGCAAGATGTGAGACAGGTAGTCACGTGGTGTCTGAAAACAGGAAGTAGAGAGAGATGAATACCTGTAATCAGTTGTGCTTCATTTTTTCCTTCTCATTCATTCCAGGATCCCAGCCCACAGGCTGGTGCTACCAACATTCAGGGTGAGTCCTCCCTCCTTAGTTACTCCTCTCTGGAAACACCACACAGACGCACGAAGAGGTGTGTCTACTAAGTGATTCTCAGTCCAGTCATGTTGACCATGAAGATGAACCATCATGGTCCTATGTGGCAATTTTGACTTTTTCATGAAAGTAACAAGTTGTCTAATTTCTGAAATCTTAGTTTCTATGATGATTTGTCTCCTTAAGCTCTGTAAATGAGGGTCAACGAATTTAACAAGCATGATTGTCTTCTACTTAAAGGAAAAAAATAATTCTAATCAGGATTGACAACAAGCAAATAATTTACCACATTGTGGTCTTGGGGGTGATGGGAAGTAGTATAAGTTGAAAAATGAATGAATGATGAGGATAATAGTAAAATATGAGAGGTCCTTAGAAAGGATTTGTTTGTAAATGTCACAGAACCTGCCTTGTGCCCTGAAGGAGAGACCTTTGTTCAACAATACAGTCTTTTTAATATCATTCTCCCTGTCCTAATATGACTCCATATGGACTACGTTTTCTATGGGAAAATTATTCCCAGTAAAATTTTGCTCACAAACACTTTTGAAACCCGAAGTATTCATGAGTTGCTTGTCAGATTCCAGGTCGGAGTGAATTTTGCTCTCTGCAGCAGAAGATGTATGTGACAATATGTGCTTGCTGGCTTGAGTTATTGGAAATAGTTTTGGAAATTTTGGAGTGTTAAAAAGGCTAGAAAGAAAGTTGGAAGTACTTTTCCCACCCCTCTTATTTTTAGAGCAGATGTGCTTTCTGTGGGTGAATGAGCTACCCAGTGTTTCTTGTCCTGTGACCATGGACAAACTACACCTGTCTAGGAAGGACAAGGGAACTTTAAGGAGCCTTTTAAATTTCGGTGAAAGATTATGAAGTTACCTAATATTTAGGGTTTCATTTTATGTTCTATAAAATAGATACGTTTTAAGAGTTCACTCTGGAACTGGTTGAGGCTTCTTCTTGGAGAAACAGCTTTTGTTAATTTGTGATGGAAGTAAGTGCAAGACTTGCCATTTTTGTCTGTTGTTATCAAAGTTTGCCCCCAGGGCTGATTTCCTTTGCAAAGCTTACCAGAAAGAGATGAAACTTTATTTTTGTCCTGTGTCTGTGCTATGTTAGTCTTTACAAAAAATTAAAAATAGAGACCTTTTCTTCAAAGGTAACAAGAACAAATGCCCCTAGAAGGACCCTTAAACTTCTTTCCACTTGGGCATGCCTGTGTTGTAACTTTTCACGTAAAATAAGACGGAGAGGTGGGTTGTAGCAGGCTAAGTCAAGAAAGGTGATTTACTTTGATTTGGGGGAAACAATTGATATCTGAGATAAATACACTTAAATGATCACCACGGAGCCAAAATACAGTAGTACAGGAAATTAATTGTGGTAAAATTTAAAATGCTATAAAGAACCATGTTAATTTAATTTCCCATTACTTTGTAGAAGGCACAGAACATAAAACTCACAGAATGAGTCATAAAGCCAGAGCTCTGCTCTATTCTGACGGGATGGCTGGGTCCACACCTTCAAGCTGCAGCAGGTTTTAAAGAAGAGACTATCTGAAAAAAAACACATTTTTTAATGAATGTCAAAAGTGCAACCCTGCTTATACTGTATATTTTTCTTTTAAAAATATTAATATTGTGTTTGCACATGTGTGCCTAAATGCATGTGTGGAAGTCACAGGACAACGCTGTAGTGTGGATTTTCTTCTTTCATTTTTTATGTGGGTTCCATGGATTGCACCTACATTTTCAGGCCTGTGTGGCAGGTGCTTTTACCCAATGAGCCGTCTTGCTAGCTTTTACTGTTCTTGTTTTATCTGGCAAGATTTTGTCCATGGATCCAAACCTGAACAAATGCCTCATCTCAACCTTCTGTAAATTTTTGGGTTGCTTACCACTTAGAGGCTCTTGAACAATGATTTTCAGTTCTGTGTTACAAGATAATATGATAAACATGTTTTAGAGTTAGAATACATGGGTTGGATTCCTGGTTCCAATATGTAATAGCTGTGTGGCCTTAGGTAAGATTTTCAGTTTCTCCATCTTAATACTTCATCTGAAAAAAACAAAACAAACAACAAAAACAAAAAACAAATAAAAATAACACAAAAAACAAAGCATCAACAACAGATCAATGAAGGAAGAAATTCAATGTCTATATTGTGTTTAGATCAAGACCTGACACCACTGGATGTCTGGGTATCATAGTACAAGCCTTTAAACCTAGCACTTGGGAGGAGGCAGCTGATCTCTGTGAGGTCCAGTTTGCCCTGATCTACAAAAGAAGTTCCAGGGTAGCTGGGGCTCAAAGACCTTGGCTCAAAAAGAGACCAAAAGAAAAAAACCCTACTGTGTGCTAAGCAGATGCTGATTATTGGTGCAAATTTTGTCTTTGATCAAGTAATCGGAACTATTCAACTTCACCTGCTTAGCACATGTAAGTCACTGTGCTCCAGCTTCAGAACTTAAAAAAAAAAAAACATAAAAACAACTAAACAACTACAGATACCATCACCATTTCATCATCACTTGTCTTCTTCCCTTCTTTGCTAAACTTATATCACTTTCTCCTGAGACTATGACTTGGAGATCTTCACTACACAGTGATGGAATTTTAATATATTTTGCTCATTATTTAACATGAATATCTTTAACAAACATTCAAATGCAGAATTGGCTTACTCTTTGATCTGTAGATACTTTACCAGAACATCATCTTGAAAATGCAATAATCTAGCTGGGTGTGGTGGCACAAGCCTTTAATCCTAGCACTTGGGAAGCAGAGGCAGGCAGATCTTTGTGAGTTCAAGGCCAGCCTAGTCTACAGAGTGAGTTCCAGGACAGCTGGGGCTACATGGAGACCCTGTCTCGAAAAGACCAAAAAAAAAAAAAAAAGCAAATGCAATAATCTCCCTCAGAGTGGTGAGTAGTATTCCAAAATGGCTGACCCTCTTAGGTGGTCCATTCCCATTCTGAGAACTTTAGCTTCTAAGATTCTGCTGACTGAAAGATAAGAAATATTTTCCTTCATTTTAATCTCTCTCTCTCAGTGTGTGTATGTTCATGTATGTGTGTATGTTCATGTATGTGTGTGTATGTGTTCGTGTGTGTGTGTGTGTGTGTGTGTATAGGTACAGTACATCCATGGAGGTCAGAAGACAGCCTCAAGTGTCAGTCCTCATCTTGCTTTTTGTTTGACACAGCCTGTCCTATTTACCACCATCTCCACCAGATTAGCTGGCCCACGAGCTTCCAGCAATTCTCTCGCTCTGCCTCAGATCTCACCATAGGAGCTTTGAGATTATGGACATGTGCTATTGTGTCCTCTTTATGTGGTTTTTGGAGACCCCAACTCAGGTCCTCATGCTAACACAGCAAGCACTTTATCCACTGAGCTTTCTTCCCAGCCCAAGAAACACTAATCCACTATGGTGTCCAATCAAAGAGCAGTAACAAGAATCCTTGTGTTCCCTTGCCACTAAACGTCATTAGCAATTTCCATATTCCAGTGTTTTAACCCATGGCCTTCTGTGGTGGTTTAAATGAAGCAGAGGATATTAGCTTACATTAGTGAATCCCGAATTACGCTTGGTTTAATATGAAGAGTTTTAGAGTATACCTGTCACAGATGAGAAGGCCATATGCGTGGATGAATGTAATCTTTTTATTGGTTTATCTGCATACAAGTCATCAGAGGGTTCTTTGAAAATCTTTTGAGATTCTGAGAAATTAGATGTGATATTAATACTATAAACTCACTGTATGAGTATAAAATATAGATAATTTTCAAAGGTAAAATGAACTTAATAAAAATGTCATTCTTTTTTCCTTATACCCCTGAAGGATGACTGTTTATATTTGCATTGTTGACTAGAGTGACAGAATCAGAGAATCAATGAATTAAAACAATCTCTTTCCAAAACCACTCTCTGTTGTTGTCTCAGTAGTACGTGCCCCCAAGCCAATATGCTCTATGGGAATGCACCCATGAGTCCAACTAGAAGCAGCCTTGTGAAAACATTTGTCCTGTCAGTGAGTAAATCACCCACCTGTTAACTGTGTGTAGTCTGGATTTTCCTCACCTTTTCTGCCCCATTGTTAGTCTAGAGAACAGAATTTGCATAGTGACTCATCCTGTGGTCAAAAACTACTTAGAAAAGCAAATTATTTGAGAAGTCTGATGAATACATATTTATGGATTGGAATTTTGAAGACATTCATAACTCTAACATTTCACTCAAGGAAGAAACATTGAGATAAATTTTAGTGCATCTACCTTTCAAATAAACTGGCCAGCAATCAAATTATCTTTAAGAACAGGCATTTACCAAAATTGAGTATTAATCAGTGTTCAAGTTATTTCTTCTGAATTCAGTCTTTGAATAACATGGGTACACCAAAGTACATGCAAGCGAAACACTCATACATATAAAATAAAAGAAAATAAATTTAAACAAAGAAAAGAGTTATTGACATCTTCTTGTTTTCTGGTGGGAAATACTAAAGAAGTTATTATAAAAAGGGCCACTTCTCTTCTGCTGGTTACATTGCAGTGGAGAATCAGATTTGCAAACAGCAGAACTTGGCAAGCAGTTCAACATTGCATTCTGTTACTTTGTCTTTCAAAAGCCTTCAGCACCTTCTCACTGTAAGCCGACTGCAGTTCAGTCTCTACACCAAGAAGCTTCATTCCTGGCTCTAGTTTAGAACTACTACAACCTCCTTTAAAAACACAAGTGCACAGGGTGCAACCCAGTTGATTACCTCATGAACTTACATTGAAATGTATACCCAGTTTCCGGTTGATGCTCAGATAGAGCAAAGGTTGGAAATATAGATATTTGTGCAAACTGGTAGAATATAATACATATTGTCCAGGGGCACATTTCAAAAGTAAAATGAAGCTACAATTTTAATCCATTTGTGTCTAAATGTAATTAATATAACATTATTAAATATATTCTGAATTCTTCTTTCAAGATAAATCTTTGGAAAGTAATGTGTATATTTCAGAGTTAGACTATGCTTTGGTTTTAGTGTTAAATGTTCATGAAAATAAGATTTGGAGTGCATAAAACTTATAGTTGACCAATCTCTTGGTAGCATAATTTTAAAAGTTTTCCAGGACCTAAACTGAATGTCATCTCAGAATTTGATTCCGCCGGGCATGGTGCCGCACGCCTTTAATCCTAGCACTTGGGAGGCAGAGGCAGGTGGATCTTTGTGAGTTCAAGGCCAGCCTGGTATACAGAGTGAGTTCTAGGACAGCTGGGGTTACAGGGAGACCGTGTCTCAAAAAAGACAAAAAAAAATTTGATTCCAATTCCAAATCAAAACAAAACAAAAACAAGCAAACAAAATCAAAGTTGAGCTTTGTCCTGAGGTTAATTGGTTCCAATCTTAGCTCTGTGCTGTGGAGTTAGACATTTGTTCATGTTCTCTGTCAGTCTTAGTTTTGTATTTGTAAAATCAAAACAATATTGCTATTATATTTCCATTAAAATTAAATATGAAGAACTGGGCATTGTGGCATGCGCCTTTAATCCTAGCACTCAGGAGGCAGAGACAGGCAGATCTTTGTGAGTTCAAGGCCAGCCTGGTCTACAGAGTGAGTTCCAGGACAGCTGGGGCTACAGGGAGACCCTGTCTCAAAAACACCAAAAAAAAAAATAAATAAATAAAATAAATAAATAAATATGAAGATATAGATATAATATCTGCTATACAATAGGCTTTTATAAAACAGCTTTGATTAAGATCAGTTGCTGGGCCTGGGATGGTGACACCTTTAATCCCTGCATTTGCATTTGGGATGCAGAGGTAGGCAGATCTCTGTGAGATCCAGGTCAACCTGGTCTACATAGTGAGTTTTAGGTCAGCTGGGGTTATTGGGGAGAACTGTCTAAAAAAAAAAAAAGAAGGAAAGACATCAGTTGCTACTAAGAACCCTGCAATATAGATCTGCAGCTTCTCCTAAGAGAAATAAAAGATGCATTTCAGCACAGGCCTGTGTTTCTACATTTCCATTTGTGGAAAACCAGTTTCTGCCATTTCTGCCTGCCTTTCTGTTTGGGAAAGTGACCATCAGTTGTTAATTTTTATCATTCCTATTCTAGCAATTTTGTCATATCTGTTGTCATTACTTCTCTGGCCAAAGCAGGCCCATGAGTGTATGAATACTGTTTTCTTCCAGTATTAAATCGCACTCTCTAAATTCACACTCTGTCCTTCTGTGCAAAGGACCTAAGGTCTTTAATCTGCATGAACAAAGGAATCCTCCTCACTCTCAAATCTGTCCGTTGGCTTTTGGAGTCGTTTTACTTTATGTGGATATATGATGTCCTGAAATATAATTTTGACTTAGAAATGTGTGGAACTTTTCCTCTTCTTCTGGAACAGCATGCTGAGTGATTTTCAAGCCTGAAGTTTAAGACATATTTTCACTCTAAACAGGATTGTTTTGTAGACTAGTACTAATACAGTGAATGCAGTACTGGAAACAATACATTGATATTCTTTAAAATGCCCAGTCAACACTTTAAAGATAAACGCATGACTTCATGTAAGATGCAACAAAAGGAACCTGCTACTTACCAATTGCAATCTTTGGATAAGGCCTTAGAAGTAAGTGCTTATTCTCCAATGTCTCAATAGGGACTTCTGGGGGATTTAAGATTTTTTTGTAGCCTATTGAGAAACTTTGAAATAGGTTTTATCCTTCATAAAGAGTTATTTTGAATTTTCCAATTTTTAGAGGTTTTTTTTTTTTTTTTGGAATAGTTTTGGAGGTCATGAAGCTCAAGTTCCTCATTTAAGTTTTGGGAAATAGGTCTAAGAAGTGTTCTCTGGCTCAGTCCAGTTCACCCAGTGAGTTAGCCATGATTTTTCTATTTGAATTCAAATACTCAGAAAAGCTGGAGAGATGCTTCTGTAATACAGCTTACATTTTATCTAAAAATGATTTTAGGATCATAAAGAAAATCCCCTTTGCCTTATCAATGCTAAATATAAAGGTTACTTGGAAAAATGTTTTTGTGCATTTTTTTTTGGAAAAATGACTTTCCTTTCAGGAACAAAACAAATGAAAATTATACTTAATCAATTTTTCCTCTGAGCATTATACATGGCCATTATAACTTTATTTAAATGACTTAATAATATATAAAAAGACTATATAAAAATCTTATAAGCAAGTATTATTAATGTTTACACTTTGATTTATATTGTTCAGACATGTGTTTTTGCATACAATGGAAAAATTTACATATAGAATCACGAATTTCTATTTTAAATATGTTTAGTTTTTCTTGCTTGCCTGTGTATTATTACTATCATTCTCACAAAGTAATATGTTGGCAGAATGTCAGAATAAATATCCTAGAATTTATTTTATCAATATGATTGCATGTTGTTCATTTTTTTACTGTACATGAAACTGACATCCTCATTCATATCTTTTAGAGACCTCTTTAAGTTGCTTGCTTAAAGCCAACTTTCAGTTAATGTATCTCTGCTTATGAAAAAGTATTATTCATAGATCTTGTGGTAGATATTGTGAGATTTCTCTCTATAGATATCAGCAATACACTTGGGATTAAGTTACATATGTCTTTTTTTTTAGTTAGCTATGTCTTTACAGGCATATTTTTATAATCTTTATGTTTTGCCAAACCACATAAAAGAATTTATCTTCAATTTTCATATCTCTGATGAATAGTCTCTTTTTTTTAATTTCTTTTGATAATTATCATAGGGTGACATCACTATTTTTCTTATAAATGTATGAAGAATTCAATGGATTTACCAACTGGTATATAAACATAGTCTGTATGTATTCATACACACAAAGACACACACACACACACACACACACACACACACATACACACACACATCATGGTTTGGTCAATAGATACCCAAACTCTACCACAAATGTGTTATGCAGTTTGGGATGTATATTCTCATTATTTCTAAATCTAATTTTCCCAAATTATTACATGAGAAAGTTTGATAAAATTACTTCATAAAGATTCTTTCAGGTTTAAAAGTCTTTGAACCCTTATTTATGTTTATGAGTTTTGTGTGTCAACATTGGAGAGTTGAAAAACAATACTTAAATTTCTTAATAGCAAGGCATGACAAAATTACAACTCATGACTGTAATATAATCAATGAAAGGGAATTATACTTCGGTTTAGTCTTCTTATCCAAGACAACAGATTATATTTCACTGTGTGCCCTGTGTGCTGTGCGTATGTGTGATCATGGGTATGTGATGTTTCACTGTAAATTCTGGAATAGGTACCAGAGCTAAAGTAGCTTCTTCCCCCTGTTCATTTACCGAGTGGTACAAACTCTTGACCTTTGCCACTTCTCAGAGTCATCACCAGTGTTTTTCTCCTGAAGAAGAACCAAAAATATTAAATTCTCCCTTTTGAGCTCTGTTGAGTCCATAGATGCACTATATAGTTGAGGTCTTGGTTTATCTGGAGTATTCTGGAAGAGTGGAAGGGGTGGCAAGTTACTAGTTTGATAATATCTCAAATAGAATGAAATAAAGTCTGTGTTCCTGGAACTATTGTTATGGATCTCTGAGAACATTTTCACTGCAGAACTTTGATTTGACATTGTGTGCCAGGGACCATGGTCAAGGTTGTCAATCATTCTCACAACCCTTGCACACTCACAAACTCCTCTTCCGGTTTAAAATGGAAATACTTTGTATTTGGTTTGGGTAAGTTTCTGAACAGGAATGTAAGGCAGGTGTCATTTGGGAGCCTTGATTTGACCTCACTAACTCACCAAATCCTTCATTGCTGTTCTGTCTTTATCACGGCAGATAGAAATGGCTACATGGATGAGCCTCCAATTTTGGATTTCCAGAAAAAATGGTAATGGCTTCCCATGAGTTCAGTGAACATCGGGTCTAATCTCTAATAATTTCCTAATTCCATATTTCAGAGGAACTGCAATCCTCCTCACAGGGTTGAAAACTTTTTCTTCCTGGTGCATTCCTTTTAACCGATCTCCTTCTCTAAAACTCACACTTCTCCCTGGGCAATCAGTGCAGGCTAGAGGCCAGCTCGTTTGTTGGGATCTAAAAATCGCATTAATTAATTAACTTTTAGATATTGAAGGTTCAAAAAAAGTAAAGAGATAAGATGTTGCTGATATTCCTACGTTATGGGTTGGTGGCCGCTTCCACAGTTCACACACTCCTGTTTCTTGTCACACACACACACACACACACAAACACACACACACACACACACACACACACTACACACACACCTCCCCATGTTCTCTCTGATGAGAGAGAGAAAACTGAGTCCAAGAACCCAGTTTTATTTTTATCGCTGGCCAAGCCCTGCTGCTATGTGCTTGTGATCTTTGCCCCAGAGTGGACTCTCGTTTTTTCTTCAGTTTCTTTTCTCTGTCTCTTCTTTCTGATGTTTCTCCCCCCTTGTTTGTATCCTTGCTTCTCTCCTGGCTTCTGTCTCTATAGTAACCAAAACCCAGCAGAGAAGCAAGAAAAGCTGGGTCCTACCAGCAGGGGGCAGGAGAGTCCGGAGAAGGAAAGGGAAGGAGCTTTGTAGAAAGGCCGCGATTCCATTCTCCATCTGATCATTGCACCCTTTATTTCCCATTTCTCACCTTCTCCTTCCTCTTGCTTAGAGGATCACTTCCTGCAGGGTCCACTGGGATGCAACAGGATGTTAGAGCTGAAGGGAGGTAATTCCTGGTAATCGAATCCTGTCACTAGGAAACTGTACACTTTGTCCTGGTCTCTGCTAAGGAGTTGTCAACCATGAAGTGTCCCCAGAATTGCTTTTGGCAATTTTGATCCAGTAGAACTGGAAATGGTCTTGGGATCATGTATCTTTTAGACGTTATCTAGGTCTTTCCAGGAGTTGGTCGCCAGAAAAGTATTCAGGCACCAAATAAAGGTCCATTTTAAATATAAGAACTGAGCCCCAGAAAATGGGTAGTATTTTTCCTAAAGGTTCTAAAGGTTCATTCTACATAATAGTATGTATGCCCAGGGTCCTACATGTATGCTTCATTACAAACAAAATAAGATAAAACAGAAAACATCCTTTTGAAGTACCTGAGAATATTTGTTTTTTCACTTGAATAACCAATTTAGGCAAGCTTCCTTTTCCACTAATGATATAGTAGATTTTAATGGTGGAAGGTATGCATTAAAAAAAAAAAATCCAGACATTTGAAAACTGGCAGTTCTGAGCCTAGATTCCCCCACACAATTTGAGTTAGTAACTGTGTGGTTGTCTATGTGCTTGAGTTTCATGGTTGTAAAATTACTTCATGGATTCAGGTAATGAAACCTGAAGCAAAAACAAAATGAATGGCTTGTTGAGATTGGAGAGGGTCCCTTCACCTGCTTCCTTGTATTCTGCTCCTTATTTTGAATGCTTTAAAAGCATGGCGAATGGTTCAGCTCTTCCTCCTTCTGAAATGACCCCGATGCAGGTTCAGGCTGTGAACAGCAGGACATTTTTAAATCTTGCTTTACCATAGTCAGAAGATAGATCACCATGAATGCTGGATTAAAACACCTAGGTATGTGAACATTAAATTCAATGTTTTGTCAGAATTCCGCAGAGAACCAAGAAAAGGATATTAATTTTAAGTGAATAAGTACAATTTTACTCACAGTCTGGGGAATATTATAAGATTACAGGTATAGCTAATTTTAAGAAGTTTATGAGCTTGTGTAGAATACATACTCAAGGGTAAAAACCACCAAGAAATTGCATGTGTGTAATTGAACAACAAATAAACCACAACAGAGATGCTCTGTGGAGCAGTAGGGAAACTCGGCCTGAGAATTTGGGTTGAATGGTGTCCCTGGGTGTCCCCAGGGATCACGTTCTTTCAGCCTTTGCTTTAGGGTTTTGCATTGGCAGGAGTGGGTCACAAAAAGAATTTCGATCATTGGCGGGAGGGCTTTACAAAAAGACTGAAAAGCCTAGAGAGTAAAATCTTAAAAATCAACTAATGCCCTTGTGTTTTATTAGGTAGTACTTTTTTATTTAGGTAGCTCATAATAAAGTCAGCTCAGAAGGTCACTTCTTGAACACAGCTATGAATATTGTAGTGTCTGACTTCTCAAATTGTTTATGAGCAGACAGGGTGAAGATTTTTAATAAATACTTGGCCAAGAGAGCTATTCTGGTATATATGTTTATGAATCATGCAATGAAAAGTTGAATTGGATTCCTTTCCCTCTCGTTCCCTTTGCTGCCTTCACCCAGGGCAGTAAACTCCAACTGCACTGAAACTGTGGTTACTATATTCTTGTGATTTTCTTCTGCATTTGATATCTGTAGAAACCGTGGGGCATTACAAAGCTATTTACATATTTTCTTTCTAACTCAGCTGAAGGAGTTTTTCCACTCCCGCCCTTGCCATCTCTATAGATTTTTAAGAAAAGTTTCTCTGTAACGGAATATAAGGATCTTGCAGGTAAAATGTTTACCTAAAGAACTTTGTTTTTCAGCTCAAAATCTAACATATAAATATTAGAATCAAAACCAAGTCGTTCCATGTAGATAGTGTGGCAGGAAAACTCAAGGTATAGCAGTTCAGCACAGTCCAGAGGCTTTCCAGAATAGTTTTTACAGTGTTGGGGACTGGGCAGACAAGAGTTAGAGCAAAGGATGGTGTGCAGGTTATTAATATCTGCAGGAACAGCACTAAAGTTAGAGACAAGAATATATTGTGATAAAGCACATATATAATTCATACCTTTGTATTCATGCTATTTTGTAGAGAAATTCACTTCATAAAATAATGCAATTCAGTCCAATAAAACTGAACTAATATATAACATTGCTGATGTGCAGTTATTTTTCTACTTGATTTATGGAACAAGGTAGGTAGGATAACGCAGTTTGGCCCAAGTTCAATTTTTATCCATTTGAACTCCCATCTTTCAAGCTTTGGGTTTGGACATTGAACTGTTGCTTATGTTTGTCTTCCCTTGATAGGAAGTTAATTATGATGAGCTGATTGTGGTCTTTAACACTGATGAGCGGCCTTTGAAACCCTTGTTGGCAATTTCACTTGATGTTTCTTTTTGTTGAAGGTGCAGTTTAAAAAGTGAAAGCCGGCTAATCAGTTTCAGCTTATTTTATAGTCATTTTGTACATTTTCTTCTTGTATTTTATATGAAAATATATTATAGGTGTTCTTGTCCTAATGCTAAAAAGAAATGACCATGAAGCTTTTAAAATGACATCATTTGAAATAAAACAAGCATATGAAGATGAGTAATTTCACCATATTATTCTGGGTAACATTGATACTCATTAGGAGAATCTTTTGTTTTAGCAAGTAAAAGCAGAGCACTGCAAACCCTAAACTTTCATTTCACAGTTAGTATTTTATTATTATTACTATTATTGTTATTGTTGTTGTTATTACTTTATGCATATATGTGAATTGCCTGCATGCATGTGAATACACCTGTGTCATCCAGTACCCACAAAGGCCAGAAGAGGGCATTGGATCCCCTGGATCTGGAGTTGCAGAAGATTGTTAGCTGAAATGTGGGTTCTGGGAAGTGAAATTAGGTATTCTTTAAGAGCAGCCAGTGCTTCTAAACCCCTGAGCCATCTCCCCAGCCCTTTCATTCAACATTTATAATGCAATATATCTTTGAATGAATGAAGAGGACTTGGTGCTCACATTTTTTTTTTTTTTTTTTTTTTTTTTTTTGTCCCTTTTTGAGACAGGGTCTCCCTGTAGCCTCAGCTGTCCTGGAACTCACTCTGTAGACCAGGCTGGCCTTGAACTCACAAAGATCTGCCTACCTCTGCCTCCCAAGTGCTAGGATTAAAGGCGTGCGCCACCACACCCGGCTTGGTGCTCACATTTTTAATACATGATCATTGATAATACAATATCAGAGTCTTTTCATTTATGGTGTTGCTGGATTTGAACCCAGGGCCTTGTACATGTGAGGCAAGCACTCTACTCCTCAATTAAATTCCTAGACCCCACATAAGAGCTTTATAGCATGTGGGAAGATATATGCATTTTTATGACTTTCCCCAATTTAAAACAAATATATAAAAAGAAAAACTCCAAAAGTCTAATGTACAAAATATTTTTCATGGATACTCTGCAAGGAAATATGTCTTCTTATTTTAAGTGTATTTTGATTCATAAATCCTTAAAATAATCATTTCTAGCTATTTGCATCTCTGTAAGACTAACCCTTTGATAAAATGCTTTATACCAGAGTTGGGTAGGGTAGATGGGGTTGGATAATTTTGGGGAGGTGCAGGAAAGACAGATATCTATGTTCTGAACTCTGTGAAGAAGACCAGAGTAGTCCGTGGCTATATGAAGAGAGCAGAAGCAGGTGTGAGGTATGTCTGCTTGGCTTACTTCTTCTAAACTATGTATAATCCCCAACCAACTGCAGATGACTCTTGTTGTCTAACACACCTTCAACATGCACAAACAAAGACTGTTCATCTTCTCATTGGTTCACTTAACTTATAAATGCTATAATTAAGCCAGCCCAGCATCGCAGGCCTGTAATCAATCCTTGGAAAATTCAGACAATAGAATCCCAAATTCAAGAACCAGCCTGAGGTACAGAGTCAGTTGAAGGTAAGCCTGGACAACTTTGTGAAACCTGGTCTCAAAATAAAATATAAAAAGAAGCCTTTGCCTGTACCTCAGTGGTAGATTGCTTCCATAATGTACATGAATCCCTGGACAATTTCTAGTACCATACAAAAGAGGCTAGATTTAGTTGATATAATTCGTGGCCCAGAATTAACATCCCAACATTGCATACCTCTTTCTTTCTGGTAGTCAAAAATACAACAAAAATTGGCTAAGAGATAGACAGGTATAGGCATATGTAAAACTTTCAAAAGTGGTTTAGGAGAATTGGTTTTTTTATTATCTTCCGCCATTGATGGCAAGCAGAGACTGCTAACCTGTGTGGGTAATGCAGACTTTCTTTGAAGCCGGGTGGCCTGGGGGTTTACTGTCCTGTGCTTACTGCTCTACTCAGAGACCTTTAGCTATGGTCGGGATTAAAACTATCTTTTCAGACTTCAAGCATTCCTCTTAAAGAAGGAGAAACATCCATGTGGGCAAGTTAAAACTCTTGTGTTGATGGTTTTCTGTAATAAATGAAAGCGTTTTAATATTTCTAAGTTGTTAGCTAGGCTATACTTCCTCATGAATATACATCAAACCTGCATACATATGAAATTATTTTAAGATGGGTGAAGATACATTAAAAAATCAGGTTTTTGTAGATTGACTTTGTATTCAGGTACCCAGCTGCAATTTGAAATCTACTAGCAATTTAATTTTGCTTTTCATTCTTTCCATTCCTGAAATGTCACTGAAGACTCTATTTTATTTGAAACATATACAAGCAGAGATATTACTATGCATAGTAGTTCTCTAATTGCGGCATCTTTCATTAGACTGCACACATTAATTCCACTCTATCGGAGAAAAAAGAAAGCTGGAAAGAGCCGCACGGTAGTTAACTTCATATGAATTTTTATGAGTAAATATACATGTTGGTTTGATGCTACTACAGGAGTGATCCTTGAAATTTCATTATTTGAAGACTAATATGACCAAATATGTAATTACAGAGTTGGTAAGTTTAACCACTCTGAAGAATTTGTGTTAATGCAACTGCTTATTTAAAACTTAATCTCAATTCTGTTTCATTGATTCAACACACTAATGATGCCATTCTCCACCATTTTAAAAATTGTCTCTCCTTTCTTCTCTATAGTATATGCAGTCTCCCTCCTTCATATATTCTCGGTTATTGCTATTATATACTACTCAGTGGTCTACAAATGGACAATGAACACAAGGAGCTATTCTTTTTTTTTTTTTTTTTTTTGTGTTTTTGAGACAGGTCTCCCTTTAGTCCCAGCTATCCTGGAGCTCACTCTGTAGACCAGGCTGGCTTCGAACTCACAGAGATCTGCCTGCCTCTGCCTCCCAAGTGCTAGGATTAAACGTACCCACCACCACGCCCGGCTCAGGAAGCTATTCTTAAAGCTCAAGAAACACTACTGAAGGGAAAATAATCCTGCCCTCACAGAGCTTGCATGCTAAAGATGAGAAAAAATGAGGTAAAAATTAAGAAATAAACAAACGGTGTGTTATCAGTAAGATATTTTCAGATAGTGGCAAGTCCTATAAGAACATTACATAGCACCAGTGAAAATTACAACTTGGGAGAAGGCCACCCTCAGTCATGGTGGTTCATAGGCACTTAGAAGAAAGAACTATTGACCAGATACCAACCTGGGAAAGCAGACTGTGCTAGGACGAAGGAACGGCAATTACAAAGGGACTAAGACAGGCTCAAGTATGAAGATTTGTTGTAAAGACCACACAAATATAGTCGAAATGAGAGGAAGCTCAGCAGGTATGTGGGGACCAGGGTTAATTAGTACATTTCTTCTTTATTGTGTCTCATTTGCTTTGTTTTAAATAATTGCTAAACTTTCTAGGTAGAACACTTATATATTATATTCTTCAAAAACTTACTTTTCTGCTACATAGACCAATAAAAGAATAATCACATTCAAATAGGTAAGATGCTTCTTCTCTATTTAAGATTTGTGATGGATTATTACATTTTATCAATAAAATACTAGATTATATTTAGATGCAAATATCTTTCTTTCCCCCTCTAGAATAGAGGTGTCATTTTATGAATTTTTTTTTCCCCTTACCTATCATGATATTCTGTTGGAGTGGAAGAGCCGAGTGGTGCTGGTGATTATTTTCCCAGAGCATTGAATCTAGGATATATTTAATTGTCTGCATAAGCAGCTGAATTTGCTTTTAGCTGTCCTGTTTTCCAAGGGCTTCACTCTGTTAAATATATGCACTTTCTCCAATTCCTCTTTATTTGCTGTTTCTGTTCCTAACCTCCAAAGGCTTTTGATTGTCCCTCACTCCTCCTTTGCCCCTTATCCTGAATTAATACTACCTGTAGGTTTAATTAACTTGCTGTTTATTTCTCTGGCCTAGATCATTAATGAAGCTGTTAACTGAGGCCCACCAGACCCTCCTATACTGAGTATAATTTTCCATTTAAATACAATTTTGCTTTCAATCCTTAACCCCGTTTATAACAAAATATCTCTTTTTGATCTGAATCTGAAGTGGAAACAAGAATTTGTGAATCTTTCTGTCTGTGTTTAATTTATACTTTTTATTATCCAATCTTTAGTTTTGTTTTTTCTTAAATTAGACACATATTTAATAAATATAAATATTTATTTTTTTTCTTCAATTCTATGGGAGTTGTTTTGCATTGTGCTATTGCAGGGTTTTAGCTAATCATTTCACCCATTTTGAGATGTCACTTCTTGTAAGACCTACACCTACCTATCATTTTTCTGCAGTTCTTAAATCATATTATCATCATTTGATTTTGCAAGGGAGTTATATGATTGCTTCAGGAGAAGAATTTTCTTGACTTATGTAATAATCATTTGACCAATAAATCATTTCTAATTTTTGCTACTGTTTCCATTAGTTGATCTGGTTAAGAGAATCTTGTTTTTAAGTTCTTCATTTAGACACTTATTCAAATATACTCCCCAAATAACAGAACTGTTATGAGTCCATCGGTAGATACTTTTTATTTTTTTTTAAACTTTATTTTCTTACTTTAGGGTCAATAAAGTACTTTTTAAATTTTTATTTATTTATTTATTTTATGTGTATGAATGTACTGTCTGCATGGAGGTTTGTGCACCCGTGTCTTGCAATGCCCCGGAGGTCAGAAGAGTGCGTCGGATTCCCCTGGAACTGGAGTTCTCCTGGAATCGGAGTTACAGATGGTTCTCAGCTGCCATGTGGGTGCTGGGGATCGAACCCTGGTCCTCTGCAAGAGCAGTCGGCGCTCTTAACCACTAGGCCATCTCTCCAGCTCAGATACACTTTATTTTTTTTTTTATATTTCCTTTTTTTTTTTTTAAATTAGTTTTTATTGATGCTTTGTGCACTTCATACATTTTCTCCAATTCAGTTCAGGCTTATTTCCCCTTCCCTCCCCCCCCCCACCCCCACCCCATCCCAGATCATGCATTCTGCCATAACTGTCCTGCATCTTTCTCTCAGTTTTTTTTTTTTCATTTTTAGCTATAAGTGATAATCCATGAGTACAAGCATCCTTCATGCAAAACCTATCTGCAGGCTGTTGTGCCCAAACACCTACAGCCCCACCATCCAGTGGGGGGTGACAGGTTGTTTGTTCAATCAAGTTGATCAAATGAGTGTCCAGACTACATTGCTGTAGTTTCACCATTCACCCCAATCGTAGCCCTTACATTCTACCACGCCCCCTCTTCCGCAGGTTGTTCCCTAGGCTTAGAAAAGGGGCACAGGTGGATGAGAGGTAAAACAGTCCACTCTCTCTGGAGCTGTTGACTTGGACTCTGGTCAATTCTGGCTGTTTCCTTTCATGGGCTGACAGTTTGTCCAGGAATAACCTTTCGATCCTACTAATGAAGAACAAGCAATTAGATATATAGGTATTTAAGCAGCACTAATAGTTATTTTTAATAATAATTATAGTCAGTGATGTCTAGATTTGCATCCCCCCCCCATCTCAGGCTCCTGTTATTTCCATTGTGCCACAGAGTCCTAGGCCAACCAACCAAAACCTGTGACCTTCCATTTGCAACTTATGAGCTGGCGTCACTATCTTTGGTTGAGCATCTCTGTCTTTATTGAAAGAGGGCAAGGAGGACAGAACTGGAAATATAATGTGAAACCCCCCGGAAGGAGATGCAATGTCCTATAAAGGGCCAGGACTGGGTTTCCCCAACTCAATTTAATAGGTATTCAGAGAGTGACTCAGATAACCCCACAGTCCCCAAGGCATGACATGTGGCTCTACATTAATTCTGGAAGAGAAGATAGATGGGACAGTGTGTCCATAGCAAGAAGAGCAAGGCAGGGGCTAGCTCTGGACAGGACCAGAGCAGAGGAAGGAGGGATTGATCGTTCCATAGACTCTGGAAGAAATGCTTACAGAAAAGGTCTCAGAGAAGGCAAGGAAGAGGACTGAGGACTGGCCAGCCATGTAGGGCAAAGCCCGAGGACATTCCTAGGAGCTGAAGGAAACACAGGCAGAATTTAGGGTATCTACATCTGAGAGGACCTCATCATGCCCAGGGTAGAGGAGGCAATTCTTGAAGAATGGGGTTTAAATCCTTCCTTGACCCCAGGCTCCAAGGTCAGTGCTGGTCAGGAAGCTCTTTTATTCCTTGCATTTTTCTATCCTTTATTTGCTTCCTTGCTCCACCCTGGAAGGATGAATTAACAAAGCAGCAGATGTAAAACTGGCAACAAAGAGAAAGCATAGAAAGATGAAGCCATCACGAGATTCAGAGCGCCTTCCCCAACCATGGACTTGCAGTTCGAATTCAGAAGGGCGAAGGAGAGATAGCCCAGCGGTTAAGAGCACCGACTGCTCTTGCAGAGGACCCTGGTTCGATCCCCAGCACCCACATGGCGGCTAAGAACCGTCTGTAACTCCAATTCCAGGAGAGCTCCAGTTCCAGGGGAACCCGAGACCCTCTTCTGACCTCCGCGGCATTGCACAACACAGGTGCACAGACCTGCATACAGACAGTACACTCATACACATACAGAAATAAATTAATTAATTAATTTTAAAAAAAGGGCGAAGGAAGGAGAGATGTAGTGGTTTAACTTTCTTTACGTAGTGGTTTAACTTTCTTTAAAAGAACTTCAGAGTTTTGATTACTATCTTGGTCTGGACCTTTTAATTATCGAAGAAGTGCATTTTTGTTAACTAAAAGTCACTTAAGGACTTTCCTTATCAGAAAGATTATGCAAGTGTGAACTCAGGCTAGATTGTATCAAGGGGCAGAGAAAGGCTTTCTCTGCAAGAGGGATCCTCAGGGCTGTTATCTTTTCATTTCATGCCTTGTAGAAGTCTAACGTTTCAATTTATCATTTACTATTTTGCTCTCAGATATTAAGAGTAGCTGTTGGAAATGATTACGGTTTTATAAAGTTAGTGAGGAGACATTCAGCAAAACAGCTTGGAATTCTCCTGGGGTTAGTTTATTCAGCCTTTTGGGGATATCTTTTCTTGGTCTTTTTAGTCTGTAGAAGGAAACCCATGTCTAGTGGCAGAAAATCCAGGAGGAAATGTGAACTTCAAGAGAAGGTGACAGAGTGATGAAGGATCTGCAGGCCTTGCTATCCATTAAAGAGAAGCAGGGACATACTTATCTTATGAAAGAAATAAAAGAGAAATTGGTGCCTATCTTCATATGTTGAGAATGAGATTATATTTAATATTGTATGTCTTCATGGCATCAAACCAAAAGCATTTTAGGATGGCAGATTATCTGTCAACCGAAATGACAATGTTAATATGTCCAGAGCTGCTTTACAATAATGGAACTGGGTATTCCTAGAAGGAATTGCTGTCTCCGGTCAATTTGCAAGCAGAAACTGACAGCCAAATGCAACAGAGCCTGGGGTGGAACCTGGGTTGGGAAGGATCTTGGATTACATAACCTTGGACTTCCTCCCCATTGCTCAGATTCCAGGTGTTAATATTGGTGGCTTCCAGGAGACTCTCAGATCTCTGTTGCTGGCACTACAGTGTTCAGGCTTGGTGCCCATGCTCACAGCAACTGCCCTGGCAATACCATACTTATTCACCAGAGACCAGTATAGTCCGCACCTCACTGCCATGATATGCTGTGGCTGCAGTTCACTTTCCAGTCTGGTTGTAGGAGCAAATGGAAATGAAACAGAGAACATAAATGCAATCTCTACCACAAAAATAGAAGGTTGAGGCAACATCAAGTTTTGATTTGGTGCTACCAAAAACAGCTGTGCTTCTGTGATGTGTGAAGACTCCCATCAGCAGTTGCAGAATTTACTTCACTTTAAAGATTTGTACATTTTCAAAGCATATCCATAGCCAAAGTTACTAAAGGTTCTGAAATGAAATTTCTGTGGGAAGATGGAAAAATTTTAATACCATAAATGAACAGTCCAAAACACAAATGCTCACCTCAGATACCCGTACAGAGAAGACCTGTATTTGAAAGCATGGCTACATTTTATATGACTTCTGGGGTGTCTAGTATCCAAATTGGGGCTCTAATACTCTTCTGCTTCCAGCATTTGCAATTAGAATGTAACCTGTCAATGTAGGGACACAGTTTTCTTTCTGGCAGCAGAAGTAGGTCTTATAAGAATCATTTAACTAAGACACTCAAACACACTGTTCTTTTTTTTTTTTTTTTTACTTTATTAAAATAGACCTTGCAGCTTATACTTCTATCTCCCCAGTACTTCGTTACTTGGCACTACACAAGAAATTTTCCCAGAGCCTTGTGCACTTGTCTTCAGTTCGTCCCATCCCATTCTTTCTTGAGCATCTACAACACAATGATTTCAAGCATTCTCATGGTTTCAAATGATGATGAGCCCTGGTTTATATGAACATCTCAAGACTTCTTCCTGATAAAACCAGCATCTATAAGTCATTCCTACATCTCAAGATGAGGTTAACTATTTATAGACACTATAAATAGGTTGTTAGAAGGCTAAGCCTGAAGTCCTCAGGCCTTAGAAGTCTTAGCACTGAATTGATGTTGTTACATTAATTAACAGTGAGATTAGGGTCAAGAACACAGAAGCCAATAAAAAAATTGGCAGAAAAAAAGTGAGATACCAGAGTTTCTGGGAAAATACACATTAGCAGATATGGAAGAAAGCTACTTGATACTTTAAATATCTATTTAAACCATATTTAAACATTATGCTCTTGGTGTCTGAATATGGCTCTTGAAAATCTTTTTTGGCAGTTCCTTAAATGTCTAAATGAACTACTATTCAAAGGGAGAACATAGTGTTTTATGCAATGAATGTTAATAGGTGCTAGACATTATTGAATATTTCCCTCACCCACAGTTATTAGTTTTGCTTTGCTGTAGTTAGAAGTCTGTAAATACATAGGGCCTAAATACCGAGTCTTTGAAATAAATTATTGACAACTGTGAGATTTCTCTCGACACATCCAACCTGAGCTTTACCCCTGCAGTTTTATGAAGGTAAATGGTGTCTGTTTATTATAAGTCTATTAGGAGACTCATGAGTTTCTGCTCTTGAGTGCTGTGAATGGCATGATTTAGCAACATGGTGGTCAGTTTTCTGTAACCTGTAGGTTGTTAGATGCTAATAAAATTCATTCTGTTTTCTATGAATTGTCAGGCATTTGCTGGAAAGAGACTGGAGCACAGCCAATAAATTGGCCACAGGCATATATATGATGACCATTTGTGTGAACAATATCCATAGTTTTTGCTAGTGACATTGAAGTTTTGAAAGGGCCAACTTACCATATGTATTGCCCATGTGTATTTTAAGCAGTTATCTGTTGAATAGTAATCATTAAGGCCAGTGCAGATACAGATTTCATTAGGGGGATGGAAATAAAACATAAGGTATACCTTTGGTAGGTAAGGTATACCTACCAGGCCCTAGTTTATACCAATGGCAGTAAGTGAAAGTCTTGGATATCCCACAACTATCACCAAAGCCTCGGGAAGCAGAGATCCTAGAAACGTTCTTACTATCTTAGACTACAACTATATCGTACATATGCTGACTTTTCTGACTGTGATTCATGTGGATGCTGCCTACCAAGTATCCAATGACCTAACAGACAAACTGAAGGTGATTAGAGTCCTAAAGGTGCATGGACACTAAAGATTTTGGAGAATTCAATATTTTAAAAATTCTTGAATTTTATAGACAAGGGAGTCTAGGATTTTAAAGGATTCATTTGAATTTCAATATGTGCTTAAAGTTTTCTGTCTTTTAAAGAAATACGAAGGAAGGAGAGGATATGTCAACCTTTTCAGTTCTTAGAATATTTGAGGGTCTTCCACTGACCCTATTCTTCGCTGTAGTGGAGGCAAGCCCCTTCTGAGAGCACACGTTACCACACTGTGGGATGTCCAAGCAACATGGTTGTGACCCAGAAGGTAATTAGTCTGGGCCCAGAAGGATGGCTGGATTCCCTTATCTGCCTGTGAGCTTGCAGCCCGACAAACATTATTAATGGTCATAAAATTATCTGATCCCTTTTTAACACCAGCCTTAGCATTTGTCTCTCTGACCTCTCCTGGCAGTTATTCCCACAGGCTGACCAATGTGCTGGGTGAAGATGAATTCCTTTTTATTGGTTTGAAATTTATTGCCCATTAATTTCATTGATCAAAGGGAATAAAAGATCAAAGAAAGGGTAGGCCATTACATGAAGATACAAATCATTATTACTTTCTTTAATATTTTTGACGTTAACATTAATCACTATGAATTATGGCAGTGTTCTTTTGGATGTACTATGCAACTTCAAACACATTTCATCTTAGCACCACATCACTGCTCAGAGTGTTATTTAAGCCAGTATTTCTTTTAGCACATTAGAAAAAAAAAATCTCCTTTGCAACCAAATAAGTGGGGGAGGGGCTCCCTTTTCTATCTCCAGGGGTTATAATCACAGGTGTCTGTGTCTGCCTTTGCAGCAAAATACTTAATATTTAATAGATGTGACTGAGCTATGTTCTTTCTTCAATAAACTACATTGACTTGAAAGGTATATAAATATTCAGGATCTGCACAATCAAAGACAAATTTGATATTTGGGGAGGAAACGTAGAACCACAAATAATATGATTGTGTACTTGATTTGGAAATGTGTTGGAAAGATAGAGAGGTGCTTTGATGTGTCTATAAAGACATATGTTCCCTAGCCAAATGACTATTTTCCAAGACAGGCTTTTTTTTTTTTTTTTTTTTTTTTTTTTTTTTTTTTTGAGCAATCTTTAGAGCTCCATCTATAAAGCTTCAGCTAAATAACAACTTTTAGGGAGATGGTTGGAAGCAAGATGTTCCGCCCTTTTACTTAACATCTATTTCTGGTTATTTATAACACATCAGTTCGTTTATTCATTTTATTTTGTGGGTAAGTCAGTTGTTTAGTTACATTTATCCTTATCTTTGTGTGTGGTTAATTATGACTTCATTAAAAACAGCTACTTGCCAACTAATGAGATTTTGGAGAACAGTCTTTTCATCTCAGTTTGCAGATGAAATGCTTAGATCAAATAGAGATAAATTACCCATCCAAGGACTTTGCAATGTCCAGTGATAACACAGTGTTTGGAAATATGTGTTCCTGACTACTGATTTATTGATCTGCAAAGTAAATCTCATTTGTTCTGTGGTTAAATGGCTCCTAAACCCTATGATTGTTTATAAAATAATAGAGGTCATGTGTTAATTTCTTTGTGCTTAAAACTGAAGGTCCTTACCCATCAAATAACACTTTCAAGTCAATAGTCCTTTATTAAGCACCTACTGTGTGAGAAGTCCTGGGGCAGTTGTAGAAATAACAGAATGGTTGAAAAGATAACTTTGACTTCAACATCTCATGAGTTACAGATAAAAATCACTTACAGATAAAATAAGAGTGTAAAGTATAAAGGCCTTAAACTGCATAGTTGGCATTTAAGGCCAAGAAGGAAATGTATTGTTCTTCTATTTGGGATGAAACAAAATCTTATTTCAGGGAGAAGGTGGCTCTTCTCTATATGATGTAAAATAGACTTGCTTGTCAGAAAGAGCATTTAAGATGGGGAAAAGTAGGGTGAGCAATTTTCCAAAGATGTGAGAAATCACAATATGCTCAGGACACCTGGTTATGGTAGAGACTCGGGAAGATTAGGCAAGTAACAGATACGAGGCTGATGAGGGTGATGCTCGCCAAACTTCACACCACTGGGATAAGTTAACTGGAACTAGGAAAGCAGAATGAGTTTGTATGTAAAGTGTGCGCTGATACGTGTTTTAGAAATACCACTCCAGGAATAATCAAGAGGACTCACTGAAGGGTCAGACATGGGAGGGGTAAGAGACAGAAGTCCAGGTCATAACATAGGACGAGGGTCTGCATTGAGCTGAAGTGAGACTTTCTATCAGAGAACATTTGCACATTGAAGAGTGATTTGGGAGATAAATCAAAAAAGACTATAATGTAGGGTTTTTTCCTAGAATTTTGGTTTATATGAAAGTAACAGATAAAAATTCTTTTGGGATAGAAAAGAATAGATGGATTATAATAAACTCAGGTTTGTCAGTGCTAAGACTGAGTCTACAGTGTGTATCCATACAGACATTGTGTTGAGTGCTCAATTTGATGCCCGTATGAAAAATCTGGGTTGGCAATTTAAGTGCAGTAATAATCAGCATACATGAGACTGAGAGATTGAGAGAAGACCAGGATGAACCACATTATCACCAACTCTCTAGAGGCATTTGAAGAGTCATTGGGGTCAAAGTGTGCTAAGGAATGAAGATCCGGCAGGAGATTTCAGAAGACTAGAGTGTCTTGTTTCAGTAGGTGCTCACGGGAACCAAAAGCTACAGATCATGATAAAATGTGTCCCTGTGATTTGTCCTGTGATAGAGTATAAGTAATTCGACCGAGCAGTTCCTGTGTTGGCGGGACAGGTTCCTTTAGTAGAGCAGGAGCTAAAGTGGGCAAAGACAAAGTGGTGGGGTTCAAGGAAAGTGCTGGAGTCATGGAATGGGTATGAGCACTGCCCAAAACTAATAGAGAAAGGACATCAGAATGGAGGGATTAGCACTAGAAGAAGGGGGCTATAGTTAAAGGAGAAAGTGTCTGGAGCCCATATGATCAACACCACAGATAGGTTTTTTTCCTTTGCCAAGAAAGAGGGCATGCATTTAGATTCCAGAGGAGGGTCATTTCAATATAGCTTTTGTTGGTGGAGAAGAAATCACGGGGTGGATATCCCCAAACTATTACAATATGAACATAAATCTACATTCACTAGTCTTACGACCTTGGGTGAGTTTTATAATCTCTCTGTTCTTTAGTTTCCTCACCTGTAAAATTGTTAAAATAATCACCTAAACTTAACTGACTCATTTGAATTAAGTAGAATAGTACCTATAAAATTCTCAGTTTAGTACCTAATATAGCATAAGTACCAAACACTAGGAGCTATTACTGCAAGCTGAATGAGGAACTCTTTGCTTCCTATGCCTTGTTTTTTGTTTTGTTTTGTTTTAATTTCTTTGGTCTTTTTGAGACAGAGTCTCCCTGTAGCCCCAGCTGTCCTGGAACTCACTCTGTAGACCAGGCGGGCCTTGAACTCACAGAGATCTGCCTGCCTCTGCCTCCCGAGCGTTAGGATTAAAGGCATGTGCCACCATGCCTGCCTCTCTTGTTTTTGTTTTTTTTTTTAATCCCCTTCTGCTGTCTAGCATCTGTCTATTCCTTTCTCCTCTGCTCCAACTTGTAGACCTTTTCTGATACTGTCTTCTGGCAATCCAGTGATCCTAAGTTTACTATGAATGTAACCTGTGTCCAAGTCTGTGCAAGTTTACAAGAAGCAAATTGGTCTGTCATTATTAGGCTGCCATTTTTCATCCAGTTTATTCAGTCACCAGATTTGATGAAACAACCCGAAGCTAGGCACTAGACAATTTACATGTGCTATCACAGACAGACCAAGTCATCCTCAGAAAGCACACAATGCACATCTTCAGAAAAAGCCAGTGACTGTTTGCCCAAGCACTCAGTGTTGAACACCAGGAATCCAGCCTGTACTTTCCTAGATTGAGGTTTTCTTCATTCTTTGTTTGTGCCTGAGGAGAATTAGTAATGGCAGGGGATGAGTGGAGAGAGCAAAACATACTTATTCTCTCTAACCACTTTCTCCTAGAGGGGAGGATCAATTGCCTTCTACATGATGCTCAAGAGAATCTCTAAGTCTTAGTCTCAAAATTTGTCAAGGTTCCTGAACTCATAGCAAGACAACCCTTGAGTCTTGCTTCTGAAAAGGCAGAGAGAAAAGTTAAGAAATTAAGAGCACACTGGAATTGAAGCAAAGTAGTCACCTTCCAAAACAAAGTCACTTGGAGAGTTGTATGTGGACGGCTGTCACCCCTTTTCTTGTCCGAACTCATACAAACACTCCAAGACATAAAAAGGCACATTTCCCTCATAAATATTTCGTTTATTTTCATGTTTGAAAAAAAGCTTGTGATTTATTAGTCCATTTAAAACCCATTAAAGATCTACTTGCTTTGATTAAATGGCACCATTTTAAAGGTTAATCAGTGTCATTTTTTATATTTAAAACTTAAAGGTACAGTGCTTCTTACTTACTGAAAATTACTATCAAAAACTGGAGTGGAAACAGCCATTGGAATGCATGCTTACAAAACTGTGGAATAAATATGGTGTAAGCCATCTACTGGGCAGATTCTATGGGTCACTACACTACTAATAATATACATTTCTCTTGCTTCTAACAAACACAAGGTCAATGCGATGTCACATCCATAGTTACCTCCATGTTTCTGTACTCTAAGCAGGCTGGAGCAGGCTTCTTCTGCCTGGAATTTGATTTCTAAAATAACTATCCACATTGCACACTCTTCTGCCACCAAAGCAGAAAACCATATTTTTTTACAATGAAGGAAAGTACTGTTTTTGTATACAAATACTTTATCATAATTTGTTTTTGCTGTTTTGTGCTTTCTTAATTTTCCATCATATTTAACATGTCAATATGGTTCTTGTGCATAATATGAAAAGAAACACTCAAGAGGTGGAGGCAAGACTATCATAAGATCAATGCTCTCCTCAGCAACTAAGAGAGTTCAAGGCCAGTTTGGGGTTACATGAGATCTTTTCAAACAAAACAAAACAAGGATAAGATTATCTAAGGATCTAAGGATTGTCTTTGCTGTTCAAACCCCAACTGTGTTCCCTGCCTGCATTTTTGCCTAGCTTGGCCTACACATAATCACTGTGCTTTTTAGATGTAGAAGCACATATTGCATGTATGTCCCTATGTACCTTGTGTCTTTCATTCTCTGGTATGATCTAGATGTTTTATTTTTGCCTTTTGAATTTGTGAGGGAAGAATTAGAGAGAAAAAGCTCAAATTAATCTTTAAAATTTTGATAAGAAAGTTTAAAATATATGTAATTTAACTATGACAAGGCATTGCAAAACAATTTCTGCAATCACTTAAGGGACCTTCTTGAATGTATTAGGTGAAGGGAGAGATTTGCTTGTATTCCCTTCAGAGTCCACAGCCTTCTATCCTGAGATGAACCCCTTGGAAGAACCTATTTCTCTATTTGTTATATAGTCTACATTTTTTTTTTTTTGCTACTCTCTGTCATCATTACTATGAGAAGTAATTATGTGATCCTTTTGTGATCCTTTTTTAAAAAAAGCTTTCCAGTGGCTGTATGTACAACAGTGCTGGATCACTTATCTGTGCCTTATCACTGGAGAGAGGAAGAAGAAAGACCCTATAGCAAAAACTCAGTGTATAGTTTGCTCTTTTGTGTAAAACATATTAAAGAAGAAATAGCATTTGAGAGTGCTATGCCTAGTGACTTTGTCACAGATAGAAGAATTCAATAAGAAATTTAAAGGAAAAATTAGATGAATTTAATCTGTACTCATGAATAATTATTTGGCTATGATCCCCTTGTTTACCAAGTAATTATGGTTTTAAAATCTGTTTGGGTTAGCATTTAGCATTTCTCCATCCAAGGGAATCATAACAGTGATGGAATATCTATCAGCCCATTCTTATGAGCTAAAGTAATTAAAAAAATTCTTTATTATTCTCTGTATGATAGTAACCTATAATAAATTTGGAATGAGTTGTTCAAATATTGACTATCAAAGCAATGTCCTGCTTCTATGAATAAAGGAGGGGGATTCGAAGAGTTTTATAAGGCTTTAATAAAACTTACAATTTCAGAGTCACTACGTATTTGAAGGCAAGAGTGTGAGAGATTGAGTTATGTCACGCAGCATCCAAGTGGTTACTAGTATTAAGCAGGCCTAGAAAATAAACTTAGAATATGAACTACAGTAGAATGAAATATCACAGGTGTAACATAATTAAGGATGTCATACCATTTCGTTCTGATGTGTTCAGAAAATCTACTACTTTTAAATGTGTGCCTCTCATTATTTCATATGGTCAGCAACTATTCTAAAATTATCACTGCTAACTAAAATGCATTTTGTGTTACCTTTTATCTTGACTTACCATCATAATTAGATATAATACTATAATAAAATAATTTGTAGAAATCTAAGAAAAGTACTGAGCTAGCCGTCTGACATCTTGAGCTATTATTCCAACAAAGATGTTTGGATTTGTTTTTCTTTTAAAATACATCACTGAATCTACTTAAAGCACACAATCTGGGAGGATGGAACACAAACAGGGGTTCTGGAAGGTACTGGGAGGACAGTATACTTCTTTGTTGTTTGAGAACCACAGTGTTGAAACTATGGAATTACATAGTAACTGTTGACCTTGTAATTACACTGTAAGTACCTGTAGTGACAAGATAAATGCATGGTTATTTCAGTCTTTTAAGCTATAGGGCTACCATGTGACCCTAACAATGTAAGCTACATAGTAATTTATTTGTAGAGTAAATAGGGCTTACCCACAAGTAATACCCAAGCATGAGGCTTCCTGCTACTCAGAGCTGTAGAGACATGGGTGATCACTGCCTTCTAGGTGCTTTTACTAAAATGACACACAAGTGCCATGTACGAATATGTTTGGTATTATTTAAATTACTTATGGAACACAAAGGCTACCCATCACTACCCTCTTCTAAAATTGCCTGGTTCCTACATGGCTAGCATTGCAAATGACTTACTTTTACTGATAATTACCTTTCATTATGATAGAATATACTTGGTTTGTTAACTGGGAGTCTTTTCTTTGTAGGATGACTTTACAAGGCCAGAGTGGGAAGAACTGTATCTATCAATCTATATTTGTTTCAATAAGTTGTTAAGTGGAAAAATCTTCATATGAGTTTGTAATGGAAACTTGGAAGGATTTTCTGAAACAAAACACTTTTGCAATGTAAATAATAATGGTAGCTATTAACACTTACTGTGTGATTATTAAGCCCTAGGACACTGAGCTAATTACCCCTAATTTTGCTGTGTCTGCTCAATTTTGGATTTCAATATACTCAGTGCCTTAGTGACAACTTGATTTTAACTAGGAAGCTGAGTGAATTCTTTGTAAGTAATTTATCCTTTCAAAAATATTATTTTTACATTCTCCACTGTGTCAGGTACTGTGCTGAGTAAGCCTTGGCATCTAATAGTTTCTCTCCTGTAAGAGAAAACTGAGCAGCTCCCATTTATGTTGTCAAAATAACTCTCAGCACAGGGTATACCAGGACTAAGCTAAAGTCAAGAGGGCACAAGAGGACAGAAGTCTTCCTTGCTGTGGAGACAGCAGGTGCAAAGGCCCAGAGACAGACACAGTGCGAGACATGAAACCATCATGTCTAGCTGCTCAGACCTTGGGCTGTGATTGCAGAAGTCAGGCGGAGACAGTCTCCTGGATAGCATTGGGGTGCTATAGGTCATGAGGCACTTGGTTAGACATTATGTCTAAAAACCAACCAACTAACTAACAAGCCTGACAGCAGGCAGATTATTAGGAGAAAAGTCACAGTGAATTAAAACCACACCCAAGGGAGCCGTACCACCTATGAAATAGAAAGGCAAGTGGGTTGAAGTCTATGTAGCATCCTGAGAACAGAAAATAGAAAGTAAGGGGATGGAGCCAGGCTGCCTGAATAAGCACATAAAGAGATGCTCAGGAAAGAGGTAAGAGCAGGGTTCTCAGAGCCTCTCTGAGGAACAATGGTTGCAGATGGCAGAATGTGTCTGAGCATGGCCCAGTGTCCTCTACTTGGATCCTTGCCTGCATTCTTTGGCTGATAATGTTCTAGGACAGGAGTCATGACAGCTGGACTCCCTTTGGGATGCTATTTCTTCAGTCACATAAGGAACATTCCTCGGAAGCAAAGTGTCTTATGTTGGGGTGCCATAGCATGCTGTCCCTCAGTGCAGACACTGAAGAGACTCAACAGAAAACCGAGAGGTTACAAACGAGAGTCAGACATGACAGGCATTGTTGAAGCAGTGTAGGAGTCCAGGGAGGCAGTCAGCTGCTCAGATAGCTAGGCTCTTCCTATATTCTGCCTACATGGATCATTCTGAAATGTTTGGTGCCTCTGCCCTTAGTGAAAGGCATTTATTATGTGTCTAATTCTAGAGTATTCTCACAGTGAATGAACCAGTGCTACCAGGAGAAACAGGTCAAGGGTTAGCAATGGTGCTTACAATTGGACCTGAACTTACATATCATGCACAGAAGTTTGAAACTTCCTCCACAAGGAGGAAGTTTTTCCAGCCAGAAAATGGTTTCAGCACATGAGACATACTTCAGTCTCTGCTTGTCATAAACATTGAAACATTCAGTGCACATGCCACTACCTTTTTTTCCCTCGTGGCTTCTCTATTGCTCCATCCCCTCTCCCCCTACCCCTCACCCCCACCTAACCAATGCAGTTTCACATAATGTGTTTTCGAAAAGAATTTACAAGTGAACCTACCTGTGAGAGTAATGAGAGAAGAGATATGTGGATGCTTTTAAAGAGCTTATAGAAAGCGAAAACTGACTTTTTCTTGGTACAGTAGTTGGTATGATTGGGTGGGGGAGGGAAAAAGATGCAAAAGGCAACATTTGTTGGGATTCAAATGTCAACTTTGCCTGTAGAGCATTTATTTTTATTTCTTCTGACAAGAACCGCTAACTTTTCAGGAAAATTCAACCTCCTTTAGGGAAGAGCTAAGACAAACAAAAATGTTAAGGTGTGATTTTTCCTTCAGGCTATGATTTTATCATTTGGAATTAAAGGTAGGTTCAAAGAAAAATTCAAAACTCCCAATAGTAGCTGGGTGTGATTGTTACACTCCTTTAATCCCAGCATTTGGGAGGTAGAGGGAGTGACCCCTCTTCAAAATTGAGACCAGCATAGTATACATAAGAGTTTTAGGCCAGCTGAGGCTATAAGGAGGTCCTGTCTCAAACAAAACAAATGAAATAAAATAACAGTACCCACCCTGGAGTACAGAGTATATACTTCTTTGCTACAATCTCACCTTGAATCATGGCATGGATCTTGTGTCTAAGAGTGTGGCTAAGCCCCTTTGCCTCTTGGAAGGCATTGAACTGACCTAGAATGGAAGTTCTACTCACATTGTTTCTAGGGTAGATTTTCAGTTACTCAAGAAGGCAATGAAGCTTAATTGTCCCTGAAAACATTTGCATTGTTAGTTTCTTACTTTGGTTCACAGTAGATATCTGAAATCAAGTCAGTGTTCTCCTTTCCTAAAAGGGCAAAATGGTTTTTCTATTCACATATAATACTCTAAAAAGTTGGTATTAGTGCTGGGTGTGGTGGTGCATGACTTTAATCCTAGAACTGCAGAGGCAGAGGCAGAGGCAGAGGCAGGCGGATCTTTGTGAGCTCAAAGCTAGCCTGGTCTACAGAGTGAGCTCCAGAACAACTGTGGCTACAGGGAGACCCTGTCTCGAACAGACCAAAAAAAAAAGTTAGTACTTTTCATTATGCGAAGTAATCAGGTATATATTTTTATAAGGCATTTGGGACTGGCTGATTTTTTTTCCCTTTCAGGTTTTCAGATAAATATACATAATTTTGTTTCATTTCCTCCAATTCATTTATACACATAAATTCCTCTACTTCTCTCATATTAAATAAATGTACTCCTTTGCTGCCTTGCCTTTGTGGTTTAGAATTTCAATAGCTATCTTGTTCTTTAGATCTCTATCTCATTAATGTTTTGTAGTTTAAAGAAACAACCTACAAGTAAATCCATATATACGTTCCATCTGTAAAAAGATATGTAAAACTTATCTAAGATTGTATTTTGCTTTTTAACCCATCCTGGCATTTTTTTCAAAGTGATAAAGTATATCATTCATGGCTATTGAATAAAACAAAGAGAACCCCTCAAATATCATTAAATCAACATTTATTATTGTGTGACACTTTGGAATCTACCCAATCCTGCAGCTTTACTTTTCCCCTGAACTTTTACTATTAATTATATTCAGGATGAAGGGGGAAAAAAAGGTTGAAATGCCAACACCATATTGGAAGACAAATTTACATTTCATTCCCAACACTGTAATTTAATAAAAGTTTTATGGGTTATGGGTACTTAATTATGCTCAAAGCACAGGTGGAATTTAACGTTGTTCCACATGGAGGAAGGATTTTGTGATACTGTATTTTAAATGGTCCTTTGAAAGAGCACTCTCTTGTAAGATACACCAAGCACACTGTTTCTAAAAGACACCTTGGAAAACGATGAATTGCTTAAATTATATTTCAGTCCTCTTAGAGCGAATAAACTCTTGTAATTCACTTAAGTTGATTTAATATACTAGGTTACTGTACCACCAGCCTTGGAAATTGTACTTCTTTAGAATCCCAGCTAGGCTGATGTTGCTATGAAATGAACTATGAACATGAAGTTTACATGGTAAGTCAGTGTCAGTTTTCTGACATGTTTTTTCTAAGTAAATATTTTCTTCTCTTTGGTATCCAAGGAGATGGATTTCTTTTATTTTTTTTAATGTTTTTTCATATCCAATCAGAAGTCTTACTTATTAGATCTTTTCAAAGCTTGGTTAGCTTCCTTTGCTAAAAATTAAAATACTGACACCATCTAAATTGCCCATTATGGGACTAAAGAGATGGCTCAGTGTATAAGAACACTTGCTATGCGAACACATGGACCTGCATTCAAATCCCTAACACACATATGAAAGCCAGGCATGACAACATATGCTTGTAACCCCAGTACTATGGGACAGAGAGAAACTGAGACTGGGAACTTGCTGGACAGTCAGCCTGTCTGAAACAGCGAGCTCCAGGCTCAGTGAGAGACCCTTTGTTAAGGGAATAAAGAGGAGAGTGATGGAGCAAGATATCCAATGTCCTCCTCTGGCTTCTGTATATGAACACCCACACACACACATGAGCATGTACAGACATACACCACACACACACACACACACACACACACACACACACATCACCAAAAGGAAAATAAACTGACCATTGCAACTTCTCATCTTCGTTTCTGTACACTATATTTTGCATATGACAGCTCACCACAATTCCAGACCTTGGCTCAAGCCCCCTATCTACTTCACCATCCCTGAAGCAGGCCAGATCTTCCCATGGGATTCACCTTCTTCTCCCATTTCTCCCTGATGACTTTGTCATGGTTCAGAAATTGGCCACATACTACCTTCATCCAAGACAGAAATAGTTTCACCAGCATTGTTTTCTTTTGTCATATCTTTCATTTGATTTTATGACACTTAGGACAAAAGGTATATATTTCTAAATATGGCGCGACAGTGCATTAACTCTATAAATTCCCTAATAGTTTCTGGTTAAAGGAACTTACACCTCACCCGTCCTCTGCAGTACTTATATGGCATTCTCCTCATGGATGGGTGTTTGTGTATTGGTGCCATTAGTGGATAGATACACATGTGCAGATTGCATGCTCACGCCCTCATTCCTCTGAATAAATTTTATACACTGCTTTAATTTAACCTGTGTGAACCCTCAACATCAGGTATAAAGGATCTGGTAGTGTCTACCCATGAACACGTCTGCTCCTTCCTCTTGGATTAGAATTACCAATTTTTGCAGCCACTGAACACAGTATGGTGCTTACCTTGCATGCTAAAGCCTCGTTTTATAATGGCTGCACATTCCTTGGTATTCTCAGCCCTTCCTTTTAAGAGTCAGTTATAGTTTTCTTTAATTAATAAAAGTGATTATTTAGAGCAGTTTTAGCCTTCTTTAGCCTGTGATGGATTATATTTATTGATTTGCCAATATTGAGCTAGCCTGGCATCCCTTGGAAATCTCACTTGAACTTTGGATTGATTTGCTAGTTCTTTGTGAGGGGTTTTGTATCCATGTTTGTGTAGGTAGTTCCCTCTTCTGCCAGGTCTCTCCTGTATTCCAGGAAAGTGCTCTGTCCCTGAACTGGGTCCTCAACCCAGGGTCCTTTTCTTATGGTTTCTCTGGGTTTGGTATTAGATATTACTGGCCTCCTCAAGTAAGTCAAGAACTAGTCCCTCTATACTTAGGTTCTGAAGGAAGATATGGAAAACATAGGTAACTTGCCCCTTTAACATTTGATGGAATTTACCAGTGAGCCTGTCCTTAGCAATTTAATTTCCTTAATAATTGGAGGTCAATTCAAACAGTTTCTTTCTCTTTTGCAAGTTTTGGTACATTGTCTTTGGTATATTTCATCTAGGTTATCAATGTCTGTGGCATGTATGGTTTCTAATTTTATCTTAAGTGATGCCCCCTCTTTCACATCTGATGTTAGTAAATTATATTTTTCTTTGTTTTCCTTCAGTATTCTGGCCAAAGACTTACTGATTTCAGTGATCTTTTCAAGGTCATGACTTCTATTTGGGTGAGCTTTTGATGCCCTTTTTTGATAACCATTTTATTGGTTTCTATTCTAATTTCCAATCTTTCTCTCATTTCTACTGATTTTGAATGTTGCTGCTGTTATTGTTGTTTTGAGACAGGGTCTCAATAGCACCAGCTAACATGGAACTTGCTATGTAGAAAAAGCTGACCTCCATCTTACAGAGATCCATCCACCTGCCTCAGGTTCTGAGATTAAGGGCATGTATCACCACATCTGGATTTGATTTTGAATTTTGTTATCCTTCTTTAGCTGGTTTCTTTTTTGAACATTTTATTTATTATTGTTACTTTATTTGTATGAGTGTATTGCCTGAATGTATGTAAGGGTACCCAGGTTGTACAATGTCCATAGATGTCAGACAAGGGTGTCAGATTCCCCTGGACCAAGTTATGGACAGTTTTTAGCTGCCATGTGGGTGCTGGGAATTGAACCAGCAGCCAGTGCTGTTAACCACTGAGCCATCTTTTTAGTCCCAACCTCTTGTAGTTTTAACTGAAAATTTTATAATTGAATTCATCTCCTTTGCTATACATATATGTTTATATATACATATATATCAGTTATACTTCCTTTCCTAGTAATTGACTTGGACATAAAATACACTTGGTAATTAATCCAAGTTCACTTTTAAGTAACATAGTAGTTCATCTACCTTAAAAAAATAAGTATATTTGTATTTAAATAACTGGGGATGTGTGTGGATATTTATATCTAACTACAATTAAATGAATACATTGCTGGTATTATTTTGAACAATCTGTTATATATTCAACCAATTAACTATAAGAAATATAAAGTAGTTTACACTCACTAATTCATAATCTGATGTTTGCTTCTGATATGTAGATACTGGCATCTGACACGTGATGTGTCATTTCTCCCCTCTGTGGTGAATTTATGTTAGAATTTCTTACTCGGCAGTTCCAGGGAACAAAGTGCCATAAATTTTATTTATCTGATGAACTCTTTATTTCTTCTTCACTTTGATGGATCATTTTACAGTGTGCAGAAATCTGGGTTGGTGGGCTTATTTCTCACAAAGCTTTATATTTTATTCTCCTCCATTCATGCTTGGACAGTGTCCTCAGGACAAGTTTGGACCCTTACCTGGGTTTAACTATGTACATAACTTAAAAAAATATGGTTTCTTTCAATATTATTTATTCATTAAAAATTTCCTTTCTGGTGTTGAGAATTGAACCCAGGGCTGCTGCGTGTGAGGAATGTGCTGTACCAAGCACCACAAGATATTAAATGTATTACATTTTCCCTGCTGTTTGAATTTGATATGCCTGGATGTACATTATAAATCCTTTTTTTTTTTCCTTGTTTTATATTCATTCTAATTCTTGGTACCCAAGCTTTCCAGTGGTCTGTTGTTTAACATTAATTTGGGGGAATTCTCAGTCACCATTTCTTCCGATATTACTTTGGGTTTCTTCTTCTGGTGTACACACCACACACATTACACAGTTGATATTAGCTGTACAGTTTTGGGGCATTCTTTGTTTACAGTTTTTGGATTAAGGGGTTTGTTTCTACTGTCATACTCTCCAGATCAGGTATTCTGTCAACGGGCTTCTTCATTTCTGACACAGTTGCTGTATTGGAGCTCTGCTCTTTCTTTTATATTCTTAAGATTTTTATCTTTCTCCTTACATAATCCACCTGTTTTTGTTTGTTGTCCACTTTTTCTGTTGATGCCCTAAACTTATGGGTCATAGTGCTGTAAAATTTCAGATATGATCATTCCAACATGCTCACCATGATCCTGGTGTATGTTCAGACTTTTATTATGCCTTGTAATTTGGGGGCTTATAGGCTGTCGTGATGTCCCAGATAAACAAACTGAGGGACTTACTCTTTTATTAATGCAATGTTAAAGAGTTAGTTTTATAGAATCGGACTCAAAGTTCACCTTGCGCCTTCGGGCTGGCAGAGCCACGAGTTGGCAAGTCTCTTCCCACAGGTGGATCAGGTTCTGAGAAATCCTCCACAGGTGAGACTCTGGAGAGTGTCTTTTGAGGAAGACTTTGGTAAAAACAGGTTGCTCTGGTATATTTCAAACTGTTTTCCTTTTCCAGTCCCCTGGTAGATTAGGATAGTTTTCTTTGTTAAGAATTGGCAGAGCTTCTGGGATGAAACTCACAAAAATGTGGAAGCTGTTCATACCAGACCTCCGGAAGTTACCTTTCGGGATTCTAACAGAGCACTCCATTCTTGGGGGTTTCTACTCCTGTAAGTTGAGATGTTCTCTACTGACTTTTCTTTATGTTTTCTAGGGACAGTGGTTTGTCTCATGATCTAGGAGATTCTCATCTAAAAATGTCTGTTGCTTCTCCAGTTCACTCTGCTTTTTAATTCTTGCTAGGATGGAGAAGAAATTTCTAAATTCTTCACATGGAAATCCAGGAAAGGAGAGAGTCCATTTAAAAATTCTGTGAAGCCAGTGGTTGGTTGAGCTCTTTTACCTAATCATATCCTTAAAAACAACAGGATCATTGTGTTTATTTCTTTTTCAGAATTTCCAAAGTTTGCTCCAGTCATGGGACAATTTCTAAGACATAGGTCAATAAAAATAAAGAAAATAAAGTTAAGATTTCATCCATAATTTGACTTTAATGAAACTTATGTCAATGTTTTGCTTAGAAAATGTAAAAAACAAATCATGAAATTTAAGAGAATTCTATGACTGAATCTTAGGAAGCTATTTGAGAGTAGGTTTAAAAAAAGAATCCTATAAATATTTATGAACTGTCCAGCTACTGAAAGTCAGTCTACCAGAAGTACAAAATATGACTTTTATAAGCTATAATAATTAAAATTTGTTAAAATAAACAAAAAGAGAAATTTTTATAAGGCATTCCTTGTTCTTTATAAAGTACTCTGGAGAGATGGCTCAGTGGTTAAGGGCACTGACTGCCCTTGCAGAGGACCCGGGTTCGATTCCCATCACCCACATGGCAGCTAAGAGCCATCTTTAACTCCAGTTCCAGGGGAATCCAGCACCCTCTTCTGACCTCCGCAGCACTGCAGGATATAAGTGCACTTACCTATATGCAGGCAGTAAACTCATACACATAAAAAGTAAAAAAAAAAAAAAAAGTTCTCTGTGTTATCTACTTTCTAGTTCATTTAAATGACATAATTTTATAGTTTACAGCCTGGGCCGAGGTGACCAAGAAGGCACTTTAATTATTCAAGGGATAGACAAGTATATCTGCCTGAACTATTACAATTAAGTTAGTTGTCCCAAACTGCTTAACACAGAGAATTGTAAATAATTTTCTTGTTCTAAGGACATTGTGAAAATTTTACTAGGACACTAACGATATTGTGAATGAGGAATGTTTGCAGACACCTGATATTACCATCATCTAAATATGAATATATGGAAAAGGTATCCAAATAATCAAGGTTAGAATTCTCTTATAATCATTAAAACATTAAATATTATAAAACAGAAACATGAACTTCATTTGAATAAAATAATAATGAAAAAAATCATAATATAAATAGTTCCAAATGTGTGATTTTAAAAGTCCCCATTTGTAGTAGCTCTTGGAAAGTAACTGGTTAATAGAAAGAAGATTAACACTTGTGATATCCCTACCCAAGCAGGTACAAACTTAAATCATCATCTAGCTAATGGCAAATAGTTATGCTGAATCAAACACAATCGTTTCCATGTTGACTGTTACCACTATACTGCAGATGAAGTACTAAAGAACATACTTCATAGTAAATATATAAATACTGTCCATCCACACATACAAACATACATATATACATACATAAAAGCTCTGAGAGAATTCAGAGTTTCAGTCTAACACCAGCCACCACACATGTGCTCTGATAAGAAACCTTTGATACAAGGATTCAAAGGTGATTGGGGACAGTTAATGCTTCAACGATTTTTTTGTTCATGTTCTCAAAAAATGAGCTGAAAATACATTTCTACGTAGAAAACATATTGACGTGTAGGGCGTGGTGGCACACACCTTTAATTCTAGCACTCGGGAGGCAGAGGCAGGTGGATCTTTGTGAGTTCAAGGCCAGCCTGGTCTACATAGTGAGTCCCAGGACAGCTGGGGCTACAGGGAGACCAAAGACAAAAAAAAAAATATTGATGTGCATATTTATCAGTTAATTCTTCTTGTCTAGTGTATTATGTTTTCTGTTACTCCAACACCATGACCAATGTAAGAGTTTATTGGGCTTATGGGTCCAGAGGGCTGACAGTCTGTCATGATGGGACAGGCCTAGGCAGGAGTTGGCAAGAGGCAACTAAAGTAGAAAATTGAGCACTCACATCTTCAAACAGGTACAAGAAGCCTAAACCCTCCCCCAGTGACAGGCTTCCTTCAGCAAGGTTACACCTCCTAAAACTCCCCAGAGTGCCAAGTATTCAAATACTGGGAGCCTATGGGGGCCATTCACTTAAACAACCACACCTAGGTACTGTGGAAGTATCTAAGGACATACTGGAATTTTTTTATTATACATATTTTAGTCATGGTTTTATGATAAGAAGTCTTTTATTATCTTTGCTTTACATTTCCTGTTCATCAGTTCTCCTGTGCTGGATAGCTTCAGCTGTCACCTTGATACACCTGGGTGGAGGGAACTTCAAGTAAGGAACTATCTCTGTTGGAAAAGCCTGTGGCCCTCTGTGGGGCATTTTCTTGTTTGTTGAATAATAGGGGAGAACTGAGCCCATTGTGAGCAGTGCCACCCCAGGCAGGTGGTCCTGGGCAGGCTGAGCATGGGCCAGGGAAGCAAGCCAGTAAGCAGCATATCTCCATGGACCGTGTTTCAGCTCCTGCCCCCAGGTTCCTGCCCTGAGTTCCTGCCTTGATTTCCCTCAGTGATGCACTGTGACCTGGAAAATGTGAGATAAAATAAACCCTTTCCATCCCAAGTTGATTTTGGTCAGTGTCTTTTATCATGCCAATAGAAAGTAACTACAACAGTTTCCCAAAAGAAAAATAATTTCATGTAAAAAAATAATAACCAGTACAAATACAAGCATGGGACATATTATATAATTAAAATTTCCTGTAATCGTATTCAGAGAGAGAGAGAGAGAGAGAGAGAGAGATTGGAGAGATGGCTCACCAGTTAAGGGCACTTACTGCTCTTCCAGAGAGACCTGAGTTCTTATCCCAGTACCCAAGTCACATGGCTCACCACTACCTGTAACTTCAGAGAGCTGGTATGGGACACCCTCTAGTGGCCTCCTTTGGCACAGGCACCTATATGACACAGGCATACACACATATTTGTAAATAAAAATAAAATAAATAAAAAGATGAAATTAAAGAAAAATTATATTTTGTTACAATAAATACAACTATAATATGTCTAAAACATTGCCATTTCAAAATGTAATCAATATATAAAATGATCAGAAGGGTGTGTTTTTGGTTCCCATTGTACCTTTGAAACCCGATATTTTTTTTTATTTTAGTTATTTTTTATGTGTATGAATGTACTGTCTGCATGTAGGTTTGTGCACCAGTGTCATGCAATGCCACAGAGGTCAGAAGAGGGTGTCGGATTCCCCTGGAACTGGAGTTAAAGATGGTTCTCAACCGCCATGTGGGTGCTGGGGATCAAACCCAGGTCCTCTGCAAGAGTAGTCAGCGCTCTTAACTACTAGGCCATCTCTCTGGCCCCCCGATATTATTTTTAATGTTTATTTTTATATTGCATTTCTTCCAGCCCTACAAACAGACACAGACTGTTAAAAATTGCCATTCCTAGACTTAGAAAATTATTTGCATGTATTATATGTGTATAAGTATAGACATAATGCATATTGCCTATATGCATGTAAGTGCACCTGTTGTCATGTGATGCTTGAGGAGGACAGAAGAGGGCATTGGATCCCCTGGAACTGAAGTTATATAGATGGTTGTTACTCACCATGTGCATTCTGGGATTCAAACCCAAGTCTTCTGCAAGAACAGTGAGTGCTCCTAACCAGTGTGCAAGCTCTCCAGCCCACATGCCCAGTCTTTAACCCAGATTTAATAAATCGTAGTAAATCCTCTCTAAGGGAGGAGTAGTCTGAAATTTAAAATTTTATCCCATGATTTCTTTATCATTTCAGCATTTAAGAAGGAAGATTTTTATGGAGTTCCAGGACAGCCTGGGCTGTAGAGTGAGATCATGTCACCAAATTAATTATAATTTTATTTATTTTGTATGTGTATGAATGTACTGTCTGCATGTAGATCTGTGCACCCGTGTCATGCAATGCCGCGGAGGTCAGAAGAGGGTGTCGGATTCCCCTGGAACTGGAGTTAAAGATGGTTCTCAGCAGCCATGTGGGTGCTGGGGATCGAACCTGGGTCCTCTGCAAGAGCAGTCAGAGCTCTTAACCACTAGGCCCTCTCTCCAGCCCCGATAATTAATTTTTTAAAGAAGCAAAAGTAAACAAAAAAATTATACACACATGGAAAAAAAGTTAAAAAAATCATAACTTAAAAAAATCTGTGTGTGGTCACTCTCTTTCAGCAGTGTTCACATATAGTTACACATATTCAGGTTTAAATCCTAGCTAATGTCTGTTTTCCTGGAAGAAAAGCATATCTTTCTCTTTCCTACCTCAATACATACTCTTAGATCAACTACATGTGGTTCTAATTCAAAATGTACTTCTTGGCCAAAAGAACTTGATTGTATTCATTCAGAGAGCTGGGTCTGAGAGTTATCTTCTGACCGTGCTCACCCACCCGCCATCCTGAGATTGGCCCCTTCCCTTACACAGCTGGTGAATACTCAATGCAATTTACAACTAATACAGACAATTTAACAGACACCATTTATCAGGCTCTCCTTTTTTCAGTAAAAGCATTTTCAGTCAGTTCTGGGCCCAAACATTGCTGAAACACTATTCAGTGCTTTGTGAGAGGGTGTGGGACACCTGCAGAAATGCTCAGGATGCCCATAACATTTTTTTTTCCTCATTGAAGGAATTGATTATCACTTCACAAGAAGTGAGGGATGATAAAAGAACTGAGAGGAAAGAATAAAATATAATATGTTTCAAAAGGATTCTTCAATTACTCTTCTAGAGGCAGGAGACTTTTTACACACTTTCTGTTGGTGAAGCAAATACAAACTGGATTTTTGTGTTAAATGTGTTTACTTTTGCACCCAAAACAGTAACACGGGCAGTGTGTTTCAATTAAAAGGAACCCTGGAGCAAAAATGTGTTACCGTCATGGGGAGAAGCAGGGTATCATTATCTTGTAAGCACAGCAGTAGAGATAATGAACAGCTAAGAAGAGTGGACAATGCAAGGTGAATTGTGACTTGTCATGAAACTGTCAATAGGATCCCAGCTCCCTTCCCATTAGTAGGTGCTATGAAATTGCAGGGCTGTGCAGAGCAGCTAGGGGGAAAGAAAATAAAAAGAAAAGAAAAGTGGCTTGATAGCACTTAGTATTTTTAAGCCTGATTTAATATTTGACATTGTTACCAAAAGCCTTAAAGCAGGGATTTCAATGTTTAATTTTGACTTTGTGAGTAGATGGTTGATTTTGTCCTCTGCTCCCTTGACCTTGAAATGGAATTTCCTCCCGCATTCTTTTTCTTCAGAGGTATTTCGTTGCTGTTCTTTGTCTTCAGTATAGAATGCAGAATTTGAATAAGTCTTTTTTTTTTTAATTAATTTTTATTGATGCTTTGTGCATTTCATACATTTTTTCCAATTCAGTTCAGGCTTATTTCCCTTTCCCTCCCCCCCCCACCCCATCCCAGATCATGCATTCCGCCATAACTGTCCTGCATCTTTCTCTCAGTTTTTTTTTTCTTTTTTAGCTATAAGTGATAATCCATGAGTACAAGCATCCTTCATGCAAAACCTATCTGCAGGCTGTTGTGCCCAAACACCTACAGCCCCACCATCCAGTGGGGGGTGACAGGTTGTTTGTTCAATCAAGTTGATCAAATCAGTGTCCAGACTACATTGCTGTAGTTTCACCATTCACCCCAATCGCAGCCCTTACATTCTACCACGCCCCCTCTTCCGCAGGTTGTTCCCTAGGCTTAGAAAAGGGGCACAGGTGGATGAGAGGTAAAACAGTCCACTCTCTCTGGAGCTGTTGACTTGGACTCTGGTCAATTCTGGCTGTTTCCTTTCATGGGCTGACAGTCTGTCCAGGAATAACCTTTCGATCCTGGCCTGGCGCGTTATGGCGTCTCCCCTGAATAAGTCTTAAATTTCTGTCCTTTCTGAGGTATAGAGGAGACACTTTATATGTTCTACTGAGAGGGCTGTTGAGGGTAGATTCAGTTTAGGTAAAAATGAATTGCTACTAGATTGAACTGAACTTCATGGTCTCCAGTGGATAAAAATTTGGATAGCAGTTTTGCCAAAAGAACCAGAATAGAATCAAGATGAATTTCGAATGAGAAATTCCCTAATACTATATATTCATGAACATACACCAAAAAATACCCATCCTGTTCAGGTGAGAAAAGAAATCCTAGAATAAATAAAGACTGAGTTTCCCTCATCTCAAAACCTTGAGACAGAATTGTTTATGTTTCATTTTTTTAATTTTGAAATATTTGCATATGTAGGAGATCATTGGGGATGATATTTAACTCTCAACATAAAATTTCTTTAACTTTCATCTCTACCTTACAGACAAAGCCTGAATGTAATTTTTGTGTGTGTACTCTCTTGTTAGTTTTGTACATGCCACAAAGTTTCATGTTCCAACAGTTTCCTGTTGTGGTGTCAGGTTACTCAGAAACATTCAGGTTTCAGGGCAATCTAGATTTCACAATGGGGATGCTCAACCACTGTAATGATTGTTGACTCATTAATTTATTGTCAATGGGTACACTGAGTAACTACATAATACCGGGTGTTCTTGGTCCTTGAAGCAGGTGAACAAGGAAAGGAAGGCCTTAGTTGTGCTGCAGAGACACAGAAAAGAGAATCAGTTATAAAATGCAGAATGTAATTTTACAAAACAAGAAGTAAGTGTGATGACCATGGAACCAATACGGTACATGGGTGGGAGGCTGAGACACTGATCCTTGGCAGCTTTATTGCAGGAAAATGCTTCCGGTTCAGGAGAAGAAACTGAAGGAAAGAAATCTAAACAGAAACAAGTGTTAATACTGAGGTTGTTCTGGCTTCATTTTGTTTTGTTGTTTACTAATTACTGATTAGTAACAATTTAACCATTTATTGGCTATTTGAATTTGACAGCCAAGATCGTTCTTACTGTGTTTTAGCATGTAAGAGATTAAATAGAGGTAATTTTTTGTTGTTGGCTAAACTCAAAACTCAGAAGTCAAATTTGGCTTGAAAGTTCTTTCCTTCTGAAATATATGCAAAGTCTGCGTATCTGGGCTAGTCTCTCTTCTGACAATGAATCAGTCTGTCTCTAATAGCCAGAAAGTTATACAAATTGAAACATATTTAATAGTTTATAGGTTCATACACAGAAAGATTTGCATAGTTAGGATTTCAGATTAGAATTCAACTTTTTCTCCCTATTAAATGCCAGCCAGGCTAGTTATATTAATGGACGTGGTTATGTTTAAATGTAAATGAGGACATCTGGAAGATATCAGGAGATCAAACGTTGGGAGTCTGCATGATGGCTCTCATCTGTTTGTCACCCAGCAGGTGTAATGGATGGCAGACATGTGGGCTCTTTGCCCAAGTTAATGTACAGATCTAACCTATGGAGGAGAAAAGATTCCTTTGCAGCTTTGAAGGATCACAGCTCAGGACACACAGTTTTGGGGCTCAGGGAGGGCAGGGTAGGTGGAGTGGATATTTTCTAAAGGCACCAATTCATTTAGTTTAATATATATATATATATATATATATATATATATATATATAATCTCCGTTTTCTAGCCTACAGGCATTTTTCCTTGTCCCATTTCAACAAACTTCCACAGCCCAATTTGTTATTCAAAAATTTATGGAAAATGTATGTTAAAGTGAAAAGGGTACATTGTGCAGAAAAGGGAAGCAGCTTGTAAGCATATCATTATGTGTGAGCCGTGGGGCCCGCAGATGGCTCTTCCACTCAGAACGGAGAGTGGTGCCAAAAGCTGAACTCTAAATACATTTAAATCACATATCTTTACTTAAAAATCGAGTATTTTGGAAGGAAAAGCAGATGATATTTAAGTACACAAGTGGTATTCTTTTGTTCCTCATATAATGGAGCCCTTTACAAAAGTCGTTGCCTTCTGAGTGTGCAGTAAGCTTTTGATTCCTTAAATTCCCCAGCGGATTTAGTCTTAGTGCATGGCTCATTCCTAATAGGATTAGCTATTGAGGTAGCACCTTGCTACAGAACAACTCTTGAAGTATCCTTGCAGTTATTGAAAATTAAAGGATTTGTTGTGATTACTATGTTCAATGCTAAAAGCAAACCTTTGTTTTGTGCATTAGAAATAGTAACAAAAAATTACCATGACATATGGGCTTCTTATTTTAATTGAAAATAAATTTAGTTCTTAGACTGTGCCAATCTGTTAATTAATTAGAGGGAGGGTACTGAAAGGGATGAAGGCATTTGTTTGCTGCTTAATATAAGGATTTTCTAGAAATATTTTTTATAGTAATCATGCCAGTCCCTTGCTTCAAATGTGGTTATATTTACTCTGAATGGAGAATTTATATTTTAAAGGGTACAGTTCACATTGGTGAGACTAACACGGTAAATAATCGAGTCATTTTTATTTCTTCCTTTGAACAAAATTCACATGGTTTCTTCTATCACCTTACACCATGAGTGTTTTAGCTTGGAAATTAGTTTTGAATGTGTCTTCTTAATTTTTATGGGTGACATTAATTCTGACAGCAATGTGATTAATATACACACTTGTTTGTATTTAAAATTTTAGAACATAACCTTTTATTTTAATATTCTAACAGCTTGATCAGCTTAATGGCTACACTTTTAGAAAACAGGAGAGGATAATTATGTCTATATGACATTTGGTATATGGGATCTTTAATTTTCAAATTCCTGCAAATACATGTGGGTTTTTTGTTTTTTTTTTCAGATTTCTCCAGCTCCTTCTTGACTCTCTTTCCCTGGAATAGTCTATGTAACTCCCTTCCATTGCTAATGGCTTGAATGGAGCTGGGGTGCATGACTGTGAAAAAGAGATGTGTGTTGTGCATGAGCACATGCACGGGTCTATGGGGAGTGACTGGGAGAGAAATGAGTTACTTTTTTAAAGATACAATTTCATTTTTTTCTACCAAATGTAAGTAAAACACAGTGATGGCTAATGTGTTGATAAATAAAGTGCCCTGGGAGTCTCTGTTTATGCACAGACAGAAGTCACTTGCAGTTGTTAATGAATTGCTCACTGCAAACGGAGTTTAGATAAAGCCAGGGAAGGTGCTCCAGCAGTTTTTGTGCATGAACTGGATGGCTCCATTGATGCTATTGATTTTTTGTATGAAAAATTCTATAACTTGTTCCTGTGAAATTTATTATAGAATTGGCCTCGTTGGGACTTGTGTGCTTAGAAGCCAAATTATTTATAAACTGAAAGCCCTATGCTTTTCTTGTGTGTGTGTGTGTGTGTGTGTGTGTGTGTGTGTGTGTGTGTGTGTTTCACTCTCCTAGTGTCCTATAGGGTGCAGAGCTGAGCCTATGCTTTAGGGGATCCTGCATTGCTCCTCAGGCTTTCATCCTGGACGACAGTTGTTGGTCAGATGGTCTATCAAGTCCATTCCTTTTTCCCCAGGATCACAGGAATAACACCTTCTAGGTAGTGTGAATGTGCAGAAGCCAGGGATGCAGTCTCTATATCAGTATGAGCAACAACGAGGAAGCTCTTTTGAGAAATACAGTGGGTGACATCTGATTAAATAGTTCATGAACGTCGTTTAAACAGGGGAATTACCATCTGACAGAACATAAGCATAGGCAAGGGATTCTGTGCACAAGAGTCAAACTCTTTGGGTGATTTAAAAACATTTTCATTCCATTGGTCAGTCCCCTGTCCTTATTTTAGAAGATGATAATAATTTCATAAGTCTCTATATTATAAAACAAAACAAAAAAAATCTCCTTTTTATGAATCAACAGCAAATGAGATGCTCCACAAACGTTCCAGCACAAATCATCTTCTGGCAAATTCATTTTATTTTTCTTGTGATTTCAAATTCCCTGAAAAAGACCTATGTACATCTTTACATTAAAGGAAATAATGCAGTTGCTGGCTAGAACTATGGATTTCTGCTTGTATTAACTTATTTTCCAAAATGGTAGCTTGAATCCTATAGCTAGCTATTTAGTGAATAAAAACAGCCCTTATATGAGTTAATGTTCATCTGGCTGCACTTTAGGCCTCCATATGAGTAATATTTTATATACTTTAGCAAAAACAAATGAACCTCAACTCTCTATGAATTAATTATAATTACCAACTGACTTAATGTTTTCTTTTGCATTTCTTTTTCTATGTAACCCTATGAAACAAACATTATTCTAGGCATGCAATACACCATTATTAGTTCAAGTTGAAGTGATTCTGTATAAAATTGGCCTCATATTTATTCATTCAGAAAATGAGCAGGGAGAGAGTGCATATTTTATACAACTCCAGTAATTTCTGTATCTGATAACCCTTAAGCAAAATAAGATTTGACCCTTTCAAAATTGCTTAATGAATTGGTATTACGCATAAACTTCTGTAGAATCTTTTTTTTTTTCCCTTTCCCTGAAGCTTTTGAACATAAGCTTTGGATCACAGACCCTGCATTTGAATGTTGAAAATATGATTGTGTTTTGAATAGTTTGGTGCATCTTTACGATAGAAGCCGTGCATTCTAAGCAAATCCATGCCAGCACTTGACAGATAATTGTAGAAATCTCTATGTGAGTAGATGAATGAAATTAATTGAAATGCTGTTTTAAAAGAGAGAAAACTACAAAATTTCATGTCCAAGACTGCATCTTCTTTGACCAGAAGTAGTTTGGCTGGGAATAAAGCATGCTATTTCTTAAAGTGTGGTTACCGTTATTTTAGGGGTACTTTGCCTTTGCTATTTGGATGGCCATAATTTCTTTGTGACATTGGTGAGGGCCACCAAAAATTATGTTCTGCTGATTAATTTCTAATGTGTACTTAATAGTTATCCAATGTGTTTGTCACAAACTCAGTGTCCTAGAAACCAGCACTAGGGGATTCTGAAGGGCTTGAAATTTACACAGTAGCTCCTTTCTTCTAAGATCTGACTTAGCTAGCTTGGGGATATCAATGCATTTCAAATAGCATTTGTAATGAGACCACTCTCTTGCTGTACTGTACAAATTTGCCAGTAAAAACAAAGAACATGTGAAGTCTTTTCACATCTTCAAGAAGAATGGTAGGCTTTGCACTGTATATTGACCAACCCTGACTATCCTCATGACTGTGGAAGTGAAATTTAGTGACCATAGAATTTTAGCACAGAGAAATTTTTCACAAGGCAGCCCTACATTTTAGATTATATATATTTAGTAGCTTCACTATTGTGAGAGAATTTTGATGGATCCTTCTGATTCATAACTACTAGTAACATCTGAAAGATTGGCTTACAGCTTATACTTGGTCCCACACTGACAAATACCTGAGATAGCCCCTTTAACAGCAGGAGATCCTAGGCACAAGCAAGAAAACTCCATGAGTATCCAGGACCGTGTTATTAGTTTTCCACTAGTCTAGAGAAAGGGTGACTGATAGAAAGATAATGCCAAACATATATTTTAAATTTTCTAGTAGGCTCTTTAAAAATAGCAAAAAAAGAGCTGATGAAAGTTAACTGTTATATTTTATTTCACTCGATATACCAAACTTTATCTTTTCAGTGTGCAAAGGAAGTATGATATACTTGACATATTTTCAATTTTTATACTGAATATCTAAAACTAGGTATATGTTGCAATGCATGCTAATTGCATGCAGAATAGCTGTATTTCAAGTGCTTCAGGGCCATACATAGCTGAAGGCCACTGCATTATACAGCATGGAGCTAAAGTTTGAGATTCTGTCCTTTGTATAGTTACTATTCAATAATATTCATCAAGTAAATGAATTATTATATTTTTACTAGTTTTTGTCTACCAAGACTAATTGTCTATGCTAAAATTATTTTATATTAAGGCCAAATGCCTTGTTATAAAATTTCCTTGTTAAGCAACAGAGAGACCTTTTATTTAAACTTAGAATAGACCTTTCTTTAAAATAAGGTTGCAGTTCCCAAACAGGTATATGCAAAATGTCTTGAATATTATGAAAATCCTTCATTTGAACTCGCCATTTCATTTTCTTCTGCTGTGTGGAATGAAACTCATATGCTCATATTTTTATGTCTGTGAAATCTTTCTTTTTATTCATTAGAAAGAAGCCAATTAATTTGCATTCACTAATCTCCCATTCCTCACACTGCAATATCGTTCTCTTTATATCTAAAGGGAAAATTGTTAATATTTCTTTTAAGCCTATAAACTTAATTTCCATTAAGGGAACTGGTAGTTTGAATGAAGATTACAACATCTTGCAAGTTTTCTTCCGTTTTTTTTTGTGCAGTTTTTTTTTATAGGCTTGTTTTTATCGCTTCCATTTGTGCCATTTGCGTAAAATATGTAGGCTAGTGTTTGCTTAGGTTTTTTTCCCCCTAATTTATATTTTTAATGGCAGAAAAGTCAATCTGAAAGATGCAAGTAAATGGAGCTATGTTTAAACTGTTCCCTTAAAGTCAATAACATTTAATTATTTTAAATAGCTTACTTTATAAGCACTTTGAATAAGACATTTCAATTTTTAAATTTCCTACAAATATCAAATGAAAATTAAAATAATTTGATCAACTCTTAAATGGCTCCATATTACTTGTCATAAAAATCCAGAAAGTTCATTTTTATTAGAGAAAAGGCTTTGAAATGAAAATAAAAATGTGACATTGACATATATGCGTGCATGTGTGTGTGTGTGTGTGTGTGTGCATGTGTGTGTACTCTTTTGTTTATACTAGAGGAATTTATTAAGAGGTGTTTAGAAAAATATTCAGGAAAGCATATGCAGTGGTTATCACTGACTGAAGCTTTTTTGAAGGGCTTTTACTTTCTCTTTACAGATCTGAACCATTTACATTATTTTATAATGCTGCTATAAAAAGATATTCTGAAGCAATTTCGAAAATGTAGATCAGATGGCATTGTAATTATGTAAAATATTGTGTGTAAAATATAACAGAAATTGTTCCAGGCATGGTGATGCACACCTTTAATCCCAGCTCTCTGGAGGGAGAAACAGGTGGAACTCTGTGAGATGGAAGTCACCTGGGCTAGGCTACATAGGGTTTTCCACAGTAGCTGGGCTACATAATGAAACAGTCTCAAGAAACAGAAACTGTCATTTATTCACTTGAAATGTGTTGCTAGTTTTGAATAATCAAATACTGAGTGAGTTTGGCAGTACAGAAACCGGTTGAGTTTTACTTGTTTTTTCACTATTAAAAACAAGCAGTAATCAGGCTGGAGAAATAGCCCAGGGTTAAGAGCACGGGTTGCCCTTGCAGAGGCTCTGGGTTTGAATACTAGCACCCACATGGTAGCTAACAACTGTCCCTAACTCCAGTTCCGAGGGATCCGACCCCCTCTTCTGACCTCCTTTATGGGGTGTCTATACACAACACCTGCAGGCAATACACTCATACACATAAAATAAAAATAGTACAATATTTAAAAACAAACTCTAACCATAGTCAGTCCTTACGTCTTATATGTTGGGTACTGTATCATTCTCTTGCTTACCAAGGAAGTCAAGAAACACAGAGGACTACTTACAGGTTGGCTAGGGTCACATGACTGTTAAATGTGTTTCTCCAGTGTGAAGCCCAGGCAGCTGAACCATGAGACTGTGCTGTGTACACTATGTACACTAATCTGGGCTGGTTTTGCTTCACATTCTAGAAGACAGCTTTTAAATTTATGACTAAAATTTCTCTATTGCCTAAAGCTGAGTTGTCATATCATAGTGCTTTATTATGCAAGTCTATTTTTTTCAGATTCAAGGTTTTGCTATGAAGTTGAGACTGGGCTCAGAGTCACAGATCCCCTTACCTCAGCAGCTCCAGTGTTGGGATTACAGTTGAATGCCATCAAACCTGGCCTGGGCATTCTTAACTCATCTTTAGGAGGAACTAGTGATCTAGTTGTTACAAGTGTGTGGCCCAGCATAAGTCCCTAGTAAAGCTGAGTGATTTGCCCATTCCTACTCATCTTTTTTTTTAGTTTGTATTTTTCCTTTTTTTTTTATATTTTTTTTTTGTGGGGGGGGTTGTTGCTGTTTTTTTTGTTTTTCCCCCTGTAGCCCCAGCTGGCCTGGAACTCACTGAGTATACCAGGATGGCCTGGGTCTCACAGAAATCCACCTGCCTCTGCCTTCTGAGTACTGGGTGGGGTTAAAGGCATACAGCATCACATCCAGGTTATTTGTAATACTTTTAGCTTTCAAAGTATTTTTTAAGAGGGAGAGCTTGAGACAGGCCTTAGTATGCATCCTAGGCTAGCCCCAAACTCACTATGTAGCTAAGACTGGTCTCAACTCCAATCTCAGCCTCCAGAGTGCAAGGATTACAGGAATGTACTAGCACGCCTGTTCAATATAATTTATAATGCTGCCCTTTGGTGAATATTCTTAAACACATTCTAGCAATTTTATTTCCTAAATAAGTTGTTAAATTGTGGCTCTTAATAGCATTAAAAACTAATATTCAGGAGAGATTAAAGGATCAGAATTGCACAAGTGAGTAAACAGACTTGATTATGAGGACACCTAATTATCCCAAGGTAGACTATAATTAAGTGCTAAAGTTGTGTGATACAAAGACAATAAAGGCTTCAGAATTTCTAATGAAGAAATCAAAGCACCATATTGCTCCACTGGGTTGGGCTGGGCCAGCCAACCTGAAGCTTGAAAAATAAAACAAAATAAAAACAAGGCAAAGTCACACAAGGTTTACAATTCTGCCCAGTCTTGGCAGAATTTGTCTTTTAAAGGCACATCAACTTTTTTTTTAATTTTTTTAAATTTCTTTTTTGTATGTGTATGAATGTACTGTCTGTGTGTAGGTCTGTGCGCCCATGTCGTGCAATGCCGCGGAGGTCAGAAGAGGGTCTCGGATTCCCCTGGAACTGGAGTTCTCCTGGAATTGGAGTTACAGACGGTTCTCAGCTGCCATGTGGGTGCTGAGGATCGAACCCGGGTCCTCTGCAAGAGCAGTTGGTGCTCTTAACTGCTAGGCTATCTCTCCAGCCCAAGGCACATCATCTTAATTAGATAATTCTGTACTTATCAATTCCTTAAATTGACATTCCAAATGTACCAATAAGAATGGTGTTGGGCTGGAGAGATCGCCCAGCGGTTAAGAGCGCCGACTGCTCTTGCAGAGGACCCAGTTTCGAGCCCCAGCACCCACATGGTGGCTGAGAACCATCTTTAACTCCAGTTCCAGGATAATCCGTAGCCCTCTTCTGACCTCCACGGCATTGCACAAACCTACATGTAGACAGTACATTCATATACATACAAAATAAAATTTTAAAAAATGTAAAAAAAAAATAAAAAAAGAATGTTGTCTTAGCAAAGAAGCCAGGTATGGCAAATAGTGCCTCATATTTCTCATGTGCTTATTATACAGCACAGAGCATTTTCTTTCACCTTTACTCAATCTCATGTGGAAAGTATTTTGTTACCATTTTACACAGAAGACTGGGATCCCGGGGCTCCCTTGAACTTAGAACCCAGCTGTGCTTCTGAGTAGCAGAGACACAGTGCCAGCCATCTGTAGGTTCACCTTCCACATTCCCAGTGCATTGGCACGTGACCTATCAGCAGATCAGCATGCTGGCACTCGTTAGACTCTGGATTGTCAGGATCGTGCAGAGTTTTGAAAAGGTGTGAGGAAGAATGCCATCATTTATCTGAATGTACAACCTGATCTTGTGAAGAGGGTACCAGGTATGGGCTTAAGGTAGGTCCCATCAAAGGAGGACTTTCCAAGCTCCTTACTCGTTAGGATATCACCTCCAACCTTGCAGTGCCAAATGGGGAAGAGCCCATTCTACTTACCTACAGATGTGCACGTTTTATGTGCAAGATGAGAAGGACAGGCACAGCCAGGGAATGGAGCTACTGATCTTTTTTTTTTTTTTTTTTTTTTTTTTTTTTTTAGTTTTATTTATTTCCATATGTGTATGAATGTACTGTCTGCATGCAAGTTTGTGCACCCGTGTCTTGCAATGCCGCGGAGGTCAGAGGAGGGTCTCGGATTCCCCTGGAACTGGAGTTCTCCTGGAATCGGAGTTTCGGACGGCTCTCGGCCGCCATGTGGGTGCTGGGGATCGAACCCGGGTCCTCTGTAAGAGCGGTCGGCGCTCTTAACCGCTAGGCCATCTCTCCAGCCCAGAGCTACTGATCTTAAGTTAGTGCCCTACCATTTTGTAAGCCCCCTCAGCACTTAGCATTAACACCACTCCCTTTGTGGATGTCACCTGTGGAGACTACTAGGCAGGAGGAAGGACAGAAGGGGTGGGGAAGGGATTGGAGGGCTAAATAGGACTGAAGAGCATTGCATGAATGTATGAACTTTCCATGACAAAACCCACTATTTTGTGGTAATAAAAAAAAAAAAAAAAAGAGAAAGAGAGAAATCGCCTTCGACTTCCTTCCCTGACCATTTCTGTGGTCCAGAGGAAGAGGAACCTAGAGTGTCACAGAAATCTTAGCGTGGGTGTTTTTTGATAGATAATCTTTTCATTTTCTGTGGCTATTTGTATTTTTCAGAAAAAAATCATTCATTAGATGAGACCCAAATCTCTCTTGATGAAATTTCAGACATGTAGCAGTTGAGTGGTCGTAATGACAAAGTTGATGACAGCCAACATGCATTGAAGCACTAATATGTGGCAGGCACTGCTCTAAGTGCCACAGTGGGGTTTTTGTATTTAATCTTTGTGACATTTCTGTGAGCTAGGTGTCTGTCTGTAGGCCTCCAGTTTTAAATGATGAAAGCTTGGATTATGTTCCCAGAACACGCTGTAGTTGGTCACTAGGATTTTCCTGTGCTATGGAAGATGTGTGCATGCTATTGATAGTGCTGCTGAATAACAAATATTTGAATTTAGAAGTCAGTAAAATTATGCTCAAATTGTATGGTTGAACAAATTGTTGAGTTCTAAGAAGAAATCAATCATTTATCAATATGAAGAACAAATACAAGTCTTTATATTATTAGATATATGCATTTCAGATCTTTTCCGATTATAACAATGTGCACTTCAAAGTTTGGGTTAGAAAGCCATCAACTGTGAGGAATAACACACTGACATATTATAATACATTTGTAACACTGCGGTAATTTTTCACAAAACAATAGTGGTAAGCCATAGTCCAAGGGACTAAATTAGTATTTAAGTTTTCTACCATTTTTTAAGTTCCTCTATTGAAAACTATTCTGAAGAGTTAAAGTGTACCATTCAGTTCACTTAGCTTCTATTTTCAACATTTTTACAGTCTTTCCACAATTTCCCATATTTCAAACCTACATGGTATTTGCTTTCGTGTTTTGTTTTTCTGCCGATTCAAATCTTACCTATTTTCTTTCTTTTTTTTTTTTTTTATTTTAACAGTTACATCTGGCTTTTTACTGCCTAAACCCTCTGGAGATTGTGTTGTCTTGTGACTTTGCTGGGGAGCACTCCTAGAAAACAGAGCTGAGCTGTGCAGCGACCATCCACCCTTTTGGTGAGTGAGATCATGGCTACAACTCTGTGTGTTTCTCTGACTGAAGTTGTGTTTGCATTGTTGACTAGAACGCTTCCTATGGGGCAATGACAGAACTCGGCAAGATCCACAGGGTAAAGATAACTTTTGTGTTTGAATTCTTTTTTTGCCCTATGGACAAGTAATTTATATTGTTATTTCTTTCTTTCTTGCAAACCTGTTCTTTTCTTTCTTCCTCCCACTCAATTAATTAAAGGACTTTGGAGGTCTTCACCCTTCTCTACCTGGATGGATTCACCTATGGCCTGGCCAAACCCTCACTCCCACCAAATAATTTGACCACCACACTTTTCTTATTTGCTGTTTAAATATGGAAATAAAGGGTGATGGCTATGAAGAGCTGGACCACAAAACTTCAATTGGAGAGTGAAAAGTCCTTTAGATGAAAAATGTGGCTCCTTTGATTTCCTTAATGTGAATCTATGTAGGCCATAGGGCAGCAAGCCAAAAGGAAGTCATCAGGCTTCCTTGGGTTCCTAGATCAATCCTCTTTCCTTTCCCTTTCTCTGCACAATCATTTTCAGTACACTTCACTATTACCGAGCCCTATAAATCAAGCGTTTCTCTACAAGTACTATCTTGTTGTTTCCTTAACAATTTTCTTCTTTTTTAATGTCTTCTATTTATTCATTTGTTCTTATTTGCATTTTATTTTCATTCACTTTATTTTATAAGGTTGGGGAATCAAATCTAGGATCTGGTACACACTGGGCAAATTCTCTACCACTGAGCTCTGCCCTATGCTCTCCCTCTCTGGTTTTGTTTTTATTTTTCAGACCTTGGTTCTATCTTTTAACAGGTCAAGTCCTACCAAGATAACTCATGATGGATAGGCCAATTTAAGAGTACTACTGAAAACTTTAACAAGTTGTGCAATTCTCATTTGGACATGGGGAGTCTGACTTAGCTCAAATATCTTCCTGCCTTATTTTAGACATATAAATAGAGGTTTTATGACATACAGAAGTTGATTTAAAAGAAGTAGGTACTAGAAAACTGAGTAGAAAAATATTGTCTAGATTATATCCTTTCTTCTGTCCTTTTTTGCTTCTTTTGATATTTCTTAGCAGTTTTTCTGTGGAAGCGAGAAAGTGAATAAATAGATCCTAGGTGCTCAAAGGAGAAGGAATGAGTTTAAGAGCACAGATGATGACACGGATACACTAAAAGAGAATGTACTTCCGAAACAATAACCATTGAACTTATTTGGAGCAGTTCAGAAGGTACATATGGAGATTATGGAATGCTGAATGCAATGCTCAAAGAAGCTGCAGTGACAAATTAGATGATACGATCAAGGAATTGTGCTAGTCCTTCCACATCTAGTTAATATAAATGAATGTTGACTATTACCAGCAATTCTAGCTCCACCTTGCCAGCAAAGAAACTGGAGTCTAGGCATTTTGTTATCTGTTTTGAAATCCATGTCTACCGGAGCCAACTTGCTATTGTTTTCCCCCAACTCTTTGTATCACTCCTGGGCAGCCTGGGCAGGAAGAATTTTCTACTAAGTAGTTACAGTTCTGTCTGGTTCTCAGGGTATTTCCATTGTGAGAGAAATTTCAATTTCAGGAACAGGCTCTGCATCAATTAGCTCTCTCTGCAACACAGTTATTCCCACAGCTTGGAGGTGAGATACTATTTGGGCCTGGGAGCCTGGCCTGGTCAGAGGGCCTCTGTGACTTCTCTGTGGTTGTGTGACAGCTCTGGTACCATCCTTTCCCACCAGTAGTTTTTGAGGTGCTTCTTTCTCTTTTTCATTCTTGTTCTTAGGGAGTATAATCAAGTGCTTAAGAAATCCATTAAACATGTAGAGTTGTCAATTTTGGAAGAAATAAGAGTGCGTATGGTGAAACAGACCTAAAACTCTGGCATATCCTATACCAACCCATCTGTCCTTCCTCAGCAAGTAACATACCAGAAATCTACAGTAAGGGAAAGTGAAGTCTCTAGGGTAGAAGATGGGGAATGGGTGTTTCCTGGAGATTCTAGAGGGTTCCCCAGACCTTATCCCAGCTGACAATCATCTGCTTTTTTTTTTTTTCCTTTGTTGCTGTCATTGAATCTTGTCATGTAATTAATTCTTCTGAATTCGTTTTCTGGCACAAAGTGACAGGATGGTTTTGTGATACATTATAGGCAAGGAGGTAAATAGAGGATAGTGGAGAAATGGAGAAATGTCTTGGAGATCTGGGAATAGAGGGGAAATTTTACAAAGATTTTTTGCATGCCCAGTCACCAGAGGTAAGTCTGAGAGGCCTTGCTGAGGTCCCAGCTATCTGCCATTGAAATGTTTCACATGTGGGTCTGCAAATCCCTTAAATTTCCTCAGTATTTTATTGTATCCTACTATTGTTTACTTAGAGTAGAATTTTAAACATTCCCAACTAAAAATGCTTTGGATGTTGGATATATAGCAAGCCAAAAATGAATGAGGCAGAGAGCTTGGCTTGTATAAAACTACTATCAATTTATAGAAGATGATCTTCAAGCTGCTTGGTGTGTTCCTTTGCATGCTATTGAACTTGTTTTCAATATGCCTACTGACTTTGAAGAGGACTCTGTGAAGTTTCTGCTCTCTATTGCTTTTATAGAGTGTCACTTCCAGCCCTAATGGGATAAATAATCATGGCTTTGCCAGGTGAGAGGAGTCTTTAGGAACCACAATGGTGATGCCTGGGTTTTTACTGCCTTCCCAGAAAACCTCTGGCTCTCTCCTGTTCATTGCAATGTGTACCTGATGTTTGAAGTGCTACTGTCTGCTGTTAAGAGGAGCTGTTCTAAGGAAGACAAATGTTCTGGCTGGAGATTAAGCCTTTCTATGTATCTACTTTGAACTGTGTAATGTATAACATGATTTTTTGTCTTAATTTTTATTGAGCTTTTATACATTTCATACAACATTTCTTAATCAAATTTAGACCTGTTCCTCCATCCATACCCCCTTACAAGAATTCATGCATTCTGCCATACATGTTAAGTCCCATCTTGCATCTTTTTCTCAGTCTTTTTTAACTTTTTTTTTTTGATACGGAAATTTACAGTTTTGGTCAGTTCTTTGAACAAGTCTTTTTTGTCATTGTCGATTTTGTATTACTCCAAAATATGCACACACATACACACACACACACACACACACACACACACACACACACACTCCATACATATACTAAAATTACAAACTCTGAAAATAAATTCTAGATTCATTCCAAAACAAGTTTAAAGTGGATCTCTTTACCAGTGACCCATCTGACAAAGGTTCATGTTTTTTATTACAGTTCGGATTCATGGTAAACACTGGAATTAAGTATAGATCCTTTAAGTATAGACACAGTTCTGAGACTGTCTGCCCTGGTTCCATTCAGACTAAGGATGAAATTTAAGAAGTGATTCTGTCATTAACAGAATTGTGGGCTGATTTTCACTAATTCAAACATGAACAGGGAGACAATTAATTCAGAAGAAAAAAAAGCCCAAATAATTTCAAAGATTTTTTTTAATCAAAGTTAAACAGAACAATTTTTTTTAATTCCTCTTATGATTTAAATGAAACCCTGCTTTAGGAAGGCGTTTGGGGAAAATAAGAACCATCTATAGTATGTGTTTCAGGCAATGCACCCCGCAGTGGGTGTCGTATGGATTTTCCTCTGTAGCTATAGACTGCAAGCTGACATTTTCATTTCCTTCCTCATATGAAAGGTGCACAATACTCGCTAGGTGTTGAATATATAAGTGGTGATGTCTCTTTTTAAGAAATAAGATTAACACATTTCTTCTCCAGTATGAAATACATTTCTATACGAGTACTGTAGTTATTAGCACTATGCTGAAAGCATTATACTGAGCTCCTTTTTCCTCTTTCTTTACTGCCAGCAGAGAAACACCCTTTAATACTCCACAGCTAACCTTTAAGATGAGTGGTGCAATTTGAGGTTTTTTTCTAGGCTACAAGCCTGAGTTGCCTTTGAACATTGTGAGATATACAGCAGATTTTCTTTAAATATTTCACATTCTCTCACATAAAGTCAAGCAATATCATATATTTCACAAAATATTTTCATGGAAATTTAAAGAATAAAATTAAAAAGTTGTAGCCGGGCGTGGTGGCACACGCCTTTAGTCCTAGCACTCGGAAGGCAGAGGCAGGAGGATCCTTGTGAGTTCAAGGCCAGCCTGGTCTACAGAGCGAGTTCCAGGACAGCTGGGGCTGCAGGGAGACTATCTCGAAAAGACAAAAAAAAAAAAAAAGTTGTGTAACTAGAAATGATATATTGTGTCTATGGTAGTTTAAAATAACAATATTTCAAAGATTTTTTTGAATGATATATGTGTGTGTACCTGAATGTGTTTCACAACACATACACACAAGTGCCCAGAGATACCAGGAGAGGCTGTCAGAGCCCTGGAGATGGATTTACAGGTGGTTGTGAACCACTGGAGGTGGGCGCTGGGGCCCAAACCCACATCCCTTGCAAGCACAGCAAATACTCTTTATTACCTGTTAGCTATCTTTCCAGATGTTAACAACAATAATTAGGGAGAGAAGAATTATTAGTGAATACCATGCTGTATGTTCTCATTCTTTTTTAAATGCCATTCAGTATATTTTCCTCATCACAGTCTTTTCAAATACTGAAATCAAGGTCCTAGTAGATCTAAAAAATTCTTCCTTAAGATTGTACAACTAAGATGGAAGAAAACAGTATATATTATGTCCTTAAGTCTATTGTTCTAGATAGTTATCCACTCTTTGGACTTTTAAAAGGCCCATGTAAAGCAGGATTCTTCTAGGAAAAGACATATTATTATTATAAAACATATGACCTGATAGGATATATAAGAAAGTAATTACAGATATATTTTAAATGATAAATTTAATTTCAATTTCAATTTCCCTGTAATGTTGAAGAGGGAGTATTCTGATCCTCTGTTTGCCAACTTCCACTGGGATATAGATTTGAGTTTGCAAGGCCCTGAGGATGTGAATTGATAAGATATTTATAACAGGAACTGAGGCAGGCAGTTATAAAACACTACTGGAAATTTTAATTAGCTTCTTTGGCAAATTCAGAATGAGATACACTATCTTTGAATAGCTCAAAAAACTGCTGAAAAACAGATTCAAAAAAATCAAAGTAGTACATATGTATTTTTGCATCTTTATTTTTTTTAATTTTATTTATTTTTGTATGTGTATGAATGTACTGTCTGCACGTAGGTTTGTGCACCCGTGTCGTGCAATGCCTCGGAGGTCAGAAGAGGGCGTCGGATTCCCCCGGAACTGGAGTTAAAGATGTTTCTCAGCCACCATGTGAGTGCTGGGGATCGAACCCGGGTCCCCTGCAAGAGCAGTCAGCGCTCTTAACCACTAGGCTATCTCTCCAGCCCCTATTTTTGCATCTTTAAACATTCACAAACCTTCACCAGAGTGAACAAATAGAACAGAATTTTGGCAACCAAGCAATTTAATACAGTATTATGAAAATACAAAGCAAATGTACACTATATAGCAAAAATCCACTTTGATTGAAATGCTGCAAGATAAAAATATGATGTTAAAATTTCAATTTAATAGAAATTTTAAAAATGTACATAACAAATTATTATTGAGTTAATTATAATTTACCTATAATATATAATATTATATATATTATATATATAAAGGTAATATATAAAGGTGTTTAATTATTTGCTTGAGTATATGAGTATATATATATACATGAGTATATGAGTATATATATATACATATATATACAATATATATATGAGAATATATATATATATATATATATATATTCAGTATGCACCAGCACACCCTACCAAAGGCCACAGGAAATGGGTTACAACATTATGCATATTAATAAGGAATATAAGAATATAAGATAATAGCCAGAGGATATAAGTAAATGCAGCTAATTCTTGTTTCTGGCAGTCATGTTTCATATCATCTCCATAAACATGGAACTAGAGAGCACTGAGTCATTGTTTCAAGGGGAAATGAAGGAGATTCCCCAGGCTGCAGAAGGTCTGCAGTCATGCACACTAGAGGACTGACTTTTCAGTCTTCTAGCCATTATTGATTTGTGGACTACAAGTATGTTTTTAAAACATTCATTATTTGTTTTGTGTATCATGTGTGAGTATATGTATGTGAATGCATGTGTGTTACTGCATGCATCTGGATGTCAGAAGTCATCTTACAGAAATCAGTTCTCTCTCCACGTGGGTCTAGGGGTCAAACTCAGATCATCAGGCTAAGCACTCACTGAGCATTCTTCCCTGCCCAAACAGGCTTTCTTATGTGACTAGATTCTCATATCTGAGCCTACAGATGGGCAGACTTATTCCATCTCCCTGGCTCTCTCTAACATATGACCTAACATTCTTTTTGAAGTTATTTGCCAGATTTATTCATCTCTGACTCTCTTGCTAAACAAAGATCAAATTGAAATGAGAATATTTAAATTATATAAGTTGAAAAGAAAATTATATGGCTACTTGGAAGAAACAATATTGTTCTAATGCTTCGTTAGGTTGGATGGAAAATTCTTACATGAATTTTCATCTAAAAGGGTGTCTTAATTAACTGTATTATCAATATTATTCTGAAATTAAATTCAGCAGTTTGTCATGTCCTAAAGTCTCTGATATCAGTGCAATGAACAGTTATGTTTGGACCAAATGGAGGTGAAGACAGAGACGTGCTCAGTAGTCAGTCCTGCCTGTGATCGAAAGTTAAAATTCAAAATAAGTAAAATTTTCACATATTTCTGGTTATTTTCTATAAATTTTGGAACTTTCACTTTGAAGTCAATTTTATAACCTGAAGATGATAGTTGAATGTCTAGAGCATCCTATTTTCCTTTTGATGTTTAAGCAATGTGTTTTTTACAAATTGCATAAAATATAAAATTCCAGCAGTAGCTGCTGTGCCAATTAATAGACAGATTATAGATAATAGGTAATAAAGAGATAATAGATAGATAGATAATAGATAAATAACAGATAGATAATAGATAGCCTTTAGTTTGTGAGATGTGGTTCTGAGGATTAACTACTTTTTTGCAAATAAAAATATTAAGAATCTTGAAAATGTTATGACTTTTGAGCCCATTGTTATATATTCAATATTTGGGATGAATAATATCAGCATTATATGTAAAGATATATATAGAGGGGGCACTGCCAAAATAATTTAAAATATAAGCAATTTGAGGATGGTCTAATAGTTAATAGTAAAGATTTCATCATATAGTGACAAATGAATGATGAAATATAGTATAGTCCTGAAAAAGAATCTTATCCAGAATCCTATAAGGATATGCACAGGTCATTATTTATTTTTATTTATGCATGATTACCAAATGTTTGTATTTAAAATGGGCATAGAAACATTTAAGAAAAGAAAAGAAATTATAAAGACACAGTAAAATTTGTTAACGATATAGATTTCAGAGAAAAGAAATAAATGTCATTTTTAGTTTCTCATACATTTTCTTGTATCTTTATAAATTTCTTCCATAATTTTATGTTGCTACTCTAATTTAAAAGATAAAGGGAGCCAAGCATAGTTGCATATGGCTTTAATCCGAACACTTGGGAGGTCGAGGCAGGCAGATCTCTATGAGATCCAGGCTTGCTTGGTCTTTGTAGTAAATTCTAGGCCAGATGGTGCTAAAAGCAGACCCTGTTTCAAGAAACCATGAATAAATAAGTAAATGAATAAAAGTAAATAAATAATGAGTTGTTCAACAAACATTAGAATGTGGAAGCAATCATTCTAGTTAGATTGAAGAGCTTATCTTGGAAAAAAAAATCATCCCATTTCCACCCAAACTATGAATGTCCTTTTTTTTAGGACTTACTGTCTCCCAGGAGAGGGCTCTGTTCACAGGAGCACTCTAGATATCAACAGGAAGGAGCTGTAGCAGACCTTCAGAAAATGATATACTCAGCTATTCTGATTATTTTTCTTGAATCAGATTTATCTTCCCAGATACTTCAGGCTGATTATTCTCATTTCACTTAAAGTTTAAGGTAAACAGAACTAGAGGTGTGATGGGCCGGGCCTTTAATCCCAGCACTTAGAAGGCAGAGGCAGCTGGATTTCTGTGAGCTGAAGACCTGCTGCTTGGTCTGCATAGCAAGTTCCAGGCCAGCTGGTGCTACAGGGAGACCCTGTCTTCAAACAATGACAAAAATATGTAAAGGGGCCTTTAGTGTCAGAATTCTGGAGGCAGAAATGAAAGGACTTGAGTTCAAGACCAGCTTGAGATATACAGACTCTACCTGTAAAAACCCCAAAGGCTGGAGATGAAGCTTAGTTGTAGAGTGTTTTCCTAGTATGTGCAAAGCCTGAGTTTCAATTTCCAGCTGTGCCCAAAACTAATCCATTCAAATAATTAAACTTCTAAGAAGTTCTGTGTGCCTATTAGGATTGTATACTTTATGTCATATAATATGTTTTTAGAATTCTGTCATTTTTGCTTTCTAAAAGTTTCAATTACATCACAAGATCAATTTTGGTTCTTTTTTAAAAATGAAGTAAATGATATAAAATTTCAAGGAAAGTAATCATTGTAGTTATCATTGTGGGCACAACGCAGAAGGAGAGCCTCAGAGAGAATGGATATAACAGTGAGCTGTAAATAACAGGTAGGCATTTGATAAGCACACTGCAGAATGATAATGACTGCTTATTGACGCCAATTGCATGCCAACTGCTGCGTAAGATGTTCGCTGAAGCCACTTCGAAACATTTGCCACAATGTTAGACAGAAATTGTTACTATCTCATTTTGCAGATGAGGAAAGTGAGACTTAGAAATATTAAACAGTCTCCTCAAGGTCGCACATCTAATGAGCCACAGCAAAAGGATTCAGAATCCATACTCTCTTCCTCCGCCTACCTGGCGAGTCCTTATGTCAGGTGTCAAATGTTATTGATTTGTTGCTTCTAGCCTCTCAAAGTTTCCATTTCTTCTGTAAGATGGTGTTAAGGTAACCTGCTCAGGATTGCAAACTACTGTTATTAACTCAGCTTCATTTTCAAAGGAGCAAAATCCATGTCATCAGTGGTACCGGACAACTCTTAAGTGACTAATAGAGAGGTGAGAAGGAGCCTCTTGAAACGCCCATCAGTACAAGCCATGCACTTTGTCAACAGAGTTACTAGACATGTCTCTGGGATTTTGTTTTCTAAGGCTTCTGTGAGTCACAGTCAGCACTGGTTCCCTGGAAGTATTAAATGGAAGATTTAATAAGCAAACAGTTTACAAGCTTTAGGCTGCATGCAGTTTTGAGTAGGGTGGTGTGGTACACAGTAACCCAATCTCCTTTACCCAGAGCACAAATCACCCTTTTGTCCAGAGTTTCTTTGCTGTGTGCACAACCTACCTGTTAGTCTTAAGGTAGTATCTCCCTTAACAAATGGACTGCCGTGGTACTTTGGTGCTCAGGTACTGTATATTCTTATAATTGATCTATTTTACAATAGTTGTTAATCCCTTATTTACCTAATTTATAAATTCAGCTCTCTTATAGATATATAGGTGTATGGCGTGGGAGAGAAGAGGGGTATAGCATATCTGAAGCATCAGGTATCTTTTGGGGACTGAGGGAATACTGTGCAGTGACTTTAACAAGTCTTCTAAATGTAGTAGTCTCTCTTTTTAAAAATATGGCAGAAAGTTTAGAGAGAACCTTTATTAGTCAGTATAATCTAGTTTGCTATAGGAGCTTTAAATTGTTTTCACTTTATGTGTGTATACATATGTGTGTATATTTACAACAGATCATTTCATTAATGTTCACCTATATTATAATTGGTTTTTAAAATAATGTTTTTAAAATGTATCTAGGTAAATAAAAGTAACATATAATGATGGATTTAATATGGGATGGTGGCTGGGGTAAGTTAATGGTAGGAATACAGGTGTAATATATTGCTCCAAATGAGACTCATTGATAAAATGGTCATATAAGCACTGGAGAGATGGCTCAGTGGTTAAGAGCACTGGCTGCTGTTAAAGACCCAGAGTCAGTTCCCAGCACTCACATGGTGGCTAACAACTGTCCGTAACTCCAGTTCCAGGGGATCCAACACCCCCTTCTGACCTCCATGGGCATTGCATGGCATGGGTGCACTTCCATATATGCAGACAATACACACAGAAACATAAAATAAAATTAACAAATAGTATTAAAATAATAATGATATAAGCAAACTGCAGGGAGTAGCCACCATGACCAAGATGGAAGGCTTGAAGAAAGAATAAGAGGGTGACAAGGTCCATCAAGCTCAGGTGTTCATGCTTCAGTAGAATGCTGACCTGAAACTGTGAGGCAGGGTGTGACTATGAGTCTGTGAGTCCTGTATATAAACCCTTGGAGGATAGCCATGGTACCTTTCTGCTAGCTATCCAGTGCCTCACCAAGACTGAGACATAATTCCTCAGTAAATATTTTCAGAATGAATAAGTAAATTTTGTCCTCCCCAGGTGTCTTCTCTGAATTTATTTTCAATTCTATTTCTGTGATTACATCAAATCACATTGAGGAAAAGAAAAAGTGAATTAATTCTAAGTTTAAGAGATGTAGGACTTTAAATGAGGCTTGCAGTGCCATAGTAAACATGCTTTGGAGATGTGCCACTATCGGATGCAAAGTTGGTGGCACAACCTGAGACGTCAAACCAAATCAAGAGGCACAGAGTATAGACAGGTGTCTATACTGGGAAGACGAACAGGGGCTTCAGGAGAGCAACTGCTACTAATCTAACCACTGAGCTTCCTTGGAGGAGTAAGAGAATTTCCATATTCATGAGTCTTCATGGTCTAGCAGTAGTAGGTTGGAAAAGCATGTCAGTTGTGCATTTGAGAGCCAAGAGTGCCTGCTCCCAAGGAGTAACATTTCAATTCTAACAGCTTACGGAGAAAGGAAACTTAAGACACAGATTATTCTGCAGTAGATTCTTTTTAAAATAATATTTTACTTTTTATTTTCATTTTATGTTTATAAGGCCTACATGTATGTAAGTGAACTCATGTCATGCAGTGCCCACTGACATCAGGAGAGAGTATCCGATCCCTTGATCGGACATGAGGGATGAGGGATGGTTGTTAATCACCATGTGTGGCCTGGGACACCAAACCTGGTTCCTCTGCAAGAGCAGTCAGTGCTCTTAACTGCTGAGCCATCTCTCCAGGCCTGCACTAGACTCTTGACTCTGAATGTGCAAGTATGTGTTCAAAGTTAAGATGCCCAGGGGATCTCTCAGAAGTTACCTGAGGGCCTGTCTGTTCTATCCCTCTGGTCTTTCTACTCTGCATAAACCACATACTGCAACCATCAGGCTAGATTTCTAAGTGAGGAGTTAACTAGAGATAGCAAAATTATGCTTTGAATGTTATAGATATTGGTAACGAGAGAGTCTACATCATACTTCCTAAAGTTTCTTGCATGGTGCTGAGTTCTGAGAACTTTGCCTAACAAAATCTACCCCACCCAACTCTCCCAAGACTGTAAGGAGAAGCCTTTTTTTTTTTTTTTTTTTTTATGTGTATGAGTGTACTGTCTGCATGTAGGTTTGTGCACCCGTGTCCTGCAATGCCGCGGAGGTCAGAAGAGGACGTCGGATTCCCCTGGAACTGGAGTTAAAGACAGTTCTCAGCCACCATGTGGGTGCTGGGGATCGAACCCAGGTCCTCTGCAAGAGCGGTCAGTGCTCTTAACCGCTAGGCCATCTCTCCAACCCAGGAGAAACCTTTTGAAGGTGCATTTGTGCAGTGCCCATGATTTGGCTTCAGAAGACACATGAGCGCTGCGGTGGAGGTTGCTTTGGATTGTCTTTCTAGTTCTTTATGTGTGTAAATCAGACTGACAATTTCCCAAGGGGCAGATAGACTTAAACAAAACATTGTAATTCAACAACAACAACAGTAACAGTAAATTCTGGAATGTCATTAGTGCTAGAGTGCTAGATAGTTTTAGTTGACTACCTGACACAACTGGGTAGAGGGCACCTCAGTTGGGGAACTGCCTCCATTGAACTTGCTTATGGCCATATCTGTGGGGCATTTTCTTGATTGTTGAGTGATGTGGGAGGAACTAGCTCACTGTGGGCAACGCCAGCCCTGGACAGGTATTCCTGTATTGTAGAAGAAAGCAGGTTGAGCATAGGCTGGGGAAGCAACCCCGTCCTGTATGGTAAGCAACATTCCTCCTTGGCCTGTAATCAGCTCCTGCCTCCAGGTTCCTTCCCTGAGTTTCTACCTTGGGCCCCCTCAGTGATGAACTGTGATCTGAGAAGTGTAAGCCAAATAAAACTTATTCTCTTTAAGTTGGTTTTGGTCAGAGTGGTTTCAGCCCTTGAAGGCAAATAAGAACAGCTAGAATACAGAGATCATATAACATCATGAGCCAAATGTGCTAAGGAGTGAACAAACATACAGAAGGCATCCCATCTAATTCCCCCAGCATTCCATGGGAAACTCTGTTGTCCTTTAAGAACCTAAAACCTGTTAACCATTCAGACTTACTGGGCTTTTCTCATTTGTCTCTTGATTAAGCAGAATAAAATAGTGAAAGAGCAATCATTTTGTAGGTAGCAGATACCATGTTTATTATAAAGCTGAAAAGAGTCCAACGTTTTTAACCTACTATATCAATATCAGAACCCAAGCTGCCATTATATCCTGAGCTATTTTTGATCAGATACTGCAGGAGCAAAATATATATTAAACACATATTTTATTTATTGTGTGTTTATAAATGGTATCAGCTAACATTTATTTAAAATAAGGGAGTTAGTAAATAATTTTCCCAACTAAGATATATTTTGTCTTGAAATTTATCAATTCTAATGTTCTAAAATGAACTCCAGATTCCTCTTTTGTATGCTTTAAGGTGACTTTAAGTGATAAAGAAATTCTCCTGACCTTGGAGTGACTTTAAGAGACAATTTAAAGGCAGGACACAACAGCATTCATAAAAAGCTCAACATAAATTTGAATATGTGCCAAAATGGGGGCAGTTGTCACCATGGAGACCTTATTCCCTACTTGAGTGAGTTCAAAATGAAAAGGGAGGGATTTTCTAAACAAGGATGATGAAACAGGTGAATAAAAGTCCAGATACAATCCAGATTCTGTGATACAGTGATGGTCCCAGCTCCTTGAAAGGCTGAGGTAGGAGGATTCCTTGAGCCCAGGAGTTGAAGAGCAGACTGAGTAGTGTAGTGATCTCACAAAGTAATCTGGGTAAATTTCTGCCTGTTGTCAGAACGTGGTCTTTTGTTTGAAGTATGGAACATTTACTGAGGCTCAGTATTCCACATCATTATAAGATGACCTGGAAAAGCTCAATTCTAGTGCTAGGAAGGTGGCTCCAACTGTAAAGTGCTTACCACAGAAGGATGAGAGCCTATGTTCAAGTTCATAGCAGCCACATTAGTGGCGCACGCCTTTAATCCTAGCACTCGGGAGGCAGAGGCAGGCGGGTCTTTGTGAGTTCAAGGCCAGCCTGGTCTACAGAGTGAGTTCCAGGACAGCTGGAGCTACAGGGGACCCTGTCTCAAAATAAGCTCAAAAAAAAAAAAAAAAAAAAAAAAAAAGCAGGTTTCAAGCCGGGCATGGTGGCGCACGCCTTTAATCCTAGCACTTGGGAGGCAGAGGCAGGTGGATCTTTGTGAGTTCAAGGCCAGCCTGGTCTACAGAGTGAGTTCCAGGACAGCTAGGGCTACAGGGAGACCATGTCTCAAAAAGAACAACAAAAAAAATTAAATAAAAAGCAGGTTTCAGTGGTGCATGCCTATAATCCATAATCCCAGGATATGTATATGTGTGGGTATAGACACAGAAGCTTTCTCACCAGCCAGCTAGCTTAGCTGAGTTAGTAAGCTCCTGGTTGAGTGAAGGACCCTACCTCAGAACAGATGGTGGAGAGCAGTTGAGGAAGACAGCTTAAGTTAGCCTGTGGTCTCCTTATCCGTATAGACCTGCATGCACTTGCACACAAACATAGAAACACACATGTGAACATACACACCTAAAGCACACTTCTGTTGTAGGATTTACAGATAATCAGAAAGCTATCTTATTATTATTAAATTCTTCTAGAAAGGATTGTAGCCATATGGGTAATTTACATCTCATTGAGTGTTTAATATTTACTATGTGATAAGCAATTTGCATATATTATTTGATTTAATACTTTCAAAATCTGTGAGCTAGATACTTTGAATATACCCATTTTAAAGATGCAGAAATAAAGGCTGATATACACACGGCATTTTCTTAAGGATGGATAATTGTGAAAACCTGCTTGAAAACCCTCTACTTTAGGGACTGGTGTTCTAATGCTTTCAAGTGGTCATAGAGGAAGTAAGTGGCAGATCCAGGATTCAAACTCAGGTTCAAGTTCAAAATCCCTATCATAAGTCACTGCAGGCAAGCGCCAAAGCGGATGTAAATTTCGTAGGACTTCAGAAGCCTGCTGAAGACTGGCTGTTGCCTCGTGTTCTACATTTGGAGCAGTGCCGATGGGCAGACTGCTCGGGTGGGTCTGGGGTGTTCACAGCTGCCATTCCTTTTGGATACAACCGTAAGCATTCCAGGATTCAACATCTAAGAGCGTAAGGTCTTTCTCATCCCACATTATGTAAGAGAAGCCTTGTTAGATGCCTGCCATTTCCTATCACCCAAACTGAAGTAGGATGCTATTCCATGTGAGAAGGGCCTTCTCACAAACTGAGTGTATGCTGTAGAAATTTATCAAAACCAACCCTGGCTACCATTGTGGTGACAGATGTCATAGCTAGACTGCCCAGAAACAAGCATGGAATGGCTCTGCGGGATTACGCCCATGCCAGCAGTTATTGCAAACCCCACAGCCATGTGCTTGCCCCCCCCCATTGCTTTCATTGTGGCCTTCTTCCACTAGTACGTTACACAATTATCTTCAATTTTCAGAGTTAAGAACAGCCAGGTTACTACGTCTTGGGGAAATCACCTATTCACAGAGGATGAGGACCTTGAGGAATGTTGATTGGTATCTGACACTTTGGAGCCCCTGTCTCATGGTCTCTCCAAAGCAAAAGCTAACAGAACTTCCCTTTGCCTCCCTTGCTAAGACTTTGCAGAATATCGAGCCAATTTCTTCATTTCCCTTGAGGAAATATGTGGAAGCCAGCTGCTAAGTGCGGGTGTTTCACACACCTGTCTGTTTACTTTGTTTAAATGTAATTGTGAATATACCTGGAAGCAAGAGTCTATCCAGTGTGCTGTACACAGATTTATACACACAGAAAACAATCATAGCCTTGCGTTGCGTGTCATCTAGTGTATGCATATTTCTCTAAGTTGCTTTGCAAAGACACAGAAAGCAGAAGATGCTAAGAATTTAGGCTGAATGAGGAGATAAGACACTAAAACAACATTATAACACAGGAACATTAAATATAACATAGGAATCTTAACTTCTTATCAAGAAAGATGATATTTTATCGGTGGCCTTCAATGCTGACTATATCTTAATAGCATCTAATAAACCTTCAAACACACACACACACACACACACACACACACACACGGTGGTGCCTGGGTACTGTCTTCAGTTACTGATATTTTAATTGGTGTAGAGTTTGGCTTGGACATCCATGCTTTACCAATGCTAATCAGATAACATTATGTAACCAGTCCTGGGTTCCATCTTCGTGTGGTGGTCAGTTTCCTGAAGGCTTTCTCTTAGGGTGCCTGCCCAGATTCTCATATACTGCAGTTAGATGTCAGGTTTATCTGTAGGTATTAGTGTCCATTCCTTCTCTGCAGTTCCAGTCCCCTCTGTCTTGTCTGTAGCAATGCCCTCTACAGTTCTTAATATGGTCAGCCCTCAATTCACCAGTCACCTTACTAGGATCTCTGTGAATAGAACATTCAGGAGTTATCCAGTGATCAGCAGGGTTTCTGTGAACTGGTGCCCAGCCATGCCTAATTCTCATGGCTCTCTCAGTTACTCTCAAATCATCTTGTTCTTTTCGGTACCCTCCAAGGTAATCACTAAAACCAGTAGGTTTTATTGGTTTATGCTTTTACATTTTATCTTCTTCCATTAAATTGTAACAACCAAAAGTGCTAGTACTAACTCTGGTTTAATTACCACTTGTATTTCTGGTCCCTAGAATGGTATCTCATATACAATAAGTGCCCATAAACATCTGCTCAAGTTATGGATTATAAGTCAAGATTCTCTACTGTGCTGATGTATTTATAAAAGTACATGGAGCACATCAAGAAATCTCACTACCAGAAATATGGTGGTCGTAGATTTCAAATGAAAGAGGGTGGTGTTGTCAAAACTAGAATAATGCTTTCTTTGTACATGGGCAGTATTTCTTTCTTTTATTTTTTTTCACGACAGGGTCTCCCTGTACTCCCTGTAGCCCCAGCTGTCCTGGAACTCACTCTGTAGACCAGGCTGGCCTTGAACTCACAAAGATCCACCTGCCTCTGCCTCCCAAGTGCTAGGATTAAAGGCGTGAGCCACCACGCTCGGCTATGGGCAGTATTTCTTAAGCACTGCAATAAATCCTACTCAGAAGAGAGCAAAATAGTTTGCCTGGCAGAGATGGCCAAATTCTGATTAGTAAAGTTAATCCTGTCTCCTGAGATAATGCGATCATGTAAAGTGGAGCCCCTACTTGGAAAAGGATCACAGTGGGACCTAATGTGAACATCTTTGAGTGACAGAAAGATTCTGTGTATCGTGGGGTACACAGAACCCTCAATGGTCACACAAACTGAAAGCAGCATCTTTTCTTCCAATGAATATTCTCGGAAAACTGACAAACAGGTAATAACAGCAGTAATACCCTCTGATGTTCACTGAGTACTTCCTCCACTAGTAGGAAGCAATCAAAAATGTTAACTGTTCCCTATTTGAACCTTCACAGAGGAGTGATGGTGTGACCAAAACCTACAGTGTACCATTAGCAAAGCTGAGACTCAGAGTAGTGAAGAGGTTGATTGAAGCCCAGTCCAATGGAAACTGAAATGGGATTTGAACCCAGTATTATGGAATGCAAAGTTAATATTTTTACCCAAATAGTTCCACTAATTTACTTGAACCCAGTTTTTCCACTGGTTTCAGTGTGTTTCTACCTTCCATAGAAATCAATCCAGGAAATTAAAGTATCATGGGGCTGGACAGATAGCCTAACGGTTAAGAGCACCAACTGCTCTTGCAGAGGACCCAGGTTCGATCCCCAGCACCCACATGGTGGCTAAGAACCGTCTGTAACTCCAATTCCAGGAGAACTCCAGTTCCAGGGGAATCTGAGACTCTCTTCTGACCTCCGAGGCATTGCACGACACAGGTGCACAGACCTACATGCAGACAGTACATTCATACACATATGAAAATAAAAAAATAATAAAGTATCAATAAAATATTTAGAAAGTATTTGAAAAAAAATCTCCTATAAAGTTGTTCATAGCTTTTTTTTTCAGCAGGATATTATAATTAGTGCCCTGGTCCCAGGCAACAGAAGCCAAAAATTACAGTTGTAATTCTGAGCATTCTCCTTAATAAAAGCAAAGATACTTTTATTTATATGCTTTATGGGTCATTTTTAATTACACTAATGGCATATAGCACTCACCAATCAAGAAACAACATACCTTACCATATTTCAAAATATCATTCAAATATCTAAGCAAAACAAACAAAAGGCAAAAACCTCAATTTGGGGTTATATTTAATGTTAATAGTGATGCTTGATAATGATTTAATTAGAACCAGATAAGAAAGATACATGGGTGATTTTATTTAGACCCTAAAGGATATGGGAAGCTCCTTCAAAGAATTTGGATGGTTTGCAATTGTTTGTTTGTTTTTTATTGCAATGAATTCATTGCAAACTTCTTTTCCTTTTGTGTAATCCTGTCATTCCTTTAAAGCAGGCTGAGATTGGGAGTGGGATGGAGGCGGGGAATGAACGAGGAGGCTTGTTTCAGTGCACAAAAATGTGGGTGTATTAGCCAGTATCAGCAATTAAAAGCAGGAGAAAGGGTGGGGAAAGAGAAGTACTTTTAAAGAAGAATCATACCAGAGAATGGGTTTAGTTTCCAAATAGCACTCAGCCTGAATTTGTTTCCCAGAGTCCAGTGGTCTGGACTAGGAGCTGTTGCTGGATAACGCTCCCTGAGAGCTAAGAGCTCTGTAGGCAAGCTTGTCTGCAAGGCGCGGTTACCGCTAGTTCAGGGGTGGAGCTGTTTTGTCTTCAGTAATGGAGGATTGACAGGTGATCTAAAAACCAATTCCTCTTGAATTCAGGTAGCAGCACAAAGAAAGTACCAGGTTCTGAAAAATAGCCTCAATTGGTACTGAGTGCACAGGTGGGCCTATTTTCTCTTCTTTCTTATTTTAAAAATGATTTATTACAATTCAAAAAACGGTAATAAACTATCCTAATTTATTTCCCTAAAAACCTGGAGCTACTGCTGGTTTGTTTTTAAAACAATTTGTTAATTCAAAACTATCAGATTTTTCTGCTTAAAAAAAGATGGTAGTTTCTTATTTACTTCATTTCAAAGGTTTTTTTTTTTTAATTCAGTCTCCCTAGCAACAGAGACATCTGTCTCTATTCTCTTAGTCATTAAAGCCAAAGAAAGTAGCTGCTTCAAAAATAATAAAGGCAATTTCTATGAATTGGGTAACTGTTAATTGTTGCCAAGAAATCTTAGTGAGATAATGAGGTATACAGCAATTGACAAAGATCTTTTCATTGATGTCTGAGCTCCCAGCAGCCCATGGTGGGTAGCTAATATATACAGTACCATCGATGAGGTATTGTGTGATTCACTATGTAACACAAATAGAGAAGTGATCTTTACTCTTTCTAATTTCTTTCAGAAGTATGCCTTGCTGTGATTTTTCTGATTGCTTAGTAACTAATCATACCTCGGGATTCCAGGGAATATATTTGCCCATTACATTTCATGAAAGTAGAAAGGTTTGAAGCATTTACAATGGAGATCAATGCAGCAAATGGTACAGTAGCTGGTGGTAGTGTTAAAACACAATACGCTTCTTATTTGAGTTGTAGACTCTGCAAAACCATTAGAGTGAAAATACTTAAAATTGCACTGGATTCTAAAATGTATATTGGCATTTGTACTAAAACTGTTTTCAGGCCCCTTATAATGAAACCCCAATCACCCTGTACAATAGCTTCGCTAATAAACACAAAACAGTTTTTCAAGGCTTTCTGCTTTCCAGAAGCCAAGGAAGCAAATTATATTAAGTCAGTATTTTTTATTATTGCCCTGTTTGGCACATGCCTGGCTGTATGTGAAACTACTGTTAAATGGGTAATAACAGTAGGAGAAACCAAGCATAAAGAACCAGCTTTTTGTGATTTTTTTTTAAATAAGGCGGTATGGTTCTGATAACCAGATGTGGAATGCTTTATCCCAATACTGGTCTCATAAGCCTACTTCGGCTTCTCAGGGAGGTGATGGGTGATTGCACATGGGAAGTGTCAAAAATAATGAATCTAATTTCAAATTTAGGGTATTTATAAATTTACATATGTATAGATAGCCATCAAGGAAATTACAATGGATTCTAAATGCATATCAATTGTAGTGGAGATTTGAATAAGAAGTTTGCTTTCACTGTGATACTGTACAGATCAGAAACAGGAAGCTTGGAAGGCGGTTTATCCACCTCCTGTTTTAAATCAAATAGTAAGTATATATAGTTTGCTGCATTAAACGAGTAATTAAAGCTCGCTGGCTGGGAATGGATCAGATCTTAGAATAAAAATGGAGGCATAGTTAAACAAATCATTTTAATTTAGGGATAGTTTATGATTCGCAAAGTATTTTTTCAAAAAAGTCCTCCAAATATCGATATTTCTCGTGAATGCTTATGAATATAAATGAACAAAAGACATTATCTTTTAAAAATTACAGTTTTCATCTGCATAATTTTGCACTGTTAAGGTGACAAACTGTTAATTTCCTTTCAAGATTCTTCTACCGTAATGAAAAGAGAAGGACTGTTTCTAGCAACCAAGTAGAAATACACTTGAATAGCTGCAGTGACTTTTTATCAAAAAATGCAGCGTCAAGGAATTGTTGGCATTTGATGTGGTGTTCATGACACTTGGGTCTCTGCGTGGCAGCACTGCCTCTGCAGATCACATTCTACCACACTGTCTATTAGCATGTCATATAACTGTGGGCTCTGGTGGAGGATTTGAATATTTGTCACAGTGAAGGGTCACATATTGGACTCCTTCTAAAATTACTTTTATTTTATGTGTATGAGTGTATTGTCTGCATGTATGTAAGTGCACCCGTGTCAGGCAGAGCCTACAGAGATAGAAAAGGGAGTCAGATCCCTGGGAACTAAACTTATGGACTGTTGTGTGCACCGTCATGTGGGTGCTGGGACCCTAACCCAGGTCCTCTGACAAGAGCACCCCATGCTCTTAAGTGCTGCCATCTCTCCAGCCCTACATATTCGATTCTTTATCCAAATTAGAGACTCGAAACTGTAAATCTTGGGTCATATGGACAGACACCTGTTTGTGTCATCCGTACTTTACAGAATGATTTTTATCAGATTATTGAAATAAAAGAAAAAATTTGTTCATGTAAAAATCTTTAGAACACTAAAATTTTCATGCCTGTCAATGAGTTTATGACAGAATACATCAAATCCATTGGTTTACATGTGGCACATGATTGCTTTAATGTCAAAGAGCCAAATAATTGCCAGAGGTAGTCCAGGTCATAAAGCTTAAAATATTACTTTAATTAATTGTTGGTTAATTAAAAATTAATCCTTATGTAGCTCTTTCCAGAAAAAAAAATTTCCAACACCAGTTCTAGGTTTAGGTTATGTGCCAATGTGAATTAAAATAAAATGAAACTCATATACCATATTATAAAAGTTCACATATGCAGTTAGTATTAATGAATCTGTCTTGTGTCAGGTATCATGCTAAGCATCTCATGTGGAGTATCTCCCTAAATTTCTGCAACATTTCTATGATATGGGGCCTTATTTCCACTTAACAGATACAGAAAAGAGCTAAAGAGTGACTCAATCTCATAGAACAAGATGAGACGAAATTAGAATAGAACTATGTTTGTGGGGATAATCCATATTTTTAAATTAATTAATTAATTATTTCATTCATTCTTTGGTCTTTTGGGGACAGGGTCTCCCTATAGCCCCAGCTGGTTTAGAAGTCACTCTGTAGATCAGGCTGGCCACTCACAGAGATCCCTCTGCCTCTGCCCCCAGAGTGCTGGGATTAAAGGCATGTGCCACCAAGCCTGGTTAGTAATCTGTGAGAAACAGGCAAACACTTCAAATAGAAAAAACTAATAAGAGCACAGGTGTGTTCCCAGTGAGCAAATAACCTGGTCTGCTATACAGATGTGAATTTGGAGGTAGAGGCGCCAGGACTTACCAAAGCCCGTCTGTTTTCTGATTTACTATTTTAGATTTGGAGTTCTTTTTCCCTGAAACCATAATTCATACTAAATTTACTTAGATGTTCACAGTTTTAAATAAATACTCCATCAGATTGATGCCATGGTCATTGCACAGGGTGGTGTTTAATCATGTGAGCTACAAAATATGAGAGAAGCCTGAATCACTCTAGAAGATTCTCTATGGGAAAGCATTCCTGGTGAGGAGTGGAATTGCTCAGATAAGAAAAAGAATATTCAACGTATATCTGGGATGTCATTACCTGGATTTGGGGAAATCATTGAATCCAGATTCAAGTTTATATCCGAGGATTCTCTGGCGATGAGTGTTCCCAGGGACATCCTAAAGTTCCCAAGGCCTCTTCCTTCTTCCACCACTGATTCTGCTTTTTGTTTTGTTGTTGTTGTTTTTTTAATTTTTGTTCTGTGTTTTGTGCCAGTTTGTCTTTCAATGAGCCAAAATTCTAATCTGTTAGCAATCTGAGCAAAAAAAGGAACTTATTGGAAGAATGTCAGGTCCCTTCAAGAATTTTCAGGAAGCCAAGAAAACAAGGTTGAAAAAGGAGACAAGAACCTAAAATACCTGGCATTTATATCCATAATGGAGTAAGGGTTGGGCTAGTTGGGACAGTGTGTGACAACCTGTGCTAATGCTTGTGAATCACTGTTTGAACTTTCACCTTTGTGTGGGATGCAACCATCAACAGTGCTGGATAGAAAAAAGGCCTGTCCAAGTCCTAGACTAGCCTTATCTTACCAACCAGATATAGAAAAGAAGGACCAGGTGGACTCCTTCAGATTCCAGAATTTAAAAAAAAAAAAACATTTGGACAAGTAGACAAAATTCAGGTAAAGTCATCTTGAAGGTCTGGGATAAAGAGATGATTTACATGGTTCTTACCTTGGGAGAATCGGGCAGGTGCTCATCAAAGTACTGTGACCCAGAGGATGATGAGAAATGTCCTCTGATGTCTTTCTAGGAACATGGAATAGTGCCGTTGAGCTGAGTGAGCTTCCAAGGAGGAATAAGAAGAATGGTAACAGAAAAGAAGTGATGCATTTCACTAAGAGCCAGCATATACCCAATGAGTGCAAACAAAAATTCTGCCAACTTGACAATGTATTTAATATTATAGAATTTACCCCCAACAGGGACTTCCTATTTTATTTCATTATATTACCATTTTATTGAGTGTGTTTGGTGTACAGTACATAGCTAATGATTAAAGCACATAATTTGGTGAATTGTGTGTGTAGTGTATATGCACATGTGCGTGCAGGTGCACTCACCAGGACATGCACTGTGGAGACCAGAGGCTGATACTGGAGGTCTTCTTCTATTTCTCCCTATGCTAATTTCTGAGACAGGTTCTCCCAGTGACTCTAGCTCACCATTTAGGCTAGACTGTGTGGCCAGTGAGCTGGGATATGCCTATTTCTGTCCACTTAGTACTAGGCTTATAGACACACAAGTGCCACACCTGGCTTCTTCATTGACCCTGTGGATCTGAACTTAGCTTCTTATGCTTGCACAGTACCTGCTTCACCCACTGAACTATGTCCCCATCTCCCCAGTTGGTGAATTTTGACATATGCATACTACTATCACCCATTTATATCGCTTCATGGTAATCTTTATTCTTTGTAATTCATCTTTCCTTCACCTGTAGGAGGCTACCATTTTGCTTTTTGTTTCTATATACAAGTTTAGATATTTCAGAGTTATATATGAATACAGTTGTTTAATATATAATTTTCAGGGATGTATATAACACTCATCTATGCCACTTGAATCAATAGTTGGTATGTGTTCATTCTTCTTTAGAGTTATTACAGAACACACAAAACAGGGAGGTAGCCACTTGTCATTGTCTATGCTTTATCTTTTTTTTCAAAACATTTTTGTGGTACAATGAAAGCGAATCACTAAATTCTTCCAAATTTTGTAATTTTGAAAGGGTTTGATTAAGCTTTGTGTCACTTCTTACCCAGGAGAACTCCTAGGTGAGTTCATTGCAGACTGTTTTCTTAGTCCTTTGAGTCAAGAGTTGAATCTAATCAACCTCTGGGAAAATCCTTCCAATCCTCAGTTTTAGTAATGTAAAAATAAGTAAAACTGTAATTTTTAGGCAGAGAGAGAGAGAGAGAGAGAGAGAGAGAGAGAGAGAGAGAGAAGAGAAAGATACTCTAGCCCATGCTGTTCTAGAACTCTAGAACTCGTGGTATACCAAAGCTATTCAGAACTCGTAGCAATCCTCCTGCCTCAGGCTCTGAAGTGTTGAGATTAAAAGTATGAACTACTGTAACTACCTTGAGAATATATAAATTTAAACACATTTAGAAATTCAGTAAAGATGTCATGACCTTCTATTATTTGACAGTCACTGATTCCCACAGTAGAGAGACAAAGGTGATGAGAATGTAGCTCCTTTCCTTGAAGGGTTTCTAGGGCAACATGAGTATGAGGTTATAAGAGATACATTGTAGATGGTACCTTATTAAAGAAGTATTGGGCACCTTATAAGTGAGCTAAGTCATATGGCAGTTGCTGCCTACCTCTGAACACAGAGCTTATGTTCCAGTTGAAGGGTCTGACAACAGGCAATGATGCACAAATGGGCAGGGTTAGTGTATATGATGAGGAAGGTTAAGGTCAAAACAAAATATAATGCAGGCAGGATATTCTCTAAAAAGAAATCATGGCCAGATCTGGTGAGGACCAAGGGAATCAGGACAGGAGCTTCCTAGGAAGTTTGAGAACTCTATGTTTAAAGACAGATGTGGTCCAGGGTCTTTTCTGCTCAATGGAAAATCAAGGAAAGACTTGGCTGTGAAAACAGAATGATGAAGAAGATTGGAAGAAGTGAAGGTGGGGAACTTGCTAGGGTAGAACCTGGGAGGAATGTTACCTCTGTGTTGCATTGTGTGTACCAAGCAGTCCTTGGACTGTTCATATTACAGGGTATCTGACTTTTTACTTTCTGTTTCAGTTCCATTTTAAACTGTGGCTATGTCAACATAATAATATTAATAAAATCAAACCTAAAGATTGTGCACTCAGTTTGACTTCTGGCAAATGTGCACAACTACGTAAAGTACAATATCTATCCAAAACCAGGATGCTTCAATTCCAAGAAATCTCCCTTGTACCCTTTCCATTTCTAAACGATTTCATTCCATTTCTATATACATTATATATGTGCAGGGTACAAGAGTGACATTTGCATGAATGTATGCATTACAGGATGATGGCGTCAAGCTATTTTATATAGCCTCATTTGCACATATGCTTTTTTCATAGTAAGAATATATACAACTTCTGATGACAGTTTCAAATGGCCTTTGCTAAATTGGGCTTGGTGGTTCACACCTACAGTTCTAGCACTCAGCAAGGAGCCCTGTGAGTTCCTTGGTAAGTTGAGCTATATAGAGCAACTTCCTGTCTCAAAAGAAGAGCAATGAAGTGAAACAATAGATGTCTTATTTAATTTTTGAAAGATTGGTGTTGTGGAAATTTACAATGGGCTTTCTTCCATAATTCCATTCTCCTTTATCTCTCTGACCATTACAGTACTTTACACTGACCAGTTCTTTTTATTCTGGCCCTAATCTAATCTAATCTAATCTAATCTAATCTCTTCCTTCCTACACCATTTGCTATTTCCTCATCTTTTCCAGACTTTTCCCGGACTTTACCCTCAAAGTCACTTTCAACTGCGATACTGGTCTCTCCTCCAAACTAATAATATCTGCCTCATCTCTGAAAATCCTCTGTTTTTGCAGGCGAAACTCCCAGGAGGATACTCTTTCATAAAGCCCAAACCTTCTGATTCATCCCATTCTGAACTAACACATGTTCTCTGAAAGCTGACAAATTCTAAACTCCTCCATGCTGAGTTTTCCTGTGTACCATCTAGAGAAGTTGTAAAGAGAAACACACAGTCATCATGAGAATGCATAGATGACTTAGAGACAAATCAGGATAACAGTAGTGGAACGGAGGGTACATTGTATCACAGGGCAGCCTTGTAAATTTTAATTGGAGAGTGATGCAACCGGTGTAGATCTGGCTGTAGTACACTTCATTCTTGCTTTGGTAACACTGATGAAACTGGTGTTCCTCTTTGTCATCCTCTATGAGTCATTCTTGCCCACAGTCTAGTCAGCCAGTCCTGCAGGCTTGCAGAGTCCAAGGAACACAGGATGCCTTTCTGCCTGGTGCAGACTTCACTGTCTGCTGCCTCATCATCCACCTAAATGCTAATAATGCCTTTTTCCAGAGTCAAGAGCTCAAGGCATTGGCTTGTGAATAGTTGGTCTTTTCCTCCACCAGTCTGTGGCCTGGTGAGGCAATGGATCTGCAGGACTGAACTTATTTTGAACATGATTTGATCCACTTCATTCTGTGAGAGCTGATGTGTTACATTGACTATGTTATTTACAAAATGAGAAATCAAGGGGCCATGGGGCCTTGGCCAAGATTTACTTCCTTAGTGATGCTGCCATCACAGATACTTAATTGGCATTAATGTAGCATTCTGCTAATGGAACATGGGGGGGGTCCTCCCTGCCTCCCTTTCCTCTTGGAATGTAATCACCAGCAGAGGACAGTCTGAGATGGAGGCAATGTATCATCTCTTGGCAACACATGCAGGTAGTGCGCACAAGAAATGGTTGTTATGATCCATCTTGCGTATTTTGATTCGTGAATCAGAATCAGATGTCTGCAATTCCATAAGTAGGTGCTCCAACACCAGTGAATTGGATGACACTTCTTGGCAGCAGGACAGTGATGTCATGGATTTATATATTTATTCCAAAGTAGAGAAAAATTTATTTCTAATGCAAATCCCATCTTCAGCATTTTGTGAGGGAAAAACAAGACCCCTCCTAAAATCCCCCGTTGGTGATTTGTATCTTTATTTTTTATGTTCTTCAACTAATAATAACCTAGAAAATATTCTAGTACATAATAGATGTCCAGGAAGTAAAGGGTATGATTATGTCTATTTTCTGGTTGTCCTGCATGGCTGCTTTTGTCACATATATCTTTTGTGTGTGCATGTTCTGTGTGAATGTGCTCAAGTGGATATGATCATCTGTACATGTCTATCAGTGTGGGAGCCAGAGGCCAACAATGAGTGTCTTCATTGGTCAGTCACTTTCCACATTAATTTTTCAGGTGTGGTCTCTCACTGAATCTGTTGCTTATTAATCAGGGTAGCTGACTGGCCAATGAGCTCCAGGATTCTGCCTGTTCACTTCCGTACAGCTGGGGAATGCCAACTCAAGGTCTCATGCTTCCAGAGCAAACACTTAACAATTGAACCATTTATCCAACCACCTGGAGGGCAACAATTGTGTTCCCTGTGGAAGTTACACACATCTAATTTAAGTTTGTGCTGTGATTACAATAGCAATATTTTAATATATCACTTATGATGAAAATATATCGTTTTTTTCCTCTCAGATTTTATCCTTTTGGAATTCTCCTAGAATTTTAAACCAAGCAAATAAATTATGGTGAAATACGTTACCTTTATATGGCCACCATATGGAAAATGATTACAAATTTATCTCATGCTATTATTTCTGCTCTAGTGGATTAGTTTTAAAGCACTTAGCAAGGATCATGATTGGTAACATAAGGAGGTGGATACATCAGCTACTGATAGACTGGGCTCTAGGATGTTTGGGTGTAAAACCATAAAAATAAAGCAATACTAGAAAACAATGATTACACTCCTATAATCTCTCATTAGTTGGGTTTTCCACTTACATATTGATAAACAGAAGAAAGCTGTTTTGGAATGGTCATAAGGCAGCTGTGGCCAGAGCTCCATATTTGCCAGAGAGCCATTTCATTTGGTTCATTTCATTCAGGTTTGCAAGTTTGGACCACACGCCCTAAGAGCAGAGTACCTGCTACCAGCCTCCATCGCTCACACATCCTGTCCTGGCTGCCTCAGCCTTGGGCATGCCTATTATTTCTGCCTGTTTTCCTATTAAATAAGGATCAGCAGCTGCTAAACACAGACTAGAGCCCAGCTGAGACTTTAAGACAAAAACATAAAAAATTTAAAGTCCTGATTAAAAGGAAACCCCTCAAGGAAGTAATGGGTCAATTTTATTCACATTTTATCTAAAATAGACAGTTTATAAGACCTAGTTCCCATGACTGAAAGGGCATTCTATCCATCAGCATGAACCAAAGTGCTATAAACTGATTGAAACCACTAAACAAGACTTTCCCATTCTTTACTTCCTTAGCAGGCTGTCTAGTTGTGTTTCTCTAATCATGTGCACATAGGATATAGACTCTATATAGACTCAGCCTTATCTACAGTCCTCTCTGAAGGCCACAGTTCAAAGTCACAACACTCTGTGGAATCCCCTATCTATTAAACCAGGGCCCTGGAATCTGCATTGTAATAAGAACCTCTGGAATTGTCCAGCATATGACCTATAATTTCTCTCTGGGAGATACTGTTGCTTAAACTAATTTTTAAATTTTATTATGTGTGAGTGATATAAAACTGTTAAGAACATGCAGTGTGTAACCTGACCTACTAGCTTTGTTTCAAGATCTACCTCTGTCTGACACTGACCAAAGTGTATAATTTCTCAGGTTCTCACCTGTAAGATGGGAGATGTACCAGTGTCATTAAGGGGATCATCGCTTAGTTTGGGGGCTTTAATGAGGAAAATCCTTGCAACAAACTTGGCACAGAGTTTGACATGTATCAAGTACCCCCTTATGTACTGACTGCTGTTGTTAACAGAACTAGGAGTCATTCTTACCATCCTAGTGATAAATCATAATTGTATTGCACCGGAACTGTGGTGGACTTGTGGAATAGCTAGGGTTTCAGGTATTTCTGAAGTATAGAGCTTTCTGACCACTGTTGTTTCTCTCAAAAAGGAACCTAAAACATTAGAAATAAACATGTTCATCCAGAGCGAGATCAGCTTTCAGGAGCAGACTGTTCCTTTCAGTGATATCGAGAAACGGGGTTCAAGTAACCATGTAAATGAGCTTGCCCTCAGGTTGAGGGTTGACCTTAGACGTGAGTCGCATGGGCATACTGGCAGCTAGCTGGTGATGTCGGACTTGGCTGACACCTTCAGCCAGGTTCCTGCTCAGCTTTTGGCTCTGACGCCTTCACCTTCGGGAAGGCAATAAGAAGAGTCTCCCCAGCATCGTTCTCCTCCTGAACAAGGAAGGCCTCTTCCTTCCTAGGAATTTACAAATGTGCTCTTCAGCTCTTCCTGTGTGAAGATTGCCTTATGCTTTCATTATGTAGTTTCAGACAAGTTCCCCCATCAGCCTCCCCTCCCCCCCCCCCCGTTAGTTTTAATTACAGCTAACACCCAGCAAATGAGTGCTTTTCCCCTGGTCATTCCACTGAAACAAGCAAGGGGCAGTCCAGGTGCAAATGCAGAGCAAGTGAGTCCTGCTATGCGGAGCCTGGAGACCAGAGGTTAATGGGAGGTCGGGGGGGCAGAGTCTCTGTGGTGTCTGGAGACACTTGCTTGTCACCCAGCACTGTGCTGGCTATCCTGAGTTCCGATAACTGCCTCACAGTGGACACTTCATTTCTGTTATTCCCCTTCCTTCCAGACCACAGTTGTTTTTCTAGCTGCCACACATGGGAAGAGAAGCACCTTCCAAAGTTCTTTTGACAATTAGATGGACCCCCCTTTTTTGCATCCCCAGTCAAATACTCGTCTCTTCCTTTTTCTTTCTAAGCCAAATATCTTACTTTCTTGCCTTTTGCCCCTGTGCATTATTACTGTGACATCCTGGCACATTAGCAAGGTGACTGAGCAGCCTGGATCTTTAGCCTCCCCCCCCCCAAGAAAACTGAGTCTTACTTTAAGATTATAAAATGTCTCCCATGTATATCTCTTATAAACAGCAATCCAGAGAATTAATTCAGGCTATTTTCAGACCTATTTCAAACATTTTGATGACTCAGACTCTGAATCAGAGCAAAAGGAAGATGATCTAAACACTACAAGGTGACACAAATTCAACACAAGCAGAGAAGGATTAAAAAGGCAGTAATTGCAGTTATTCATCTTAAATTAGTTTATATTGAGAGAAATAAGGCTGCCGAGCTGGAGGTTTATGTTTGGGTATCACTAGCAACATTATTCAAAGACATAGTCCTAGGATAAAAATAGCCTAAATGTGTGGGAACTTTGACAAAAAAAGTAAAAAGAAAACAGATTTTCATTCCTGTCTTGAAGTTTTGAATTAGAGTTAAGGAATTAAAGATTTATATTATTCTCTTATAATAAGCATCAGTATGATAATTAATTTCAGCCATTCAGAGGCTTTGTTAGATATACAGAAAGAGTGTATATAAGATATGGTAGCACAGGCCTGTAATACCAGCACAGAGAAGACTGTTATAGAAGGATCACAAGTTTAAGGCCAGCCTGGACTACAGAGTGGGACCCTGTGGTGGCGCACGCCTTTAATCCTAGCACTTGGGAGGCAGAGGCAGGCGGATCTTTGTGAGTTCAAGGCCACTGGTCTACAGAGTGAGTTCCAGGACAGCTGGGGCTACAGGGAGACCTTGTCTCAAAAAGACAAAAAAAAAAAAAAAAAAAAATACGGAGAAAGGCAGGGTACATGCTGTAAGTCCTGCCCTCAAGAATATTTTAGTCCATTTCAAAGGAGAGTGATATGAAAACTGTGAAATGATTAGTGTGTTCACCCCGAAGCTCTTGTGGAACACCAAATATACCCCAATTGGGGTACTAAAACTATCTATCTGTGACAGACTCTTGAAGAATTTTCAAGTTTGACACACCATCCATTGCTGGGAAATTACATTTTCCAAGAATAATGGCAACAATGTCTCTCAGTCTACAGATTCTTCTTCATTGTGACCTTGCCACCCCACCCCCCACCCCATTTTCCTTCCTCTTAATATGGAATAGTCCTGGTGATCCACCTCAGTCTTTTGGAAGGTTTGCCCTCCCAACAGTCTCTCTATTTTTTTTTTTTTTCTTTTTGGCCTTTTTGAAGAAGGTTCTCTCTGTAGCCACAGCTGGCCTGGAAACCACTATGTAGGCCAGGCTGGCTGTGATCTCACTTGAGAGGCCTCTGCCTCTCAAGTACTGGGATTAAAACTGTATTTTACTATGCCCTGCTCAACACCCTCTTGGTGAAGGCTCTATTGGAACCTAATTGCCATCCTGAGAGACCCTAGACCTCACCTCGTGAAGAGGCCATGCCTATGTGTTATCACTCCAGGCTATGAGATGGCTCACCCCAGAGTTATCCACAGTGATGCTTCCAGACCCCAGACCAATCATTCTTTTTTTATTTAATTTATTTTGGCTGACATATACAAATATAAACTTGTACATATTTATAGGGTCACATGATGTTTCATGCATATATACATTGCCACAACAGAGGCTCCTAAACAAGGGAACAACAGGGACAATTAACACCTGTGCTCTGTCCAAAAGTTTGCCCTGCAATATCTAATACTGGTTTATGCCATTAAGTTTGACTATTTAATCCATAAATTTTGTATATAATGTTAATACTGATTATAGTGAACAATATAATATTAAGGAAATCAAAGGTAATAAAATGTGTTGCTAATATTTCTGGTACTAATAATCAATAAAAGCATTTACTGCTATACACTTGGTTTTGTGACTGTATGCTGATAGAATCCTAACAAGGACTGTGATTTAGGTCTTACTGCTTTGCCCACTGGTTAGATGAGAGGCTGAAACACTGAAGTCATGTAATAAGTGAGGAAACAGAAAGACAGACTTTTGTACTAGATTATTTGCATAGAAACGATCTCAGGGCTAAGTATGGGCAGTTTAGCACTGGCACACCAATTCAGAGACTGTCACTCCAGAGTAGGATGGCTTTAGACTTTATGAGGAGATAAAGTTTTAACAAGCTGGTCAGGTGTGTGAGATTTAAATAGGCAGGCACATGTGGGGAAGTAGCCAGGGGAACAAAGATAAACTTGAGAAAGGAATTCAGGAGAGAAGCTAGAGAGATGATTCAGAGATTAAGAGCATTTGCTGCTCTTGTAGAGGACCTGGGTTCAGTTCCCAACACCAACATGATGGCTAACAGCCTCCTATAATTCCAGTTCCTGGAGAATCTAAAACCCTCTTCTGGCGCCAGTGGGTATGAGACAGACACGCAGGAGAAACACCAATACACACAAAATGAAAACAAATAATTCAGAGAACATGTATGCAGAACACACTGGCAAGAAGAGATTAGAGAGGGCAATGTGGTAGATATTATATGAGTCCTTACGAAGGTACACACCTGTGGGCATTTGACCTTGGAGGGGCCTGTGTAGTCAGTGCAGCCCATGTAATTCAGTGGGACATTATGGAGACCATACAAATCTCAGGCAAACAAAAGGAAAAAGAAAAGTTGAGGTGCTAGTTAACTCTCCAAGATAATAACAGAATAGAAGTAATCAAAAGTAACTCTGAACTTAAAATTTTTTTTTAAACAGTGCAATCTAATGATAGATTAAAACTGAGGGACTGAAACATAGAACATGGTAAAAATGGTTTCCAACCAATAGGGCAATATGTTTAAATATTTCTAGATCATCTTAACGCTATTTAAGCTAAGTAAAGGAATTCATATTGGAATTACAAATCTTAGAAATAGGTTCTGCAAAAGTTGACCAATCATGCACTATGTTATAAAAAATGGTACTCCCTAATTATATTGGATTCTATCTGAAAGGCTTTTCATTTCTCTGTAGACAATATACAACTGCAACATTTGGCACACTGTAAGACTGTTTGGGACTGGTAGGACAAGCATGCGTCCTGAGTGCAGAGCCTGTAGTGAGCCTTGAGGAATTCAGTTACTTTCTCTGAGCTCCTAGGATACACAAATCCTGAGACCAGATATTTCGAAGCACTGGTGTTTGTATTTGTAAAGTTATAGTTTTAATTCAGTTTTGGACTTTGATAGGACATTTTGTTGTTGTTGTTGTTGTTGTTGTTCTCATAAAAACACAAATACTTCTCAGGATCCTATACAATCACAGGGCTGTGTTCTGTCTGACAGAGAGGACTAGCCTTCCCCGTGGTATGAATGTGAACTTGGAATAACTGTCAGGGAAGTAAAACAGTAAGGTTTGAAGAAGTTTCCTGAGACTACTCTATTTACAGATCCGTTTGGGCATTTTAAGTACTGTGCACACAGTGTTAAATATGGGTTACTGGGAGCCCAAGTCCAGTAGGACTTCACCTCCTAACACAGGTGGGTAATCCCATTTGTTTTACATTCTTTTTCATTCGCACCCCTTTCATCACCACCATCTTTGACCCTGCTCTGTGTTTACTGGATTAACTCAACATCCTTAAAACTTTTTCCCCTTCTTTATTGCTTACTGCTTCTGCACCCTCATCCCAGTCATTCTCCCTGGGAATCTGGTGTTGTCAGTATAAGCAGCATATCTCTAAACCTTTAATTAGGTTTTCCACACACCAAGGGAGGGATTTGACAAAGAAAATTGTCAGTGTCTTTGATGTCATCTCCTGCAGATTCCCCCATACTTTCCAACACAGTTGAGAAAGTGAAGGAGTTACACACACACACACACACACACTCTTCTTGCCTTAGTACTGTGGCATAGGTCACACATACTCTCTACCTAGTATGCCTTCACTATTCCTACTTCAAACATCTGCTCAATCCTAAAACCCTTCACATATAGTCTTAATAAACATGTCTTCTTCACCCTGTGGTTATCTCTCCTTCCTATGTACTCTGTGTTGACCCAGCATCGATTCCATTCTTTCTTGGGTCAACCTGTGTCATAATTATTTATTATCATAACAGCTAACTAGATTATAAACCATTTGAGGGTAGGGACCATGATTGTCAGTGTCTATACTCCTCAAAACTTTTATTTTATTTTATTTTATTTTTTTTATTTCTGTACGTGTATCAATGTACTGTCTGCATGCAGGTCTGTGCACCCGTGTCGTGCAATGCCGCGGAGGTCAGAAGAGGGTCTCGGATTCCCCTGGAGCTGGAGTTCTCCTGGAATTGGAGTTTCAGACGGCTCTCGGCCGCCATGTGGGTGCTGGGGATCGAACCCGGGTCCTCTGTAAGAGCGGTCGGCGCTCTTAACCGCTAGGCCATCTCTCCAGCCCCTATACTCCTCAAAACTTTACAATGCTTGACAGAGTATAGATGCTTATTAAATGAATATTGACCTGGAAAAGGGCCCAATGTTTTTGGAATAAAGTATTTGGGACTAGGAAATTCACAATTGCGATACCAAAAAGAATTTATTAAACACCTGTCCTTATGGCGTACTAGGCTGAGCGCTCCTGAGAACGCATTACACAGAACTACTTCTTGACCTCTAAGAACTTATTTATAATTTAATACGTATATCAGGCATGAAGGCAAATATAGAAAGGACACACAATAATTGAATTATGAACCTTAAACAGATATACAAATAGGGAAGATTAAATATTTACTTTGCATGTGCATTACCTTGTAAAGGGTAATTGCATTTTAGCAGATGGTGAGTGTATAGGAGTCATTTAAATTTTATGTTTAGACAATAGGATCCTATCATAATGATTACAAAGTAAACTGAATTTTGATGCTTTTATGGTTGAAGATGGATATTAATATTCCCGATGAGGTTAATTTATATTATAATAGTAGAAAAAGTCATATAGTTTGGGCACAATCCAATCGTAGACACCTCTGGCCAAATCTCATCCAATGGAGCTCATGTGTAGGCTGCTACCATTTAAAAAAAAAAACATGGAATTTGAAAAATGTGTGCTTTTCATCAAAAGCAGGAAATAGGATATTTGACAACATGCATTTGTCTACTGAATGTGATGGGATATGTGATGAAATATGTTTTGTCAATAAAATAAATTGCCAAACAAAATGTAATCCTCTCTGCAAGTACATTTAGTCTCCAATGAAATAAGCTGCTTCACAATGCTCATTTTCTCTTTGAAATATTTTCGACTTGCTCTCTATCAAAAACAGCACAGAAATGTGTTTTCTCAGTCACACTCTTTCAAGATACACAGATGGAATGTATTTAATTAGAAAAAGGTAGACTCAGTGGTGAAGGGTCACTAAAAATTTAAAACTTACAGATATAGTTTAAGTAAGTTTATAATTTTTGGCTTCAGATAATTAATTTATTAGCCCAGTTTTCCCTATATTCTTAAAAAGTTAAGTTGACCAGGCATAGTGCTGTGTGTTTTTCATCCCAGCACTCTGGAGGTAGAGGTGGGTAAAGATCCAGGTCAGCCTGGTCTGCATAGCAAGCTTTAGGCCAGGTGAAGCTACAGGAAAATACTTTCTCAAACAAACAAACAAAAGTTTAAGGTAAATAATTATATAGTTTCTTTTCTCCCTGGAACGTATCTGACACAAATCAACTTTAGAAAGGTTTATTTTGGCTCAGGATTTGAGAGGATGCAGTCCCTCATGCCGAGAAAAGCATTGGAGAGGAAACAGGTGACTGAGACTCTCTTCTTCACATCTCTGTGCAGATGAAGCAAACAAGAAGCAAAGAATTCTGGCTAAAATTGGTCCTGTATGAAATGCGCTCAATAAAAATTAAGTTTAAAAAAAATCTCTAGCCCTGCTCCAGTAGCTAGCACCACATCTTCAGCGACAACTCATGCCCTATAAGGTCCATAATGTCTCCAAGTAATGCCACTAGCTGGGAACAAATTGTTCAAACAAAAGACCCCATGGGGGTGTGGTTTGACATCCAAACTAAAATACTTACTTTTTAACTGCTACATTAAAATGTTTCCATTAATGATGTCCCTCTTAGTGTTTTTTGTATACACTTGAATACTATACAACCAGGGTAAAATAGTCTTAGCAGTGTTTCCTTGACACCTTAGATAGTCTGTGATCATATTCATACCACTTTGATGGTATCTTGTTATCATCCCTGAAAGAGTTAATTACATGCCTAATTAGGTTCTTTTTTCTATTCTCCTCCTGCTCTGTGAATTGATCCTTTGCCTCAAGGCTCCTGAGGAATTTAAACTTCCATAATTAATTAATACAGTTTAACCCTTCAAATGTGGCTCCCAAACCCCATCTAGTTTAGCACTTTACATTTTGGGAAACAGCCTGTGTGCTACTCTGCACTGGACATATTAAAATCAAGCCTTTCACTATTGTTAAGCTAGGATAAAGTTTATTTTTTTAAGTGAAGAAAAGACTAATATATGTGCAAACATCTTTAAGAAGAGTAAATTATAATACTAATGAAAATTTATTTGAATAGGAAGATTTTTTCTCCTCTTTTTTTTTAAATGATAATACACATCTTCACTCATGGTATCTGTTTAATATTTAAGGACTGAATGAGATAATGTCTATAAAGCTCTTGGCTCAATGCCTAACCCTATTTTGATATTGATTTATAGTTTTCCAGTATTAAATAAACACTGTTCCATTTGCTTCTCAAACTGTTCTTTTTTTAGGATAGGGATAATTTATTTCTGGATTAAGGAAGAGCAAGTTGAGGTTTGGAGATTCAGAAAGCCATGTATTATAAAGGAGGGACCAATTTCTATTTCTGTATGAGAGGCACTATGTGTGTGGGAACAGGTGACACCTTAACTGTATCCAGATGGATAAAGAGGAAGGTAAGAGTTGTGTAAAAATAATGAGTGAAAATGGGTGTTGAGTATTTTTTAATAACCCTTGGTCAGGAGGAAGGATGTAGCTTATTGGAAAATGCAACTAGAGAGGTTAATGAAATCATGAAATTCCTTTGGACTAAGGAATTTTAACTCAATTATAGAGGTACTGGGGAGCTGCTGGAAACGTTGGGAATACTGGCTGATAGGACCTTACTTGTATTTTAGTAAACAGCTTTGGCGATAGTGTGAGGGGCAATCTAACATAGGACAGGGATGCTGGCAGGCTGTATATTGCTGAATCACTACTCCTGTACAAGTGCGGACAGTGAAAGACTGAGCTGCTGGCAGTAGAAATGGATGCAGTGGATGTGACATCCACTCTCAGCTATAATTCAAGGTGTGGCTCTGTTTGGTACATGGGTGTAGGAGACGCTGGGAATGACAGCAATAATGCTGTAGATATAGATGGAATATCCTACCACCGCCACCAAGACACAGCCAGTTTCCCATCGGTGGACCACATGCACTTGGTTCTGAATGTAAGGAAGGTAACTGCAGGAATAACAGAACAGGCTGTAAACATGGACATGGTGTCAAAGAGAGAATAGCAAAGAGTAACTGAGTATTTTCATATTTGCTTTTGTGATTTCTATGACAGATGAATGAAATGATTTTATAATGATTGTTATTAATATTTAAAACAATGTATTGAATGAAATTTAGCAAACAGGAGTGATGAACTCTCTTGTGTTCCTCTCACTTTTCCTAGGAAAAGTTATTGAAAATGCCCCTGGCTTGGTTTAAAGTTTGCATGAGTTATTTCAAGTAATAAAGAAAAACTAAGAGAAGTGGATATTATATTTCACATTTTCTAGTGGAACAGCCCGGTATAGAACAAGATTTCCAATCCTTGCTTATCTCTCAAAACTATGTTCAGACCACAGTCCTCTGTGGAAAAGCTTAAACCATCTTGATTAACCTTTAAAGCAGAGTTCTCAGTAGCGACTTCTTTAGCACTTCCTTGAGTAACTCAGCCTTCCTTTCTTTCTTTCTTTCTTTCTTTCTTTCTTTCTTTCTTTCTTTCTTTCTTTCTTTCTTTCTCTCTTTCTTGCCTTTCTTTCTCTTTCTTTCTTTCTTTCCTTTCTTCCTTCCTTCCTTCCTTCCTTCCTTCCTTCCTTCTTGTTATTTTATGTGTATGAGTGTACTGTCTGCATGTAGGTTTGTGCACCCCTGTCATGCAATGCCACAGAGGTCAGAAGAGGGCGTCAGATTCCCCTGGAACTGGAGTTAAAGACGGTTCTTAGCCACCATGTGGGTGCTGGGAATCAAACCCTGGTCCTCTGCAAGAGCAGTCGGCCCTCTTAACTCCTAGACCATCTCTCCAGCCCCAGCCTCTTTTTCAAAACAGCCTATAGCCAATATTTCTTTTGGTTCTTCCTCTAGTGTCTCCCCTTCTTATCCTTCTCTTTCTCTTAACCTTCTAGCACCTCTTCAGGATGTCGTTTACGATGCTTTGTCCTCCCCACTTCTTGTCCACTTGTGTCCCTTTTCTAAAGCCTAGGGAACAATCTGCGGAAGAGGGGGCGTGGTAGAATGTAAGGGCTTGGATTGGGGTGAATTACGAAAATACAGAAATATAGACTGGACTCTTATTTGATCAACATGATTGTACATACAAGCCCCTCCAGCTGGACAATGGGTGCCTCGAGCTGTATAAGTTTGGGCATAGCTGCTTGCAAATTGGTTTTACATGAAGGTTGCTTGTATTCATTACTTATTACCTATTATTAAAAAATAAATTTAAAATATTTAAAAAAAAGACCGAGAGAAAGATGCAGGACAGTTATGGCAGAATGCATGATCTGGGGTGGGGTGGGGTGGGGTGGGGAGAAGGGAAAGGGTAATAGGCCTGAACTGAATTGAAAAATGATATATGAAATACACAAAGCATCAATAAAAATGGAGATAAAATATTTTTATTATTTTTATTATTTTATGTGTGTGAATGTATTGCATGCATTGTATGTAAGTACACCCATGTCATACAGTGCCCACAGAGGTCAGAGGAGGGTGTCAGATACCCTGAAACTAAAGTTATGGACAGTTGTTAGCTTCCATGAAGGTGCTGGAAACCAGTCCTGGGTACTCTGTAAGACCAGCCAGTGCCTTACCACTGAGCCATCTCTCCAGCCCCTGTCCTTCCCACTTTGTTTACGAACATAGAAACACTTTACCTCTCATCACTATTAAATTAGAGGTATCTGGAAAGCAAAGATTACCTATACCCTTTGCCCAAGAGCCAGTGTAATATCTATGCTTGGCTGAACACTCAACTTTCTTTGCCCTGTTCATACTCAATTGTATTACTCTGGGAGGATCAGATTGTGAAGAAAACTGTCCCGCCATCAGTAACTTGCCCATGTTTGAATGATTAATTGAATGAAATAGGGATGTGAGTCTTGTCTGGAACAAAGAACAAGATTAGCATCTTGCACATAGTAGGCTGTCAGTTTTATAGGTGTGAATGAACAAAAACACTGTTTCCATAGCTGAGACCAGAGAGTGTGGGCTCTGTCATACTATAGGATTTTTTTAAAGCTTTTGCTGATAATAATGGAAATCCACCTAATATGATTTTTTTCATAGAAGGCTCATAATAACTCAAAAAAATTTAGTCAGTCTTTGAGAGTATCTGAAAGGCACACGCTTGCTCCTTAATCTCACCAATCCAAATAACGAACAAGGGAGTGCACAACAGAATTACAGAGATTGTTCCAAAGCTTAGTAGCTAATTTGATTTTGTACAGAAGGGCTTTAAAGAATTTTTAATGAAAAGGCAATTAATGTTGAAACCTTCATTAACGGATAGTTGAGAGGAAAAGCTGGACTTCTTGCTGAGTTTTTGACTTTTTAACTAATTGCAAAACTTTATGGTATTTTTACTGTATATTAGAAAATGGTATGGCACTATCTATTTAATACAGCTAGACCTTATGGGCAAATAGAACACTTTTAAAGGCTTTTAAACTTTTCTAAAAAGTAAAGAGGACAGAACCCCCAAGAACTAATTATAATGAAGCAGCTCTCATTTGATAAAATGGATGCCCAGTAATGAAATGTACACCAAGAAGCAGTATTTTCACTTACTTTAAAGGTTCATGAAACTATTATTTGTTTCTTTATATTAATCATGCATTGACTAACTCTGCATAAAGCAGAAAATTGATCCTTTATAAGAAAAAAATAAACAGAAAAACAGACTTGAGCATTGCATTAAAAACAACATATACATTACTTATAACGGTTGGTTTGGCTGAATTCAAATCTCACAAACCCTTTATACACAGTTCATTTCTTACATTAGCCCTAATTATAAAGCTGAATGGAAATGAATACTTGATTATTTTTCAGGGTTTAGGTTTGATGCCAAGCTTTCCCAAACTTTGTCTACATGGATTGTCTTTAAGACCTTCCAACTAATGGAAATAAAGGCAGAAATCATTTGACTGGAAGTACAGCAGAGTGTTTCATTGGCCGTATGGTACCACTTCACGCCATGAAATTGGAAACGTGTCTTTGCTCCTGTCTCTCCCAGAGCACAAGTCAAGCATCACAGAAGCTAGGATTTAGAAATCACTTCACGTTGCTTTTCTAATGATTCCTCTTGTTCTTGTAATTCTAAAGCTATCCGGAAGAGTAGGGTTCAGTGAGGAGGCTGGGAGCCGCCCCCCAGAGGCATGACTTCTTATTTAGTCTCTGCCTCTGGCTGCTCTCTCTGTGTGCTGCATTATTTACTATTGAATTCAGGGATCAAGCTCAAGCATCCTAAATTTTTGATCTGATATAGCAGAAAAATTTTAATAGTTTTTCTCTCCCCTTTACATTTTGAACCTTATTTATTTATTTTTTGGTTTTTTTCGAGACAGGGTCTCCCTGTAGCCCCAGCTGGCCTGGAACTCGCTCTGTAGACCAGGCTGGCCTTGAACTCACGAAGATCCTCTGCCTGCCTCTGCCTCCCGAGTGCTGGGATTAAAAGCGTGTGCCACCACCCCTGGCTCGAACCTTATTTTTTAGCAGATGAAAATATAAAGATACTTAGACACACGTCCCTTTAACAAAAACAGTCTCATTCCATTTGTTGGAAGCAGAACAAATGAGAGACCTCCATAGGTACCTTATCATCTAAGGCCATTCACTTTTCAAGATCCGTAATAGAAGAAGGAGAGTCAAAGCTTGAAGAGTCCCTGACCACGCCAGAACTCTGCTCATAAGATTAAAACATACTTATCCTTACCCAGGTATTTAACATATAAACTCCTGACAACAGCAAGTGATTCAGAACAAAAAACTCTGTAGAATAACTTGGGAGAAGAACTGACTTCACCTCTGCTACTCCTCAGTATTATTACCTGGATTTTTCTTCATTTGATTCATTTGTTTGGGAACTTTGCTGTTCCAAACTCAGTTCTCATGAGCTAAAATTGTTGATGTGTTCACTTTTAATTAAAACATTTGGGGAAGGTTTAAAAAAAGACAAGATCTCTACAAAATTGAAAACTTGTGTGTGGTCATTTTTTATGCACCTGTGTGCCTATATTTGAAAATTGATACTTCCCATTTATTGTTAGAAAAAGACTGAAACATGGCAGGGAAATATGTATGAGTCACTCTATTTGATTGGTTGTTTTTTCCCTGGATATAGACTGATTTTTTTTTTTTTAATCTCCTTATCTCTCTTAGAGTTGCCTCCTTCAGTAAACGTCTTAGGAAGTTATGCAAGAAAATAAAGAATTTTGGCCAATAAAAATTTCTGAACATACACTTCCAGAGACTGTTTCAAGTGTAATGTGCTATTTTAAGAATATTTTTAAGCATTCCTTTATTTAAGTACAGTGACAAGACTGTTCTTGTTGATGAGCAGTATTAGCAATTAGTATAATTCTTTGATAACCCGGGAAAGCAAAAGAGTACACAGTGGTCCTTGAACATGCATTCAACATTAGCTTTAACTCTTGCTATGAATGAGTAGCTGAGCTTTATTCTGTGGTCTATGAAACTCTTTTTAATGACTCACACAGATGCTATTATTAGAAAAGTTTAGTATCAGGCTGGAGAGATGGCTCAGCAGTTAAGAGCACCAATTGCTCTTGCAGAGGACCCGGGTTTGATTCCCAGCACCCACATGGTGGCTAAGAACCATCTTTAACCCCAGTTCCAGGGAAATCCAATGCCCTCTTCTGACCTCCGCAGCGTTGCAGGACATGGGTGCACAAACCTACATGCAGACAGTACACTTATACACATAAAAAAAAAAGAAAAGTTTAGTATCATTCAACTACAAAGAAGAAGCAGAGGTGCCTTTAATGATATGAGGCTGTATTGAAGCCTGAAGAAAGGGCCTGTTGAGCTAGACAAGGGGAAGTCCACATGATTTTCTGTGGATAGGATCACCCAATGCCCTTTTCTACTCTCGAGCTTTATAACTCACACATAATTAATATTCACTTTCATTATTTTTACTTAACTTTGTTTAATTCCAATTAACAAGCACAGATTTGAATACTTCACTTCTATCCCTTTCTTAAATCATTAAATTCATGAATTTTGAGGGAGCCTTTATATTTAAATATAATCCATTATGGTAGATGAGCTGTGATAATTTTGTGGTATTCTTTTATACCTTAAGGTAATAAATGTGTTGAGTTACCTTTCTACTGCGTGTTCTTTTTTATTGTTTTTCTTCCCTTTCATCTGTAGTGTGGCCTTTGTTACAGTGTTCATTCCCCTTTTTACTATATCCTTTCAATATTTTATTCCCTCATCCAAAGTAGTCATACAAACAGTGGGTTTGCTTATTTCTGCATTAGATTTATTAATTTGTTCACCTGGCCATATGTTTGTATGCCTGGACATAAAGTGGATATCAATTCCCCTGTCACTTTTTCCTTTATTCTGCCATATTGTGAGTTGACACCAAAATACACAGTGCGAAATATATGTTAGGCTGGGACATTAAAATGATTGACAGTTAACTTGCAGGGCGAGGAGGAGGCTAATCCATATATGACAGACAGAAGCTGTTTTCTAGGCAACAACTTCATCATTGTTCCTAAACATGAGAGATGAGCCAATATACCTAAAAAATCATTCAAGTAAATGGCAAAGAACATGGCCGGGCAGGGCAGGAGGAATTCCATATCCTCTCTCTCGCTTCACTGTGGTAAATGGAAATAGATTCTTCCTGCCTAGATTAATAGCTGTTTAACTCAATAAAATGTGGGTAAATCTTTGACTGTTTCCTATAGAGTCATATTCAATCCTTTCATCTCTATGAAATAACATCTCAGAGTAATTGAGATGTAAGTCAGGCCCTTGGGGTGCGGGGGAATGTTCCTACATATTTGGAATGTAAATTATATATGTGGACACTTTGGGGTGGATAATAAATTGTTGTGAGAATAAGAAAATATCTGATGATTACCTATATCAAAGTTTAGGTTCAATATTTCATAGTATTCGATATTTCACATTCCATGAACAAGGGACAAAATAGAGACTAAGTCTCATCAAAAAAACTATGTAAAGCCTAAGAAAAGACTGCTCCCAGATGGAATTCACTGAAGATTCTGTTTCTTTGCATTTTCATTATAATTAATTCTTTAATATTGCCAGTTGAATCTCACAAATTGAAAAGGCTCCAATCCATCCAATCTGGTATCATGCTGCTCTTCTGAAATTCCAGGGAGCTTTCCTCAGGGAAGATTGGAAAATTCACAGTGGGAACACAGAAATTAGAACAGAGGTGTGGCAACAAGAGATATGGGCTAGATAAAGATTCATGACAATGGGGACTCTCCAAAAGCAACATTGTCATATTAGCATATCATAGCAAGCTATAGTGGGGGAGGAAGGCTAGAGAGGTTGATCTCCAAAAAATAGTATCTATGCTTTTGAATCCCAGGGTCTCTCAAACACAGTTTTCTACATGATACAGGGTGGAAGCACCTTTAGAAGAATTTGTTGCAAACTGTAGATCTTCATCAGGTCTCTGTGAAAGTCAAGGGGAACAGGAAGACAAGAGGCCTTGGCCATCCAATAGGAGTCACGTGATTTGGCAGAAACTAATGGAGTTAACAGGTATGGAGCTTTACTCAAGTGAGTTCAGTGGGATAGCTCACTCACAGTGGAGAAAAGATGTGCGAGTTGCAAAGAGGTCACACATGAAGGACGTGGCATAGCCAGTTTTCTTTGCTTCCTTCTTGTCTACAAAACTCTTCTGAAGGTTAATTCATCCAATTTTTTTCCTCTTCAAGCAGGTGTGTGTGTGTGTGTGTGTGTGTGTGTGTGTGTGGTGTGTTTGTATGTGTGTCTGTGTCTCTGAGTCTGTGTCCATGCTGGAGTCTGTTTCTATGTGTCTCTGTGTGACAGGTCTGGCTAGATTACCAGTCCTGGACTCAAACTTGTGATCTTCCTACTACAGCCTCTCAAGTAGTTTGATTCCAAGGCTGTACCACCAAAGTCTACCTGCATTTCTATTCATCCTTTTAAAGAAATTAAGTGTATCGTAATGTAAACTTACTCTAACTTTATGTGAAATTATGTCAGCCTTTTTATACTTAATCACATTTTAATTAAAAATCAATCTGGAGGCCTAGAAGAACTTATAAAACATAAGAAAATCCTTCCCCTCCCCATGGTCCTAGAAAACCAGGAATAAGTCCAAAGCTGAAGGAAGCCACCTATGCTATCGACACCTGTCAATCCTTTTCACAAGCTTTATGTAGAAAATTGAGGCTGTGGATGGAAGCAGCATTGACTGCTATGAATGTCTGAGCAGATTTCATATCCCCATTCTTGACGGTGGTGAAGAGCCTCAGCCTTCCTTCCTTAAGTCCAAAGAACACAAAACATTGAACATAATGGCTCTTCCCAGTGTGCTAGTGCATCCCAGAGGCAGATGGATCTCTGTGAGATCAAGGCCAGAGCATGGTCTACATAGCCAGTTCCAGGCCAGGTAGGGCTACAGAGAGATCCTGTCTCAAAACCAAAAAGCACACAAGAAACCACCATGGCGCCCTGCTCACTACTCAAACACCCCAGTGTTCCTTCAATTCTTGGTGATTGGCTCTCATGAGCCCAGGTTGGCATTGAATTTATTATGTTAGACCAGGCTGACCTTACACTCCTGGTGCTACAGCAGGCTGGGATAACATAAATGTGACTCCCCCCCTCCATGCCAAGTTTTGTTTTTCTGTCAAACATTTTTTACTCTGATTTTCTATCTTTATTGATAAAATTGAGGCTGTGTTCTATATACAGAAGTCAGCCTCGCTCTTTTCCTCTTTTTATTCATTGATTCTTTGAATATTTCTTCTGTCAATAGTCTTCAAAGGCATGGATTCATCATTATTGCTTAATGTTAAGAAGGAAAGAAGTAGTCAGATTTTGATTTATTTGTGGCCAATCAGGAGTTGATTTAGCAAATTCTCAAAATTAAAAACACTCAATAAGTCATAAGAACAAAATTTCCTGAACTTTCATTTGTATTACTAGAAAAAATAATCTAAATGTTTGCTAGAGGAGACATCAGTTAAAATTAACTTTGAGACTTTATCTCTACTGGAAGGAACAAATTTTCAGAGATCTTACTCATGTGATGTTAGACTTCTTCATGAAAAATTACACAACTAGAACTTTCTAATCCCTCCTTTCAGATAATAAACCTGTATTTGCTTTCTTTTTCTTAACTTTACATTTTTCCTTTTTCTCATGAACCCTCAGCACTTTCTGTACTCTGTTAGGTGTAAGTCATGTTAATGGATTCCATAGATAATTTCCAAAGGTTGAAAAGGCATTTGACTTCAGAGAAATTGAAGCAATTTTGAAAGAAGCCAGAGGTGTATATTAGAATCTTCCACATACACATGAGTAGCAGAGTGACATTTGAATTGGACACAGAGAGCAAAAAGATCAAGCTGAAACAGCACTGAGGAGGGAAGGCGGTCTCCTTGGTGCCTTCTCTGTTTGCTCTGAGAAGATATTCTGAAACTTCCAGTGAGATAAAGGGCATTACCATCAAGCCCAGTACAGGAGTCAACTCAGATTTGCAAATAACAAAGTCACCTGCTGAAACTCCAGGAAGACCTTGAATAGGAGATTTCCAAGATCACACACTTGAAAATAAGTTACTTCTGTGGAAGAGGAGTGTGTGGGGGACCAAAGTGGAATTTGCACAACAAAGGAAAGATCACAGGAAGGGGAGTCTGAAGAAGTTAGGGCACTGGGCTAGTTGTGAGGAATCTAATCCAGGGAGCCTGACTACTTTCTGAGTCTATAAAATGATTTCATAGAGGTGAACAACTTTTACTTCAGCTTTAAAACATACTTAAAATTTCTTGAGAGCCTCAATGTGGACATTTTATATCCTTTCAAAGATGGGTTACTTACTGAAGTTCTGTGCATTTATTCTTATTTTAAGGGCTGCATTTATTCTTATGTTAAGGGCTACATTTCCCCTGGGTTCTCTCGGTGAAATCTGGGCCACCCACCATCCCTCAAGGAGCCATTATTTATTCTTAACTGAACACCAGGATTCCAATTGTAGATTAAATTACCATAGGATTTGGCTCATTTGGACCAAGTACTGATCTAGATAAGGAACTACTCATTGAAATTCACCTCAAAAGCTATGGTCAGTAGTTAGTTGGTTATAAATAGTATTTCTGCTTCTGTATTGTTTGATCCTGTTACAATAAGAACACGTTCATGTATTATTTAAGAATCTAAAAATAAGTGTAAAAATAGAAAATAAATTATAGTGTAAGAAAAATAGCATAAGCAATGTGAAAAAGAATTCGAATTGGGGATAGAATTTAAATAGGTCTTCATAGTAATATTTACCTTTTAATACAGGAAGCTGCTTACAGCAATGTCAGATAATTGGTTATGAGAATATGGCTCTTACAGGTCAGAATACCTAGCTTTGAATCCTAGGGTCACCAAACATTATCAAGAGACTTTGGGACATTTCTTAGTCATAACACATATGCCTTAGAGTGGGTTGTGGTTTGTTCCCATGGGTTCTACTGTGCCTGGTATGGTGGACTCTGAGTGATGTGAGCTACATGAGTAGGGCCCAGTGGGAGCTAAATAGGCTGTGAACTACCCTCATGAAGAGAACTGAGGCTGTCTCTACAGAGTGGGCCATCTGTTAGCAAGCCAGCATTCACATGACCTCTGCTGTATGCAACTGTTTCCTTTTCTCTTTTGCTACCATATTGTGATGCAGCTTGAAGAGCATGGGGAACCCTCACCAGAACATTAGTGACATACTTTTGGACATTATAGCTGCCCAAATCATGAACCAAATAAACCCCTGTACTTTACAATGTGTCCAGCTTCAAGTATTTTATTGTAGCCATGAAAAAGGCTTTTAAACACATACTAATGTGGCTTGTGAGAAATGAGACACTTGGAAACATTACTATTCAGCATAGTACATGATTAGCATGGAGAGAATACTTGTCATCACCCATAGCAGAAAAGCCCTAAGTTATTGCATGTCCTATGTAAAGAGCTGACATATGAAGAATTTACTAATGGTGAGGAAGGCTTCGAAGGATACCAAGGATGAAGCAGGAGTGGCAGAAAAAGTCTTCAGACCAAAACGTAGCTCTGTAACCAGGGACAGGAGATAAAGAGGGAAGGCTGGTTATGTGGAGAGTCTCAGGAGGCAACACAGATCCCTCCAGGAAAGATCTGCATCGTCACTGCATCAACTGTGTTGAGATACTTCAGGATAAGCCCGACGACCACTGCACTGTCCAGTTTAGAGACATTGCACAAAAGAGTGATTTCCTGTGGCAGGAGATATGAGTGTAGGTCATAGGTGTGTGCAAGTAGGAGTCCACTCTCTCGTAGCTGACATCCTGGTCCTCTGGCTCTTACCATCTTTTTGCCCCATCTTCTGTGATGTTCCCTGAGCCTTGGGGACAAGTGTTGTCTTGTGGACACACCATCTGGGGCTGGGCCTTTATTCTCTGTGCTTTGGCAATTGTGTCACTGCAGTAGCTTCTGTTTGCATAAATCTGTTCTAATGATCCTACATATAAGGACTCGGGAAAACTGAGTACCGCATCCGTTGTTCATGGGTCCCTGGGCCTTCTCAAAATGCTGGGAGCACAGAGCACTTAGTGAGTACTCCTAAGTGCTTCTCTGGATCAATTAAGTTCTTGCTCTCTTCAGGCTTTTCTATAGGAAATTTCCTCCTCCAGATGAAGACTCATAGCCATGAAAACATAGGGGGAAATCTGATGAAAGCCCAAAACTCTCCTGATTGTAAAATTTGGGAAAAGAATGGATCTGCTGTTTGGGGCTCCCCTCATTGGAAGAAGGAAGAGACTCTTTAGAAACTATCACCTATGAATTTTAGAGTAGGTTTTTCAACAACACCGTGCTTACTACTTTGATTCAGATTATGATTTGCCATGGGAGGCTTGGAGTGACTTGGATATTTAACAGCCTCTACAGTCCTCAGTAGGAATCCCTGTGCCCTCAACCCTGACTTGGTTCCAAAGCTTGGCCAGAATTGCCTATTTTCTCAGGGAGGAAAAATAGACACCTCCAAGAAGACCATTGATTTGTAGGTTAGATGATCATAGAAGCCTGGGGGCTGCTGAATGAGCTTTGCAAAACCTCGGAGAGTAGTAAGTCCAGTCTCTGCCCTCTGTCCATTCAGTTTGTTCTGTTATCCAATGATGTTTCTTTAGTCCACTCAGGTTTTCTCTTTTATATGATTAAGTATACCTAAGGTATAGTTCATAGACTCTCATTATGATAAGGCATATTTAGATGTAACAATTCTTCCAGTCTGTAGGTTATGGGATATTATATTCATGTTATTGTGAGGAAGGAAAGATCTGTTGTTGTTCTTTATATCAGATGAAAATTGTATGTTTTGAAGGCCTACGTAGACAGGGGCGAGGGCGTTCAACAATCTTCCTCTTAGGACTGAGAAATGTATTATGCTTTCTTTACCCAGCTTGCACTGAAATAGAAAAAATATATCTGTACACAAAGAATTCTACCAAAAAAAATGCCTGCCAAGCGCAGAAGACACCCTCTAAAGTGGCAGAGAACAGAAGGATCTGGTGGGGTACTCAGGTGTAATTTCAGATAATTCTATATCAGGGTTCTGAGAGCCCTTTTGGAAAGCTCTGTTATATATTAGTGCTGGATCTCAAAGAAATGGAAAATTAGTATTTTCTTTCTCAGCCTACAATTTATTGATCAAAGAAAACTTATTTTTGGCTTTGTAGTGTTGCAACAATCTGAAGCATATTAATAAAGAAAGAGACTTGCTTCTTGGGGAGATAGCCTTGATGACTGTAATTTTTCTCATGGGTATCAATGCTGCTTGTGTGCCGATATATCACAAGCGAAGTGGAGGGAAGAGAGCAGATGTTGCCTCGCAAGGGCAGTGCAGAGCTCTGTGGGTTTTGCTTTGTCCTCTCCCAGGCTTTCTTAGAGAGTTCTCATCTCTGCTGTTTTATGCTGGAGATGGATTTGAGGAAATAGCATTGTAAGTAAGAATGGCTTTTTGATTGTGAAAGTAGAAAGAGCTGGCAAGAGACTGGATCCTTGTAATAACTGGTTATATCTAATACAATGATCACAATGCAGCCAGGACTTCTTCCTGTGATAGGCGCCATGAGTCAGTCCTATAGTGGACCACTCACATCCCCACCTCGCTCTCGGCTAACTGCGTCACCCAGACTTATTACTTGATAACATTTACCTCTATTTTATCATCTCTAAGACAAGAATATTAATAATATCCAATTGAGAGACAGCTAGAATGAGTTAATATCTCTAAAGTTTAGAAAACAATTACTTGTGACCTAACAATGGGAATACATTTTTTTTTTTTGTCTTCTTGAGACAGGGTCTCCCTGCAGTCCCAGCTGGCCTGAACTCATTTTGTAGACCAGACTGGCCTTGAACTCACAGAGATCCACCTGCCTCTGCTTCCTGAATGCTGGGATTAAAGGCATGCACAACCACACCTGGCCTGGGAATATTTTTAAAATAGAAATCACCAAGTTAAATTTTAGGCTGAATTTATAATATGTAGTAAGCACTCTGTTATATGTTAATGATTTATTAACAAAAAAGAAAACTTCCAGAGATCAGATAACCAAAGCAGGAAATGGGGTCACATTTAAAAAATTTGCTATCATCCATAGTTATTAAACACCTGAGGATTTGTCCGTTTGGGGATCTATCACAAAACACCTGGGATTAATAATTTAGAAAGTGCAGAGATTCATTTCCCGCAGCTGGTACATTTGGAGGTATAAGACCAAGGTGAGGGTAGGGACCATTGTCTGGCAGAGGCTCCTCCTATGGGAGGGAGGAAGGCTACGTGCTCATAAAAGGACAGTGAACTAAAGGCTTCAGGAAGTCTGCCTTGCTGGTTTTTTTTTAATTTATTTTTTATTGTTATTAAACTTTTTCCATAAATCATACACCATTTTTCAATAGAGTTTAGAGTCACTTCCCTTTCCATGCCCCCACCCCACCTGAGTCCCTGCACTCTGCCATATATGTCTTGCATCTTTTTCTGAGTCTTTCCAGAGTTTTATCCCAGTTCTTTTGTTGTTGTTCTCTCTAACTTGTGTTGCTTCAATATATATATATATATGTACATAGTTATATATATATACACATATGTACATACATACACATATACCCATATCACCTGAATTGGAGGATTTTTTTTTTTTTTTTTTGCTAAAAGATGTCATGCTTTCCTTAAGGAATGCTCAGCGGTTCCTCCTTGGCAAGCCCAAACAACCATCAATCCTGCCCTTGTGCTCCACACTGGGGTCTTTCCATCCCATGGTCCCCCAAATGAAGTCCAGTAAGCATGCATCCTATCTTGATCCTCCTGCACTGGCCTTGATGATATAGCCTGGGTAGTCCAACAATGGCAGTCTATACTCTGATGAAGCTGAAATCCCCTTAGCTGCTCAGTCCACAAGCTGGGTATCTCAGTAGTCCCCATCTGGCATTGAAGGTCTGGAGGATTCTTGGAGAGATATGAGTCTTTGGTCCATATTGGAGGCTTAAAAAGCTGTGTCTCATGGCTTCGAAGAGTGGCAAAAGCAGTGGCAGCCACAGAGTAGATGCACTTGCCAGTAAGAATTGAGGACAGGCCAAACAACAGTGCTCTCACTCTCTCTTTTTCTTTTTGTCTTTTTACTAAGATCTCAAGTTTTATATCTGAAGTGCAATTTCTCTGGCCTTACTGATTATTTACTTCCAGTTTTACTTTCCTTTTGGATGCTTAAGACCACATAATTATCCCAGATTAACCAAGGTTTTTGTTTTCTTGAGGTCAGTTGAGGATCTGGTCCTCAGGAGACTCTTGGGGATTTGGGGGGGGGAGGGCAGGGTGAGGAGGGTGGGAGCCCCTGGCTCCTTTCAGCTTTTCATTTACCAGTTCCATCCACTCGAGGACAAAGTCAGGTTTTGCTAGACCAGGCTTCCCTTTTTGAAGCATGAGCAGACTTTCCTCTTTATAGACTGGACACCGGCTGAAGTCCCATTAGTGGATCTCCAAGACCTCCCTCACAGGAAGACTGGTGACCCACAATTTGCAGGACATTTCAAGGGATGCCCCCATGCATAGTCCCCTGAGACTTGATTGGCCTCTGAAGGCAAGGGACAAAGTTATCCCTTACGTCCCTCAGCCAAATTGGTATGGGGATTAAGTATGGTTGTTAAGCAACCAGAGAGGCTAAGTTACACAAGCCTGATACATTGCACCTATATTAAAATTGTATCTTTTGCAAACAAACTGTATGTTATTTCCATATCATATATCTTGATTAGCATTTTTCCATTTTAATTTTATATTACTCTAAAAGATGCATACATACCCTCCATCATATACCAAAAATCCAAGGTCTGAAAATAAATGGTGCCTTGTAGTTTTTAAAGGGTGATTTCCTTTTGGTTTCATGGCGGATGGGGCCATAGAGAGCTGATCACTTCTTATGGGTCCCCTACTTCTTGCCATCACATTGGCCAAAGTGATGTTTCAAAGTTTCAGAGTCTGAATTCACATCCCTGTCACTTATTTTATGGAGACCACTGGTGGAAGCTGGAAGTACGAAAACAACATAAAATGACAAGAAATGCAGCAGGGCCTGTGATTAATAGACACGCCCTAATATGTGTTTATTCCATTTTCCCTACCCTGTCCTACATGATGAAAGGAGTAAGAAATAGAGACGACATCTGGGAAAAGGATGTGTGAGTTCAGCCTGTAACCTGCTACCTGACTGGAACCATAAAGAATGAGGCCTGGTCTGGTTAGGGAGGCAGACCAAACCTGCCAAATATGCTGGTTAGCAGCAAGCCCAAGGCCATGGTGTTGACTAGGTTAGGAAAACTGTCCAGGTCGGGCTAATGCATCTAAACATTACCTTGAGGAAGAAAGGAAGTTGGGGGAGATTTTGCATCAGGGAGTGATGCTTGCATCAGGATCTGAAATGTTATTGTAGTCTATAAACTGTGGTCACATTTTGTGTGGAGGACGGGAGAGAAGTCCGGAGCAGAACAGAGAAAGAGACAAGTTAAAAATGCCCTGCTGTACAATGCTGAGGCTTGAAACAAGGAGGAGGAGAGGAAACCTGGTGGTAGGCATGGATGTACGGATGTTTAAAGCCACTCTTTCCAGCTGGACTCCGGCCAAGTCCCACTGAGCCTAATTCCCAAATGGAATTTGAATAGGCAGGAAAAACCTGAGTGTGAAGCTTACTGTCTCCTCACAATATTAAAGTCTTATCTGATCTTTCTAGAAATTCAGAAGAGGAAGGAAGTAAATGGTCCCCAGAGGTTGACTCTCTAAGTCATTTGTTCCCTCTTGTGACCCCATGAGGTCAGGCTGGCAGCATCTCTGGCTGCCCTTTTTCTGTATAAAGTGCATGGATCTGATTCTTTGACACTTTTAATTTGACTTGCCACTGTGTTGATATGGTCAAAGAAGCAAGGAAACGTTAATATGTGATTTCTTCTGATCCCTGTCTGAAGCTACAGAAATTTGAGGGACTGTTTAAAGAAACATTTGAGATCACCCAGTGATGTAAGAGCAAAAAAGTTTTTGTTTTGTTCTCAATTCCATCAACACACTCTGACTTGCCTCTAATTAAAGGAACCAACTGGCTTGGTGGGGAACAGTAATGAGATCAGTTAAAGACATCCACCCTGGGAGAGCTGTGCAGGGCAGAGGTGTACATGACTCAAATATCCTCTTCTGGGATATAGAATCTTAGTCCATAGGATCCATGACCCTGAATAAAGTCGTAGCTCTGGTTAGCAGAGTTTGCAAAGGGAGCCAGGCTTATTGTTGACGACCTCACTCAGTTCTTCAAAAGATGGATGTCTGAAGGGACTCTATGCAGATGCCTTTTGCTTAAAGGTTTTTAGTGCTAGATATTTTTTTTTAACCAGGGCTAACAAAACCTTGTTTTCACAAGGACCATCTTGCAGTGGAAGGTGGACAATCACAAAATGCAGAGTAAGGTAATACAAGGCAAATTTTGGAAGCAATAAAAGGAGAGCATTGTGATGGGTAACAAATAAAACATGATCATGGGGTGCCAGAAAGGAGAGTTGCCTCAGAAAAGAGGTTTTTTTTTTTTTTAGCTGAAACTTGAATGAGAAGAAAAAAAGCCAGTTAGGCCAAGATCTGACAGACGAATGTACCAGGCTGCACGAACAGCAAGTGCAAAGACCCTAAAGCTAAAAGAAGCTGGAATGTTTGAGGAACAGAAAGAAGGCCTGCGGGGCCAGGGCACTATCAGTGAGAGGATCAGTAGTTCCCGGGAAGATGGGAGACTTGGGCAAGGGCCAAATTATGTTTCCCCATCTCAGAGGGAAGGAAGTCTTAGGGTCTTGCTCAGTGGCCCCAGGCAGTTGAAAAGTGAGGGGGGCCAGACCCTCAGTCTCCAGGTTCTTAGTGCAGTGCTTTTGAAAGTCTCCACGAGTGTGTAGCCCTTTTCTTTTCTTTTTATAGGAAACTCCTTGATTATAACTGCCAAGATCAAACAGCTGATAGGATCAAAAACTTTGCTCTATATAGATTAGAGTGGAAAATAGAAACCTGGAATAAGCGTGTTTCCTTCAAGTGACCTTAGTAAAACATTCATGGGGTGCTGACAAGTACTTTGAATTTATACAATGGGGAACACAGTTTAAATACTTTGATATATTGCAAGCAGCTTCTACAGAATCTCAAAAAAGATTGTGAAGCTCATTTAAATCTTGTACCAACCCTGTGAGAATTGGGAGGAAATAGCTATAGCTATTTTTTTTTTTCACCGATGGATAAAATGAGGCAGAGAGATTAAATTACTTGATGTCAGATTTGGGCCCCATAGTCCTGCATGCAATCTAATGGATACATTCCACACACATTAATTTGCAAATAAATCCATGGTTGAAGATGAAATCCAGGCAGTGGTTAAAAAAAAAAAAACTTAGAATCTTCGATGTTTGAGTCCTGAGGTTCCCAGTTGATATATTTATCACACTAATTACAAATAATAAATATAATACAGTGAATTTTTTATCATGCACTTGTCTTTTGAGTCTTCATTGTCATTTTATTTTCATTTCCTATCAGGGCTTACAATGGCCACACTGTAGGCTGCGCCACTGAATTTCTGAATGTATTCCATTAACTCTGTTACCCTTTTCCTGCCTTGCCTCTCTCACCTTCCATCTTCCCACACAGACTTACCTGTTCCATGCATTCTGGTCCTCGTAGGCTGTACTTTCAAGTGACATAAGTGACAGCTTATGAGCTTAATAAATCTAGGCAAATGTGTAAATGGATGTTAATGGCCCACACTCCCCTTCCACATAGCATGTGTACATTTTAATGGTGACCTCTGATGGTTAATACCTAACTCAAAAGAATGACTAATGGCAGAATCAGGAAGCAAAGTAGATGCGGAGGTCATCACCGGAGCTAATTGAGAGTCACACTTTAGGGACAAGGACAAGGACTTTCCCCTTCCCTCAGATCATTAAGATGCACCTTATTCTAGGGTCAGCTCTCATCTTGAAAGGTGCTTGTGCAGAATTTTCATGGTCCTCAAGAGGTATTTTGATGTGAATATATGTAAAGGTTTGAGATGTCCCTGGGATGTTTCTCAACAAGAAAAACACACAAACTTTCAATTCCTGTGTGCAATAATTTCCTGGAGATGACATGATATACAAGAAGAATAGAATGACCTTTTTCAGAATATTATTTCCTTGGCTTCACAGAAAAGATGTGTTGTTTTGTCTTGAGTCTTTTGTTGGCTCTATTCCTTCTATAAATGGGTACAATCCAGTTTCTTCTTTTCTCTCTCTTTATGGCCTATGATTAAAATTAGTCTACTTGAAGTCTATTTGAGGTTATAATAACTGATAAAGCTCAGTCAGAGAGGAGTTCAGAGTAACTGGAGTTCCAGGCCCTTTTGCAGCTTGTTCCCTGCTGCACGGCACAGTGATGGCCACATCCAGGAAAACCACTCTAAAGGGATTCCTTACACTGCACTTAAATCTCCAGGTAAGCTCCCCCAAAGCATGGTAATTCATCTTCTTCCTGCACAATGTTCCTTCCTTAGAAGAAGATAAAGGCAACTTCAGTTCTATTTTCTATCTAAAGGTATATGCAGGTATGTGCAGAAAAGAAACAATTCTTCCAAAACTACAGTAAAAAGAAAGAAGATAAGATTTGTATTTTTTTTTTTAATTTCTGTATGTGTATCAATGCACTGTCTGCATGCAGGTCTGTGCACCTGTGTCGTGCAAGCCGCGGAGGTCAGAAGAGGGTCTCGGATTCCCCTGGAACTGGAGTTCTCCTGGAATTGGAGTTTCAGACGGCTCTCGGCCGCCATGTAGGTGCTGGGGATCGAACCCGGGTCCTCTGTAAGAGCGGTCGGCACTCTTAACCGCTAGGCCATCTCTCCAGCCCAAGATTTGTATTTCTACAACAGAGAAACTCATATCAGCTTCCAAAGCTCTTAATACAGTAATGAATTTTGAATTTCAGTGTAAAAGGTAGAATTTTAAAATTCGTTAAGCACTGATAGCTTTACCTCACTTTTATTTAAAGACACGTTCTTTTAATTCTTTTTTACAATATATTTCTATTGACTTTTGTGCATTTTTTTACATCTTAATCATATTTACCACTCTTTACTAGCTCCATCCTCCATAACCCCCCCACCAGATTGAATATATTATGTCACATATGTTAAAACCTATCAAATGAAGATTTTGTCCCCAGATATTCTTCACTGTTGAGTCTGAGTCCTTCCACTCCATCCTGGTCAACCAATGTAGTATCATTGTGATAAAGAAGACCTACTCTCCTCTACCCAGCAGTGATCAGCTCTCAGTAGTTCTTCAGCTAATGTTGGGCTTCTTACCCACTTGTTGACTTTTAGGATGAGTTTTTGTCTGGTTTGAGTTTGCATGGGTCTTGTTCATGCTATCATTATTGCTGTAAATTCATATAGGCAAGTTTGTAATCCTCAACAGAGCATGAGGAAACATGGGGAAGCTATACTGGTAAGAGCTGAGAGATGTATCTCTTCATTCTTCTTTTCATCCATCTTCTACAGCTATATTTACATTAGGATTTTTAAAAATATTTTATTTATTTTTTATGTGTATGAATGTAGTGTCTGCATGTAGGTTTGTGCACCCATGTCATGCAATGTCACAGAGGTCAGAAGAGGGTGTCAGATTCCCCTGGAACTGGAGTTAAAGACGGTTCTTAGCCGCCATGTGGGTGCTGGGAATCGAACCCAGGTCCTCTGCAAGACCAGTCTGTGCTCTTAACCACTGAGCCATCTCTCCAGCCCCTACATTAGGATTTTTTTTTGATGCTTTGTGTGTTTCATACATCATTTTCCAATTCAGTTCAGGCATATATCCCCTTCCCTTCCCCCCACCCCACCCCTACCCATCCCAGATCATGCATTCTGCCGTAAGTTTTCTGCATCTTTTTCTGCTTTTTTATTTTGTTTTGTTTTCATTTTTTTAGCAATAACTGATAATTTGTGAGTACAAGCATCCTTCATGTAAAACCAATTTGCAAGCAGTTGTGCCCAAACCCACACAGCTCATGGGTCCCACCATCCAGCAGCGGGGGGGGCTTGTATGTTCAATCAAGTTGATCAAATGAGTGTCCAGTCTATATTGTTGTAGTTTCACCATTAACCCCAATCGCAGCCCTTACAGTCTACCATGCCCCCTCTTCCGCAGATTGTTCCCTAGGCTTAGAAAAGGGGCACAGGTGGATGAAAAGCAAAACACTCTACTTTCTCTGGAGCTGATGTCTTGGTCTCTAGTCAGTTCTGGCTGTTTTCTTTAATGGGCTGCCAGCTTGTCCAGGCATAACCTTTCGATCCTACTAATGAAGCACATGCAATTAGATATTTAGGTATTTAAACAGTATAATATATAGCCTTTTGATCCTACTAATGAAGCACACACAATTAGATATATAGGTATTTAAACAGTACTAATTGTTATGGTAGGTTACTTTGGTATAGACACAGATGTTTGGATGGTATGTTAATCCATGAATTACATTTTCTTCTGTTAAGTATGACAGGGTCTTCGTGTGGTTTATAACATCTCCTAACCATTAGAGGATGTAAGCTTGTGGCATCAGCCGTGGGTTATTCCTCCAAGGAGAGAGCTAATAGCCAATTAGATTTGGGATATACAGACATATGGCTGCCACTGCTGCACAGTATTTCCAGGCAGATGAGGTGTAGCTGGTGCTGACGGAGGAGTCTTGCTTGACTCAAGGAGACTTATATTTGCTTTATTGGTTTAGTGGTCTTTGGTAACACTCTCTGGCATTCCAGAGACCATCTGTATACTTGCAAGTGCGGTCTCCATACATCTTCATCTTACATTAGGATTTTTAAGGTAGATTTTTTCAGATCATATAACTGATTTGTCATCTAAATTAGTGCAAGTATTTAAAATAGTAATCAATATAAATATAAATTTCTAGGCTCTCATGTAACACAGATCAGTGGTGTGCCTTTGGAGAATATCTTCATTTTTTTGTCAAGGTCAATTCATGTGGATTTTCTAAGAACATTCCTTATGTAGTCTTGGGCTCTTTCTATGACTTCAGATTTCTAATCTATAAACCTAAAAGTTAGACAAATTTTTATTTTGTATCTTTCATCTTCAAAATTCCAGGATTCCAAAAACTTGAAACATTCTCATAAGGCCACAGGAAAATTTGCAATGTGCCATCCTGGAACCATCTCCCTAATATTAAGTTGTGACTCCCATAGCAATTTGTCTGTATTGTTTTGGTTCACATCCATTCTGAGATATCATCATTTATGTGCTGGCCTTACGTCCCCTCCTAGACTGAAGGTAAACATTGATATAAAATATGACCTTATATAAAGCCTTGTTATAAGAATTCAATGTACACCTCTCTACTAGAAGGATATTTCCCACACAGAGGTATGGTATGGCTTGTAGAATACTTATAAAAATGAGCATTTTTCCTTTGTTTCTCATTTTCCAATATACCGTTGTCTCCTTTCCTGGTAAAACTTACCTGAACATATGTTATGGAGAGAGCATTGTGCTAGATATGAGGAGAGTTACAGTGTCCATCCCCTGTGCCCTGGGGCTTATAATAGTCCAGTAAGGTGGTAGCATGTAAGCCCCATGCAAATGATCATGTTGTCAGTGTCAGGGATTTTTGGGGTACCCATCACAAGTCAGCATTCAACAGATACAAATAGAATTATTATTATTATTATTATTATTATTATTATTTGTAGAATCCAAGATAGTTAATTAGGAAAAGGAAAGAAAACAAAAAAGAAGCACCAAGACGCATTAACACTAGCACACATTAGTGAATAAATAGTGCTTCTGTTATGATTGTGCTCTAGGTATCAGTTTGGTTAACACTGAATGGTGATACTTTGAAAATATCTATGCTATTTTTTATCATGGAGTAAGGAATCTGTACAGCTTCCAGGGCAGTATAACAGAGTGATTGCCAGAGAATAATGACAGCATCAGCTAGGAACTAATGAAAAATGAAAGCTCATTTGGGCCAAATCATAAACTCTACAGAGGGAGTCCAGTGGTTCTTTTAAAAGCTCTCTTGATGGTGTTGCTATATACTACAATGCGAGAAGCATCATAGGTGTTCCAGGATCTAGGAAGTGAACCTAGACAGTGCACCAGGGGAGGAATATGTATCTGTGAGATGCTCAGTTACAAAAAAAGATTGACAACAGAGGAATTGCTGTGCACGCGCTCCCAGAGCTGCATCCTTAGCTTCTTGAGGAAACAACACATGACCAGGATCTGATGAAGGCTGCAAATGCAGATTGCAGAGAGCACACAGCCTCCATCCCGAAAAGCTGGCAGAGTCTAAGGTTTAGCTAACACTCACCGAAGACCGAGTCTAAATAGAGATTGGTGTATGTATGTCAGAAGGCAGCCCCAAATTGGCTTAATTATTATAGAATACATTGGAGTCTATGTAACAGAACACTTGATCAGTTGTTCAATCCTGATCAGTTCTTGGAGTTGGGAACCATATTCATTATGATTTCCCTTACACTGTTTCACTACTCAAATAATTAGATGTTATTGAGCTCTGATATTAGCTCAGTGTGATAAAGGCCCTGCCATCCACATAAAGGACAAATATATTAGCACACACCTGTAACCAACAGCAAAATATAATCCCTATGCCAAGATGGGATGTAAGGACAGGAGAACTCCTGAAAAATTGTGGCCTAGCTGCCCTGGGTTATGCAGTAATGAAGAACAAGAGACCCTACTACAAACAAGGTGGCAGATAAGTACCAACACCTAACGTTGTCCTCTGACTACCACATAGGCATCATGGCACATGCGTGCCAGCACACACACACATACACACACACACACACACACACACACATACACCATACATGTTTTTAAAAAAATATGTTATCTACACACTCAAGTATATGTACACACCTACACAGAAATATCCATTGATGATGATGATGCTCAGCAAGTAGCTGGTATGCTTTGTGGAGATGTTATCATGGACCGGGTGTGAGCTATTTATTAGGCATTACTTTAAGTCTTATTTGTTACATTTATTTGAGTGGAAATCGTTTACTTCAGTGTAAGAAATAAAAGGGCTCAGCAAGATTAAGTGACTTGCCCCAGGTCACATAACTCCAAAGGGCAGGGTTCAATCACTACAGCTCTAGAATCCTCTCTCAGGCCCTGAAGGAAGAGTTCTTAGGCTAAGTGAAAGCATGTACACAAAAGAGAAAGTACTACATCACAAAGTGTTATTTCATCTCGGCCCATATTATTTCCTCAGATGTCTGTGGACTTTCAATGACTTGATGCAGATATATTATTGCATTGGGTTCAAAGCTACCTTGAGAGTGTGATAGGAAGACTGTGGAGGTGGCTCTGTGGGTAAAGCACCTGTCGCACAGGTGTGAGGACCTGGCTTCAGTTCCCCAGAAGCCACATAAAGCCTGGTGTGCCCATGGAATTCTGCACTCCTGTAGCAAGATGGGGAGCAGAGAGAGGAGAGTCTCCAGATGCTTGGGGCCAGCTAGGGTCCTGTGTGCAGTGGTGAGCTACAGTAGATCCTGTCTCAAACAAGGGGGAAGTTGAGGTCACTCGCAGTTTTGTCTGACCTCCACACAGCTGCTGACATGTGCACACCACTCCCTCACACACACAAAGAGTTTTTTCAAAATCATAAAAGTATTCCGAACAGCTAGGAATCCAAAAGTCTGTAGTGTAAGAACTTGGGGCTTTCTTAAAATAAGACAGTACATGCCGTAGGGATGGAGAGCAAGCGGGAGCTTGCGAGGGAGGGGACATACGAATAGAGGACTGGGTGTATTTCAAGGAGGCAGACCCTGGGGAAAAAGGGGCCTGTACCCCTGGCTCTAAATTAAACTTATGTCTTCCTTCTCCAGGGCCCAAATTCTTCCTCTTTCTTGGCATACCGCTACAATGCACTCTTGATTTTCACATATTTCTTTCATCTTGACCTTTTGTGCCATCTTTTCTCCCTTTAAATCTCTTCGAAGTTTTATCTCCCCTTGTTGTGAAAGAGCATAAAGCTAGAAAAAAGCACAAGGTGTATATTTCCTAAGTCCTAATCCTTTGTCTGCTTAAGATGGGAGACTTGTAACATTAAGCAGAAGGAAGTGCATTCATTTCTAACGGCCTGAATGTGGGTGACAGAATGGACAAATAATAAAGTAGAACGACGTCACTCTACATGATGTCTCCAAATATTTTGCAAAATATAATTATGTTGCTTTATTTCTAAGCTAAACTGTAGCTATTGCACTTTACCTTTTAAAATGACATCAAATAAAATCCCATATATTAACATTTTAAGCTGAAATGATGAAAATTACAGGAAGCCAAAACTACTTGCAGTGCTCAGCTTAGCCAGAAAGCCTCCTTCATTGGTTCTTAAATGACACGGCTCTAGACTATAATATTATTATTTTCACTTGTATTTTCAGGCATAGTTAATCTGATACTCTTATGGGGCTGGAGAGATAGCCTAGTGGTTAAGAGCACCGACTGCTCTTGCAGAGGACCCGGGTTTGATCCCCAGCACCCACATGGTGGTTAAGAACCATCTGTAACTCCAATTCCAGGAGAACTCCAGTTCCAGGGGAATCCGACACCCTCTTCTGACCTCTGCGGCATTGCACGACATGGGTGCACAGACCTACTTGCAGACAATACATTCATACACATAAAAAATAAATTTAAAAAATATTTTTTAAAATAAAATATTTAAAAAAACATGATACTCTTATCAGTGAACTATAGTAGAACCATGAATTCATAGGCGCTTTCTACAATTGCTCTATACCTGTCTGCAAACTATGTTAGAATGTCAAATTTCCCAAGATGCTACCTGTGGCAGCAGAAGTGCATCTTTGATGAGAGAAGATGAATAATTTTGATTGGAATTTAAAAAAAAAAGACTTTGGTTAGTTTATGAGAAGCAAAACTATTCCCCAAAGTTGTGCCTTCTATAAACACAGTCCTTTTGAAAAACTAAACTCTCTGTGAGAGCTGGGGTGTTTCAAAATGAGCAAGAACAATTGTCCAGAGGGGATTCGGAAGGCAGTTTATATGCAACTTTCCCAACATTGAGTAGCTTTATGAAAACAGTACTGCTTTTATTCATTTTCCTTAAATGTGCAAGTTATTAATACATTTTCAAATTAATACCTTAGCAATTCTCATACCTTTCTAACTGTGAGTCAATAGTACATCTCCACCTTCAACAGCAACTTGATGCATTCATTTTACTACAATGAAAGTGTCATTCAGAAAGCCATTAAAACATAACCTTAAAATTAACATCGTGACCTTACAAGGAAACATTAAATGGGCTGAAATGTAATGGTCTTGAAAAGGAAAGGCCTTCTTTTAGAATATAAGCTATCAAAGAAAAAAAAAAAAAACGAACAAAAAAGAAAAGGGGGAAAAAAGCCACTAATGAATAATTACTTTAATGAGCCTCTGTGCTCAGATTCGCTCCTGTTTCCTTGCATTAATGCTGTGAAATATTGGATAGTGTGAACACACTGAAATTTTAATTCACTGTTTTTTTTTTTTCCCCAACAAGGCAATGGCATGCCCCAAATTCCTCCCCAGAGTGGCTGACCTTGTCATCAAAGCACTAACGTTGTCCAGGTGATTCTTCTGGTCACTGCCCGCGGGAGCTCTCTAAAGCATCAGGAAGACCAGCGAACTGCTTCAAAGCCTCCAGTGGCTCCATATGTTCCCCTGATGGCTGTTGCACAGGGTCTCTTTGTACATAAGACATGGAATCAAAGTGGTACATATTAAAAGCTCCAGAATGTGAGGCCGAGCTTAAATGTAATCAAGAGGAAATTATATCCCCTTCTGATGCCTCCAAGTTCTCGTATGTTAAGTGAGGAAACCTATGGCACTATCACAAGAAATTGACTTAAGGGATGAATGAAACAGTATAGGTCAAAATGCTTTAGCTGCTTCTTGATCCTTAAAGAAAAGAAAAGTGAGCTGATATTAGCTTAACCATGATATGTCTCAGTGGCCTACAGTGTGGGTAGGGACAGGCTTTAGTTTCCTAGGGAAAGCAATATCCTTCTACTTTATAGCATTTCTTGTATCTTCTGGCCTATGGAGAGTGTAGACTTGATTATACATCAAAAATATCCTGAAAGACTTGTTAAAATACAGAATGCTGTGTCCACCCCTAGAGTTCCTGATTCAGTAAGAGTATGGATCTCTCTCTCTCTCTCTCTCTCTCTCTCTCTCTCTCTCTCTCTCTCTTTCTTTTTGAGACAGGGTCTCCCTGTAGCCACAGCTGACCTGAAACTCACTATGTAGACCAAGCGGTCCCTAACTTGAACTCACAGAGATCCGCCTGCCTCTGCCTCCCAAGCGCTGGGACCAAAGGTGTATGCCACCACCCCCAGCTCTTTATCCTTTCTAAAACAAAAAACCCACTGTCGCTCAGGAGTTGGACACCAAGGCCCTGTGCACAGATGTCACGCACACTCTGCTGATACCTCTGGGCAGACCCTACCACTGGGTGCTCTGTTCTTTATATCATCACAACTCTTAGTTTTATTCTCTTCTACAGCAATTATCACCTGGAGCTGTAATCGTTTGCTTTGCTTGTTGCATGTTTACCTCTCCGCCTGGCCCATACCCTCTTCTAGAGCAGAGACCACGTCACATTCATCTTTGCAATGTTAAATCCTAGATGATGCCTGGCATAAAATTGCTGATCAGTAAAATCTGCTTGACGAAATAATCAAACATGCAACCCTTTCCATTGTAACTCAAGGTTTCTCCTTCAGAAATTCAGTTCTTTAGTAATTCTGATACTGAGTCCTAGTCTAGTCTTCAAGACCCTGTGCTAGTGTTTTTTAAGGAGGAAGATCCTCCCTGAACTTGCAGGGATGGGTATTCCTTCCCCTAGGCGCTCGTTTCCCTCTTCCATTTGACTTTGAGTTTCGTAGAGCTATAAGTATGCCATATTGATCTCAGTGCCCCCAGAACCTAGTAAAGTAGCTACAACTTAGGAGAGTCTTGGGAAATGTGAAGGCTGGGAGAGCATGCTGGAGGCCAGGGCAGGCTGGCCTGGGAAGCTGGCTGAATTTATTGCTGCTTCTCCATCTCTCCACTCCCTTCATAGATTGGTTCCAAAATACCTCCCAGGACTCCATTTCCCACATTCTGTGTAGGCCCTATGAGAAACAGAAAGCACCTTCAGAAAACTACAACCAGACCCTAAGCAGGTTATGCTGAAGCACCAAATTAAGCAAAAGCCTTAGAGCAAGATACGGAGGCCATGGAAAAAGGAAGAGATGGAACCGGTCTATAATTGTTGGGCTCAGAATGTTGTTTGCTCAGGCTCTGAGTTGAAAGTGACCTGCGTTTGAAGCTAATTTTCCATTGACCTTATACTTAAGCCTTTCAAATGTTGGTTTCCTTATCTGTCAAATGGGAATAATAAACTATTATAGGTATGGATGAAATAATACATGTAAAAATATCATAGTGCTTAGAACCTAGAAAGAATGCAAATAAAGGTGTTATCTAGAGGATAACTTCGTTAGACTGCCCATGTCTGATGTCATATACATAAAAGGTAGGTTTGTGGCTTTTGGGTCTATGTTATATAATATTCATCACTGAGGAAATAATCCAGTGCAGGTTTTAATGTACTTGGGAGTTGATAACAATAGTGTCCGGGCCAAAGTACTCAACTTCCTTATTCTGCAGTGGGGCGGAGTGGTAGAGAAAGAGATTTAGTTGAAACATGGAAATTCAAGGGAGGATCTTGGATCTTAGCTTTTTATTAGTCATAGGGATCCCTGTTGATTGGGAACAGCCTGCTTGTCAGTCCTAAGGGGCTAAGACACCAAAGAAGGAGCCACAGAGAGAGCCAGGATTATATATACTGCACTTTATTTGGGGATCTACTAACAGGACTGTGGTCCTGCATGGCAGCAAGTGGAATCCCACAACTTAGACCAAAAAGAGGGTTGTTTGCACTGTTAGACAAAGGAGACTTTTTTCATTGTACTTGGTTTATCTTAGCCTAACACCAGAGTCAGCCCATTCTTACACATTGCCTTGTAAAGTTCCATGTGCTACTTCAATAGCAATGTCTATTTATACCTTGCTGAGAAACTTCAGGAGAAACTGACAAAGGTTAGGCAGGGCATCATGGTGATTATGCCTCAAGATGTCTACTATCATGGCAAGCCAGGCTCCCTTTGCATGTTGCTATAGGCATTTATTTGTCATGATGGAACAGTATAAACTCCATTAGATGGCTTGAACACAGCTAATAATTTAGTGATAGAAATTCAATCTACAAATGGTAACACTATGTAAGGAATGGTTCTGAAAAATCGATTGGCCTTATAGACCCAGCAATGTAGCTCAATGATGTAGGTATGTGCTATTCTAACATCAGCAGACAGTGGAGCCAATGAAGAGATCTCTAGAGTCTCAGTTTGGATGGACAGAAGTAGGACTAGCTATCACAGATGGTGTTGAATATGTATAAAGCTCAGGTCTAAGGGCTTTTATGCTTACTAAGCCATGGAATCCCAAGTACAGATTAGGTACTGTGAGGATCCTAGCATAATGGGTGGAGTAACTTAAGATCATGTGTGAACTGAGGTGGTATGGCTGCCAAGATGGTGTTGTGAAGCTGAATGTTACCAGCAGTTCCTGTCAGAACAGCCATGCTCAGCCATGTAGGGCCTCACCCAGGTCCGGTTTGTCTACAACGTTGCATTAGGTTCCCCTTTATCTCCTCTGGATAGTGACTGTGACTCAGAACATTCCTGGCAGCCTCAGTGTCGAATGTTTATTGTCACTCTGATTGGGCTCACATACATTCAAAATGCCAGGCCATCTTCTTCCTTACTCAAACACATGGATTTGTCCCTCTAAACCATCTTTTTATTGTTTCTTTTCCTTTGCCTTCTCTCCTGGACTTTGTAGCAAATGTTAAATGCTGTTTAAAAATTGTTTTTCTTCCTGTGGAATAGGTTAGCTTGTGTGCTGATTAGCTGAAGCACTTTGAACTTCCTACTTGATAACTGACAGCTGGTAATTAAGCATAACTTGAACTCTGACCATATCTGCATGTAGTTTTGTAGCCTGTCACCAAATTTCTGTTGAATATTTTCTGTGAAAATGGCACACAACGAGATGCTCCCTGGCTTAGCAATATCTCTTCATGATTAGGTTAAAACATTCAGTAATGGGTTGGAGACCTGGAAATCCCCATGCCGTGTTACAAACATTCTTTACTTCTTTTGGAAAACAAACCTAAAATAATGCATTAATTACTTATTTGCCTTTAGGATGCAGAAACTCAGGTTAAGATGTGGAAAGTGAAGGAATTAGCGTTTATTGACAAACCTCGTATACCCCACAGTTTGGCCAAAGTGTTTTCTTGATTTTAAATGCTGTGCTGGATTTGCCCCCTGTTTAGATTGGCACTTCTCACTGAGAGCTTGTATCCTCATCCCTTTAATTGAGCCCAGGGCTCTGACTTGAGGATATGTCTCAGCGGCCACTGGGACTCCTGGGCCAGAGTCGTTCTTCCCCTACAGTATAAAGGAGGGTTACAGGCCAACCAGCTGTTTCCTTGGGGGGACCCCCACTAGACTCCAGAGCTAGCAGCAATCAATAACATTTCAGAGTCCTCAGCCAAGAGAGAAATAAAAAGAAGATGAGGAATTTGAGTTCCCAGTATCACTCTTGTTTCTTTTTTCCTGGTAGCAAAAATGAGATTAGAAAATGGAAATGCAGTCATGTCCTGCCCTGGATGCAGGAAGATCTGGCCCCAGGGAAAGACCTTGGACAGGGGAAAGTTCCAAGTCTCCCTCTCTCCCTCTCTGTCTCGTTCTTCTTGGTTTTTTTTTTCTTCCTCATGATCTTCCTCCTCCTCCTCACTTTCTCTTTCTCTCTTCCTCTCTTTTTAATTTTAGCTTGCTATTGCTGCTACTGTTTGGTTATTTTAGTGATCATTAACATCATTAACTCGGAAATCTTTACCTAAATAAAAAATGTGTATCTGTATATGCCTCTAGAACCATTACATACACTAATCAGCCCTTTGGCATCTCAGAAGGCCAGCTCATTCTCAAAGGTAAGTTCTACCCAAATGTCTGTCATATTGTGAACCTTTTAGAAAGACTCTTTTGCATAAGACCAGAGAACAGAGTAGCATCTCTCCAACTTATGACTAGCCCGAGACAGATGACAGACAGACAGAGAGCCTCAGACAAACTCTTCTTTAGCAATGGCTGACCAGTTTTTCTTTTTATGTTTACCTAGTAGATTAAATATGCCCTCCTTGCTTAAAAAGGAATGAGGGAGGCCAGGCATGATTACTAGATTACCCTTCATTTTTGGAGGCAGTCAGGAGTGGAAATGCCTGCTGCCCCCACAACTTGCACTAGACATGGGAACCCCCAGGGAGAGACAAAGGAATTTCAAAGTATAACAGAATTAACATGACATCCTCCTGGAATATCACTTTTACTCAATAAGTTAAGGCAAATATTATTTTAATAGTGACACAAATATAGAGATATTTATGGAACAGAATATAAAATTCACATGAATTTTTAAAGCAAACCATAATACTTCAAAGATCTTTTGGGCTCGCTCTGGGCTGCTTGGGGTTAAGCCCACAGGTCCCTCTGGGATATGTATTCACCCCTTTTTGCCTAAGGTAACTTCAGTGAACAGAGTCTTGAAGTTCTCCTAGGATGCAGAGCATGTCACATGAAACCTTTATTAAAGCGTTAGCAGGAAATCAGCAATGTTGGCAGGCCAGGAAACAAGGAAGAGAGAGACAGAAGTCCAAGGTTATCAGAGAGGCATGTGGTCTAGGAGGCAAATGCACAGCATGAAGCCAATCAGACAGGCTGGCCAGCAGGAGAACAGAGAGAGGGGAGGAGGAGGAGGAGGAGGAGGAGGAGGAGGAGGAGGAGGAGAGCGCACAAGGGAGTAAGGCATAAGGTGGCAAAGACGGCGAGGGAAGGACAGACTGAAGTCAGTGGCACATGCACACCTTCCTCATCTGCAAGCCACAAAGCCACAGGCAGCCCAGCCTGTAGCTCTCTGAGTGAGGCAGACTTCACCACGGGGTTCGATCCACAGAAAATAGCCGCATATTCGTGTCCCTGTCAGTTCATATATCTGACCCACTCAACACGTCAGGACAGGCAAGAATGAGAATACTGTCCTGATACATCAAGTAGGCCTCGGTGCAAGAAGTTCCATTACCTGTGGCGTATGGCTGAACAGTGCTGCTGTCAGAAATCCATTATAGACAACACAGGGGTGTGCAGTAGACCTGAGGGCATGAGCCTTGTTGAAAGCCACAGAAAATTAAATCTGACCAACCAACTGACCAACAAAAACATGCTAACTAGACAAATCCCAATCTGTTACACTTGATTGTCAAGACTGGAGTTTTATAACCCCTCACCCCACTCCCTATAACTCTTAGCACTCTTAACTTTCCCCCTATAATTTCAACATATACAAATCTCCTTCATATTCTGATGGAAAGTCTACTGTTATTCTCATTGAGAGATACCAACTCCCAGAAATCAAGCAACTCTCTCAAAGCCACATTATGAGTGAAAGTCAACAATAAATTTGGCCTAAAAGGTCTTTTCTTAAAACCTTTTTAGAATTTCATTATTATATTTTTTGTTACACATCCACTTCAGTGCTTCCAAAACCTCTAAAGGGTATTCATGACAAGCCACAGGGGTAGAAAACTATGATCCTTTATAGAAATGTGGTTTGCAGAATATTTATCCACAGAACGGTTATCAAACATAATAGTGCTATTTAACAAAACACAGTGACAACTTTGCTATTTTAAATAACATGTTTCACAATAAACAATAACAGCAAGGCTGGGACTCTTGAAAGTCAGGAGAAGAAATGGTTATTGATTTGGAAAAAAATAATTGGTTTAACAGCAGAAACATGTTAATATGAAAGTTGAAAAAAAATTCCTGTCAGTTGATGTGGCCAAAGTCTCATTAATAGCCAGATATTGGACAGCTTTTCCACAAACTATTATCTTGGTGACATCACTGAATATAATGAATTTTGATTTTTTGGCATGTGTGTATAAAATCCAATAAAACATTGAAAGGATAAAAGATAAAAATTAGTGGAGGTGAATGGATTCTATAACTCAGTGATTGTTCACAGCTTTGCTATTAGCAGGGGATTTTTACAATATGCCCTTGTTAGATTCCAGTTCTTGATTTGTTTTTAGGAGAGGTTGATCATACCCATTCATTTTATGCAGCAAGTAGAAAGTTTACAAAATGCCAGGTAAAGTGGAGTTAGGTTCTGTGTTTGCCCCATTTCAATTTGGATGTATCTTTTATTTAGAGCCTAGAGACCTGGGGCTGGATAGATGGCTCAGCGGTTAAGAGCACTGACTGCTCTTACAGAGTACCCAGGTTCGATTCCCAGCACCCACATGGCAGCTAAGAACCGTCTTTAAGCCTGGTGTGGTGGTGCCTCACACCTTTAGTCCCACCACTTGGGAGGCAGAGGCAGCAGGATCTCTGTGAGTTCAAGGCCAGCCTGGTCTACAGGACTAGTTCCAGGCCAGCTGGGGCTACAGGGAGACCCTGTCTTAAAAACACCAAAAAAAAAAAAAAAAAAAAAAAAAAAAAAAAAAAAAAAAAAAAAAAAAAAAAAAAAAAAAAAAAAAAAAAAAAAAAGGCTTAGAGACTTACCATTATTCAGCTTTCTCTGGCCCAGTTTTCCTGCAGATTTATTGTACAAATACAGATCTCTGCAGCCAGAACTTTCAGCATCTTGGCTAAAGAAATTAGTATCTTACTTAGTGCATATTTTCTCTCCTGACTCCAAGTTTTAGTAGCTACATTTTAAGCATAATGGTATAACTGGAGTAGCTAGTGAGTTTTCCATAATGAGTTTAAAACACCCACACAAAAATGTTACCTCTCTCCTGAATGTGAAGTCACAGAGGAAACATTGTTGCACCCTCACACTTGTGAACAATTCCATTGTTAAGGATGGTATATTAAGCTAGTAGCCTTATTCATTAATAGCACATACAGCAGAGTGCATTTTCAAGTGTGTGCAGTGAATTGCATACACAGGGCACATTATCATCATCAGAGCTGTGCTGAGGGAATTTAGCTAAAACTGTTTAGAGGCACCCCATAATAGTTGCCTGTAATTGTTTCAAAATTGGTTTTCTGGGGCTTAGAGCTCTGTTTTTATTATTGTTGTTATTTATTAATCTCAGTCTATGACTGTCACAACTGATTCTGGTTTTGCAAGCACTTTCAAAACAGGAAAACTATATGACATTATTTCATCAAATAATTTCAGTACAGAATTGAACCCCAAACATTTTAAGCTATTAACAGAATTCTATAGACTGATAGGTCCGCTAAGGCAAGTGTTTGTCAATGAATATAAATTTTTATTCTATTTCAGTGATCAAAGTCCCCTTCTCCTGCCCTCCCTCCTTCTCCTGCCCTCCCTCCTTCTCCTGCCCTCCCTCCTTCTCCTGCCCTCCCTCCTTCTCCTGCCCTCCCTCCTTCTCCTGTCCTTCCTCCTTCTCCTGCCCTCCCTCCTTCTCCTGCCCTTCCTCCTTCTCCTGCCCTCCCTCCTTCTCCTGCCCTCCCTCCTTCTCCTGCCCTCCCTCCTTCTCCTGCCCT
>VZQC01005070.1:1825146-1914523 GCA_009823505.1 Rhizomys pruinosus | reverse complement strand
CTTCTCCTGCCCTTCCTCCTTCTCCTGTCCTTCCTCCTCCTGTCCTTCCTCCTTCTCCTCCCCTCCCTCCTTCTCCTGCTCTTCCTCCTTCTCCTGCCCTTCCTCCTTCTCTTCTCTTTCTCTTTTCCTTCTCCTCACTCCTTCATCTTCTTCCTCCTCTTTGTTTCTGAACAGACATGAAACAAATGACTCGCATTTTATAGTTCTTGCTGAAGTATCTTGATTTTCCTGGCCAAGTAAAATGGTAGGAAGAGCATTTTTTTTTTTTTTTGGTCTTTTGAGACAGGGTCTCTGTTTTAGTCTCAGCTGGCCTGGAGCTCTCTATGTAGACCAGGCTGGCCTTGAACTCACAGAGATCTGCCTGCCTCTGCCTCCCAAGTGCTAGGATTAAAGGCATGTGCCACCACTCCTGGCGGAAGAGCATTTTTTTGTCTTTTCGAGACAGGGTCTCCCTGTAGCCCCAGCTGTCCTGGAACTCACTCTGTAGACCAGGCTGGCCTTGAACTCACAAAGATCCGCCTGCCTCTGCCTCCCAAGTGCTAGGATTAAAGGCGTGCGCCACCATGCCCGGTCCAGGAAGAGCATTTTTAATAGTGTCTTAGTGCATAAGAACTTTTTAATGAGATAGGTAACAATGAAACTTTAGGTTTCATTTCTTTTCTCGATTTTTATGTGTAAGGAGGTAAAGTAATTCTCCTTTACATATATTTATTGCACATGCACACACACACACACACACACATACACACACACACACACACACACACACATACACACACACACACTGCCTCTAATGGGATACTGGTTTTTTGCTTGTTTGTTTGTTTGTTTGTTTTGTTTGTTTGTTTTGATTTGTTTGATTTTTTTTCTTTTGAGACAGGTCTCCCTTTTAGTCCCAGCTGGCCTGGAGCTCACTCTGTAGACCAGGCTGGCCTTGAACTCACAGAGATCTGCCTACCTCTGCCTCCTGAGTGCTGGGATTAAAAGCGTGCACAAGCACGCCCGCCTTGGTTTGATTTTTGAAACAGGGTTTCCCTGCAGCTCCAGCTGGCCTGGAACTCCCTTTATAGACCAGGCTTTTCTCAATCTCATGATGATCTGCCTGCCTCTGGCTCCAAAGTGCTGGGACTGAAGGTGTATGTCACCATGTCCAGAGAGATACTGTTTTTTGATGTGAAGTCTACTGTCATTTTATTGGCACTGTGGTATGAACTTTAGTGGCTGAGCTACCCAACAAAATGCTACCAATGCTTCAGTCTATGATCTAGGTCCCCAAGGAAGTGAGTCACAGCTCAACTCCAAATCTGACTCCTCCGGCATTGACAGGAATAGAATGAACAAGAAATAATAGCAGTGTCAGTAGACTGGTTTACTGATGCACAAGACTAAACCAATGGAGGAAATAACAAGAGAATAGTGATCCAGAAACTCTCTGGGCCTGCTCCTGTCACAGTCTCTTATTCATCTTTGTTGATTGTAGCCATCCTGAGCTCTCTCCAGACCAACCTTTGGGATGGAGCTCATTAGAGCACATGTTGCTCACTTCTGCCATCTCCATTTTCTCTATTGTTTTCCTTACTGTAATGTCATTAGAATGCAGAAGAGCCACCAAGATGAACAGGACTGATGAATGCTGTCTCCAGTCTCAAAGGATCCTTTTCCATTTCGTTCCTTTCCAGCTGGGTTAGTGGCTCAGTCCATTCTTATGGTGAGCAGAAGTTCTCTGACTCATACTGTGTCTTTTCTCCAAGGGGGCTGGATGTTTTGTATGTTTCTCTGACTATATTAGTCAATTTGGCTGATACAGCAAAGTTCCATAGCCTGGGAAGCTTAAATAACAAGAGAGCTCCTTACAGTGCTGGAGGTCTCCAAGTCTATGATCCAACTGCAGCCACATTAGCTTCCTGGCTTCCAGCTGGCCCTTCTTCTTATTCTCTGACCTAAAGCTGCTAATATGACCACCTTATTACCACTTCCCAAAGCCCCACACTATCTACAATCACGTGAGTAAAGGGAACTTCAGCAAGTCAATGGACAAAGTAGAGCAGTTCAGTCCATAACTCCACATCCTCTTTCTTTGCCAGTACCTCAATATCATTTAGCATTTTTACTAAAACTCAACTCTCTTTTTCTTAAAAAACATTTAATTTTCCATAAATATTGGGTTTATAAAGTAAGAACATATGGGAAAAAGAATGTGAATGAGCACTTGTTGGTGGTACTTGGGGAAAGATTCTTGAATACATGAAACTTGAATAAATGAAGTTTCTCATTTCAGAAATTTCCCCAAGAATTGGAATATACGAATACTGATGTTAGTCGAGTATTGTTCATGTGATGATTTTCTGTGAACTGTACCAATCACCTTAATTGAATTTGAAGCACACCAAGAGTAAAGAAAAACAAGACTTGTATCACCTATTACCACCATGACTTTTCCTCGCAGAGCCCAAAATTATGGTTTTGTGTAACATATATTTGTTTCTTGATGTGAGCTGTACCAGCTCCTGGCTTGTTAACTTTAATTGGTAGAACTGTGATCATTTAGGTTATTAACAGAAACTAGTCATGTGTTTTCAAAGAAACTGGTATAAATGAGAATCTTTCATTAAAGACCAATCAGCCATTTTCACATCTCAAAATTTGATGCCATTGATTTCTTGATGGGCTAACAAACTGACCAGAAAATTCATCTAATCTATTTTCTGGGGGTAAGAGTCAAGAAAATAAAAATCTGTCTCGATTAATGGCTTAAACTATTTATATTATCAATGCTGGCATAACTGGTTCAAGAGTCAGATTATGGAGTGATTTAGCCAATGTTGCTTGAAAGTAAGCAGGGAAAGCGGCAGCAGTGCTTGCCTCATTATAGCCTGTTCAAATCTCTAATGTTTGCTTTCAAAGGAAACTATCAAACAAGTGTTTGATTCTTTTCAAAAAATAATCAAACAAATGTTTACCTAAAAAAAAGACACAAAGAGATATCTGGCTTTCTTAAATGCCATATCTTTCTTTGGATAAGGCAAGATACAGGCCTGAAAACGTAATCAATCAGAAGGGTTTTAATGGGAAAGTGGGAGAGGAAAATAGGTTGTAAAAGGATTAAAATTCGTTATATACATGGATGAAACTGTCAAATAATAATTAAAAAAAAAAAACTTCATAAAAATAAAAAAAGCCGTGCGTGGTGGTGCACGCCTTTAATCCTAGCACTTGGGAGGCAGAGGCAGGCAGATCTCCGTGAGTTCAAGGCCAACCTGATCTAGAGAGTGAGTTCCAGGACAGCCAGAGCTACAGGGAGACCCTAGAACTAGAGTGATAGACAAGAGTGCATGAGGTCATTGAATGGATCGTTGTGGAAGAGGGGGCTGAAAAATGGTAATAGCCAGACACAGTAGCGAATACAATGCAACAAAACTGTGTTGTCTGCACACTGCAGGGTAGTTGTACCTAGAGCAGTTATGACAGCATGTACAAGATCTGTTCAATCCCAAGCTGGGCCGGTGCCCATCCTGGATGGGGGAGGTGGAAAGGAAACTCCATCACTAGGTAAAGATCTATTGACAAATGATAAATGTTGAGAGAGGGAGAATTGAATTTCCTTATGGGTGTGATGCCTGGTACATTGACGGATGCAGGGCTAGGCCCATACCCAAGAGCATTAAGAAATCACAGATTAAACCCAATAGGCCAGTCCAAGTCAACAGCTCCAGAGAGAGTGGACTGTTTTACCTCTCATCCACCTGCGCCCCTTTTCTAAGCCTAGGGAACAATCTGCGGAAGAGGGGGCATGGTAGAATGTAAAGGCTGCGATTGGGGTGAACGGTGAAACTACAGCGATGTAGTCTGGACACTCATTTGATCAACTTGATTGAACAAACAACCTGTCAACCCCCACTGGATGGTGGGACTGTGGGGGTTTGGGCACAACAGTCTATAGATTGGTTTTGCACGAAGGATGCTTATACTCATGGATTATCACTTATAGCTAAAAAATGAAAAAAAAAAAAAACTGAGAGAAAGATGCAGGACAGTTATGGCAGAATGCATGATCTGGGATGGGGTGGGGGTGGGGGGGAAGGGAAAGGGAAATAAGCCTGAACTGAATTGGAAAAAATGTATGAAATGCACAAAGCATCAATAAAAATTAAATTAAAAAAAAAAGAATAAAAATCCCCCCCCCAAAAAAATAGAGAAATAATAATGGAAGTCATGAAGTTAGGGGGGAGTGCTTAGTAAAGTAGAAGTTGATGAAAAATGTTTCAAGATTTAAAAAATAACCAATATAAGAGTTTACATAACCAGGGATAGAATTGGTGACAGGAATTCTGATGTAGAAGCTGACCAATATCTTAGATTCTAACTTCCATCTGCCATGTTGAAGCTTTGATCTCAGACAAGAAGCTGAACTGCCTTCCTCCATATGCTGTTTCTAAAGCTGGCAGTAGCTTGGTGGTCTTAACTTGGTTCCTCAGAAGGACCTCTTTGACTACTATATGCTTTTAGTTCATATTCTAATGCAAGTTTTGGTTATTGTAATTCCTTTTGTTAAAATCCTATACCCTGTTGGAGATAGAGCAGTGTTGTTCTGGCAGAACACGGTCAATGAAATCCCCATATTTCACTATCTTGGCTACAGTTGCCATAGTCACAAAGCAGCATCAAGTGAGTGGGAGGATGCAGACATCCAAGAACGGCACGTCTGTGGCCGAAGCTGACCAATCCATTTGCATACCTAACTCCCCTTTCCTCCTCTCTGCTTAATATAGTCTACCTCTGGCTACCTAAGTGCCACTGAAATATAGGGGAAAGTGATAAGAATTAAAAGAGAAAAGACTTGCATCGCAGAGATTCCTTTAAAGGCTTTATGGAATACATTGAAAATCTTTTGCTTTATAATCTATATTTCCACAGATTGTGTGATACATAGATTCACATTTTGAGAATAAATCCAAAGGTCAAAAGGAGGTTAGGGCATTAAAATTCTGAACCTCAAACAATTTATAAACCTCTGGACATAGTCTTTGTTTACCCGTAATTATCTTGATAAAATAAATTCTAGAAGACTTTCTGATACATCTTTTTATATTAGAACACTTTTCCTTGTGCAAAGCCAATCATCAACTAATGATTTTTTTTGTCATATGGAAAATTTTATTATAATGCCGAATAAAATTCATGGATGGTATAATTTTTCTTTCCCATAATCCACAAAAGATTTAATGCAGTGGATAAAATGTTCTTTTATATCAGAAAATAACATAAAAAACAAATATGGAAGAAAAGGCAGTTAGAACTAGGAAAATGTAAATAAGAAGGAAAAATTCAATACTAGGTGCTATAACGACTTCAGATAGGCTGCTACCTGCTAAGGTTGACGCTGTGTGACTGCTGTTGGCTGAAGAGAAAGATGCCCACTTTCAACAGCATTTTTATATTTCATCCTAACACTAGCAACATGAAGCAAATTTATTCGGTCTATAGACATGAGATGTTACAGAGGTCAAGCCATTTGCCTAAAGTCTCTCCTTTAAAATGGAGCAATATTCTAATGTAAACACAATGCTAATTCAAATGCCAATTTGGGCATAGAATACCCTGATTCCTATTAACTGGTTCCTTATTCACCCTCTTCCCTTCTCAGCTCACATCTCCTCACAACCAGGCTCTCTTATGAAGCTTACATTCTTAGAAGCTGATTAGTTTATATTAATTAGTTTATATTAAAAAAAAAAAACCTCAGGTTTCCCCCCAAGACTTCTACAAGGCTGAATTGTGTTTACTTGAAGGAGATTTAGGAGGCTGTATTGAAATGAATTCCTCTATGAGACTCAAATGCAGGGTAGGGGACAAATGATATGTGTATGGTGACAGAATTGTCATGAAGCTGTTATAAATCAGAATGACTGTCCAGGCTCTGTAAGAGTCAGGTGGCTGAAGGGCAAAGTGACACCAGATGGGAAAGAGAGAAACATAGGGACAAGAGAAAATCCTGTTAAAATACTTACACATTAGGTTTAATAGAGACGAAGAACAAAGTTGCCCTGTCAGCTCTTTCCTATCTTTACATTAAAACCAGTTGGATGTTCCTAGGTAAGGCTAGGTAGAGAACTGAGCTGCAGCACTCTCTTCCATATTTGTATTGAAATATTTTTACTCTCCGATATTTACCCTGTTTAGTTTCTATGTAATGTAGTTTGCGAATTTTTCTGTTAATTCCGACTGCCTTTGGAATGTGTATCAACCAGATTTTACCCATGTGGAAATGTGATTAGAAGGGAAAGGGGACCATACACTGTGATTTGCTTCATGCATATGCAGCTCTGTTTTTATTGTATATTAGTCAATGGAAATTAATTGCTAATTATCCAAACATTTCTATGATAATATTTCAAGCTCTCTTGTAGCAGATGTGGCCTAAACTATATTTGGGAGAGAGTAAATGGTATTATCATTCTTGATGGAAATGACTGCATAGGGCTTCAACGTTTTTGTTTTTTGTTTTTTATTTTTTACTAGATCTTTTATTTTAAAAAGAAAAATGGCTATCCTTCCCTTACAACATTTGTTAAATATTCATACTGACCAGAGTAATTATGCACTGACTATATTAGCAAACACATAACTCTGTCAACACTAAGAAGTTGGGAAATGGAATTAAACATGTTGCAGATAATATATTCCGTTATATGCTGGTACAGACATACAGGTTGTTTAAATAACCATTGCCACATTTCATTGGTAGTCACCAGCAATGACAGACTTCTCTTATTTTGAGACTCTCAGGCTGAATTATTCTTTTTATTGCATTAGATGTCTGTCCTTCAGTGTCTGAACCTTGCTTTTTCATTTCCCCTTTATGAATGCTAATAATACCCTGGGTAGAGTACTGGCTATTTTTAGGAATTCAGCATTTCCTTGTATTTATACTGTGAACAAACTTGAGAGAGTTTAGCTCTGATTAAAACAGATCATTTTCTCTTTTTAAAAAAGAATAATTTGGGACTGATACATAGCAAGGACACAAGGAATCCGATGGGCAGAGTGTCAAAGCTTAATTGTGTCAATAATCATTTGTGTATTGGTGCCGAGTTTTTAATGAGGAGCAGTCACTTGTGTGTAATCATTATCAATGACAAGTGGTTAAAATATCTTCATGAAGTGGTGAACGCTGGGAGTGAAGCAATGTTAACATTGCCTGTAATTCTTTACATCCTAGTGCATCTGAAATCCATGAGCGAGCTCAGTATTTAAAAAAAAATAAATAAATAAAAAAGAGTCCCATAAGGACAGTGTTTTGCAAAAATAGGTACATGCATTCATGGGAGATGTTTTTTCCTTGCCAAGAATAGTTGTTTGCCCTTGGGATTGCACTGTAACCTTGTTGGAACCTTCTTGGAAGAAAGACTCTGCCACCTTAATCTCCAAGCTGTCACTCCTACTAGGGACCTAGGCCGATCCATGTATGTCTTCATTTTCATCCTCCAGTAAATGGACATTCTCTTATAGGTTCGTGCTTTCCACAAGATTCCGACTCACCCCACCATCCCGAGTGCTGTCACTCTCCTTTATTCAGTTCTGTTCCACTCTCCAGGTGGCTGGCTTGTATCTTTGATCTATAATTTGAAGCCAGCCTATTGAATGTCCCACCCTGCATTAAGTGCTGCAGAAGAGAAGTAAGGAACGCAGCAGAGTTCTCAAGTATCCGTGGGAAATTTCAGAGTGCAAGTCCTTGATTTCTGTTTCCTGTCTCTGGAGAGACGGAAGAAACTTCAGTACGCACGTGGCAGAAAGTCAAGAAATCTGTCCACTTAATTATTGACCATGGTTTATTTGCCTGATGTCACCGAGAGTTCTGTTAGCTGTACCAACTGGCCTCTGCTTGTAAATCAGTGAAGTCCTCTTGTGCCTTCAAGTATGGGCAATGAACTTTTCTTTGCAGATGATCACAAACATCCGTTGCCACAAGCACAGAGACAATTGACGATGCACCATTAGATGAGCAATGATCTCCGCGTAGAAACAGAATTGATAGATTTTTAAAATTCTGTTTGCCTTCACCGTAACTTACAATTAGCATTAATAATGGCGGAAGTGTCATGAACATGTTTTGGTATTTTTCTTTATTTTTGTGTATGTTTCCTGGAACTGGGAATTCATTTCTCCTTTACTATGGAGTTGTAAAGATAAAAGAAGAAGTGTGTGTGTGTGTGTGTGTGTGTGTGTGTGTGTGTGATGTGCCCGTATCTTTTGGTATCTTAACAATGAAGTCTTTCCGGTATGAATATTACTGAAGGGGAAGGAAAAAAAAAAAAAACCACAAAGTGGTTGCTAGTAGCAGATTTTGAGTAGGCCCTAACCACTGAGTTGACGTCTGGAGACTTGCTGACATTTTGAAAATAGTTTTTAGAAAAAAAATGTCAGATGATGGGCGCTTTATACATGCTAGAGTAACTTGCGCACAGCTGATGCTAACTAAGCCGATTCTTACAAAGCTGTGTGTGGATGGATGACCACTGCGCTTTTAAAAGAACTAATTATATCCACATATATATTCAACATTTCACATTTCGCACTCGTTTCGCTCTGCCTTGCTCATATATGCAAGACGCAGCTGACCGACATCTGTATGAACCAATGAAATAATGGCATACTAGCAGTATTTTTTTAAAAAGAGCCGTCCGTAAGGAGATGTCCTGACGTAGGCGAACTTTGGACCAATGATGCTGATGCCCTTTGAAGATGGCTCATCAGGGCAGCTGTGCTGTATTCACATTGAAATTAGGGGATTTTTAAAACCCCGAACAGCTGTATTATTCAGACTTAAAATAAGAGCTTAGTTTCCCCAAATGGGTGTGACGTAAACATCTCATTAAATATTTTTAATTTTGAAAAAAAAAACACTCAGCGGCAAGGGCTACGCTGCTGCTGGAAGCAGATCCCAAGTGTGTAATCCCGTAGGAGACTGTCTCTCTACTCTTCACAGCTTCGGAGTGTACGCGAAGTATTGTCTTATAACCCGAGATCCAAACTCCCTGCCACAGGTGATACTGGATTCAGACACATGGTGTGCCCATACTTCCTGGGGTGTAATTGTCCTGGTGTGTCTTTTTTTTTTTTTTTTTCCAATTTGCTATTCCTCTTTTCTTTTCGAGTCTTACTATGGTGTTCTCTTGGCTTCAGTGAGTGGTGTGATTTCTCCCCCATAGCTCAATTAACCCATTACACTCTCAGAAGAGTGACTTAAATATCAGTCTAAGAAAACAAAGCTTCCATCTAGATTGCATAGCTTTCCTATACCATTGCCACAACATTATGCATTAATCCATCCAACCTCCCCATAGGCTTTTGATAAAAAATGGCAGAAGGGCTGGGGCTGTAGCTCAATGGTAGAGTGCTTGCCCTGGGTTCAGTTCCTAAGATTACAAAATTGAACAGAGCTGACAGAGATGATTTTTGCAGCCCATGTGTGATTCACTGGGTAGGAAGGCATTGCATTTATATACAAATTAGTTTCCTGTGACCGGGTAACAAGTTCAGGGCATGAAGACACAGATTGATTTCTCATCTAGTTCTTGATGTTAGAAGTCCAAGATGATTATTATGGGGTGAGCATCAAAGTGTTGGCAGAGCTGTTTCCTTCTGGAGACTGACACAGAGAATCCATCCCTCTCGCTGCTGCTGCTGCTGCTACTGTGGCCAGAGTCCCTTGGCCTTGACAGCACCACTCCAGGTGCTGTGTCTGCCATGTCACCTTTTCTTCTTCTCCTTGAGTCAAATCTACCTCTCTCTTATGGAGCCCTGTGACACATAGCCCACTTGAATAATACACAATAGGGTTTTCATGTTAGGAGCCCTAATTCATTCATAGCCACAAAGTCTTTTTTGCTGTGTAGCATAGTCACTATCCTGAGAATTTGGGGATAAACTTCTTTGGGAGGCCATTATTAGCCATCACAGGCATTAATTTTGAGGGGAAATAGACATGGATTTGAATTCTAACCATGTTACTAGCCAGTTACTGGGTACGCATCCTTGGAAAGTTAGGAATCTAAGAAGCTTTTCATGTTCTTTCTCCAAGAAGTAAGAACATTGCACATATGTCTGACCAGGCCAACAGAAACTCCCTGTGTGTTTGTGTGTGTGTGTGTGTGTGTGTGTGTGTGTGTGTGTGTATGTTCCTGTTCCTTCAGTAGTGCACTACATAGAGACGTATTAGTGGACTGAGGGGAACATAGGGTTTAGAGTATTGCCTTTTTAAAACATTTAATTTACTATTTTTATTTTATGTGTATGAATATATTGCTTGCATGTGGCTAAGTGCACCCATGTCCTGCAATGTCCATGGAGGTCAGAAGAAGGCCTTAGATTCCCCTGGAACTGGAGTTACGGGTGGTTGTTAGCCTCCGTGTGGGTGCTGGAAATCGAACCTGAGCCCTCTGCAAGAGCAGCCGGTGTTCTTAACTGCTGAACCATCTCTCTATCCCCAGAACATTGCCGTTAAGATTATCTAGACCTGTTGACTTTTCTCACAGTACCTGCCCATATTAGGTAAAAACTACCAGTGGCTTTTTGATAGGTGTTTCCTGTTATCTAGCAGCCCAAGTCACATGATGAGAATTGGACAAAAAAGCCTATGGTGGATTCTGCCCCGTTCAGAACAATTGCTGTTTGAATTTGATTTGTCCATCTTCTCGGAAGACAAAGTGGCTTTTCAGTGCAGTAGGGTTGACAATGGTACCACTTGTACTCTCTGCAGCATGGTCACCTATTATTATGATGATGTCATTATTCGCATTATTGCATTCATTATTATTATTATTATCCAGTGACCTCTGTCCTGGGGTGGAACTCCCTGTGACAGATGGGAGCTTCATTTATCAGACTGCTTTATGCTGCACAATTCCCTGCCATTCTGAGTTTATATTGAGATGGGCTGCTTTTGGAACAAAGGCAGCCTGATCACAATTTGTCACTGTTCTTGGTAGCTATATATCACCAAAGCTCTCTGCCAGTCCTTCTGGGACCCAATTATTTATGGAGCTGACAATATGGGCTAACTTGTCTTGTTATGAATGCCATTATTACAATAAAAACCTTTCTTGGCTGGGGAGGTAACAGGAGTCACCATTAACAAAGAGCTAATTCCCAGCCCCAGGTGATTTCTTGGTGCCCCATGTGAGTTGATGAGACCTGGGGAGGGGGGAGTTCAATATGTTTTTCTATTCTGACATGGGAGATCTGTTGATAACTAGAGTGTGTGGCTTGGCTTCCACCTAATTCAGGTTCAGGTTAGGGATTATGTGTAGCTTGCTTCCCACACAGGAGTTTACCAAATTCTCTGGGAGTGGAAATGAAAGACTTGGCCTCTGCCTATAAAAGTCCTTATAATTGAATGAGGGGAACAATCCACCTGAAGTCCGTACTTATCAACTCAGGTGACAGAGAAATAAATATCAGCAAGATCCAGCTCGCCAGCTCAAGCCTGCAAGTCAACCTGAATGCCAGTTCGATGAAGTGCCTACCTGTTCCCCACTTCCTTCGCTCACCCTGGGTCACCTTGATTGAAATCAAATCTCTATATCTGCTTTTAAGATATCTCAGGATAAGAGATCCTGGAAAAAAAGAAGCTAATTAAACCTAAAAGAAATTAAATTTCTTGTGAAAAAAGTTTCACATTAGGGGGAGATGAAAAAAAATGAAACAATCGTGATTTGAAATAAAATATGGGTATTATATTTAGGACAGTAGCTGGTTCCTTAGTGTACAAAAGCAATGAGAGGAACATTTTCAGTGACGATCATTTGAATTTATGTTTTCTGATGGACTGGCTCAACAGGTTCTAAGTTTAACAAATACAGAGCATCCTGATAGGCACACCTTTTTTTTTCCTACAGCATTCTTAGCAGTACACAGAATTATTTTTGCTCCTTTGTCTTTTATTAAAATAGTCTTTGAAGCAGGCATAGTGCTTAAAAGATTAGATCTTGTAGAGAAACATCACATATTGTATTTAAATATGCTAATCTCTAAGAGGAAATGAAGGATCTGAGCCTGCTCATTAAGAAATAAATTAATTCATCACCATCACATTCATCATCAATCATCAACCAGTTGTGTCCAGTTTTCAATTAAGTTTTTCCAAACTGCTTTGTGCCTTCACCAAAAGGACTGATTATCTCTGATGATGATTTTTTGTGGTTTTTCGGATGTTGATGGCAGTTGAATTGGCATAAACATGCTGAATGTCTTTTTTATTCAAGTAGTTAAGCAGTAGCTGTTCAGTGCATACAAATACATTATAATGACAAGTAAAAAAAAATCTTATATTTTTAAGATGGATTTTGGCGGTCAAAGAGTCAGCTTCTCAGATTGATAGACCATATTTTATAAAAGTACAGTGACAATAATGTACACCTTCAACATTTATAATATATGTCCATTGTTCATTCAAGCATAAATAGCTCATTGGATCAATATTTATTAAATAACCGTAAGTTTTTGATATCATGCTGGATGCTGAATATACATCAGTAAATGCCACCAATACTATTCTTGCCCTTATGAAGCTTCTAGTTTAGAAACTAGATACTACATTATCAAATGCAGTGAACACACACTTCTCCCGTGGATTTTTCTTCTTACTCAAAGTGAACATCAAAAGCCATGATGACTGCCCCAATGTCCCTCTAAACATCCTTCCTTGAAGGCAGTGAGAATTCCATGTCAGCAGAGCACAATTTCTAACTATCTCTTTAAGGTTTCTATGCAGAATGAGGATGTATGAAAATGACTCACCATGCCTGCCACTTATCTCTAGATTCCTATAACATGAAGATGATCACAATCTGCCATCGTGCTGTTAAAATGATGCATAACCCGACCAGCACTCTGAAATGATCGAGTATTATTGCAGCCTCTTACAAGTTGGGCACTGAGATAATTTGGCTAGTGTTGGAGAAAGAATGTTCCACAACCCCTGTGGCTCACCCTGCATTGAATAAATATGGCACACTGCTACTTTTGTTCTCCTTGTGTATGGAAGAGCAATTAATGTGTCAAAAAAGAAAAATCATGAAATGTGCAGACTTTTTTCCCCTATGAAAACTGCAAGACTACATTCAATCTGCTTTAAAATTATTGCACAACATTACAGGATGTTGTTATCTGTGAAATATTAGATAACTTGTGGTTGGCATTACATTTCCTATGGTGGTTTCATGACTTCTGTGTCCATTAATGATCCCGCAGGGGTTTATGTATTTCCTTTAAAATGCTGTTGGGCTACCAACATTTACATAGACATCCGGATATATTGTGTTTTATTTAGATAGTATAAATGAAGCAGTTTTTAAAATGCAAGCGTGTAGATTTCTGTTCGGAGAAGGAACTGTGCAGCGATCAGCTTCCTGCAGTTGCTGCTTTACAGTTCACTATTTCCATAATACTTAAGTACATTCTTAAAAAATAAAACTCATGAAATTTTGCATGAAATCAACCAAGGACTGTTTTCCTGTTAATATTCAAAGAAAAGGAAGTGCAGAGGCCCGTTTGGTCCACTTTATCTACTGACATAGCCCATACAACTCAATTAATTGAATATTCTGGACATTAGCTAGCATTTGTTCAATAAATTATATGCGACCTGAATGAGTGAATGAATGAATTCACCATCTTAATAATGAAATTTATTACAGATGCTTAAAAAGGAACTTAATCCCTGAGACGTACTGAGTGGATTCATTAATTTTTCTTTATAACTTGAATTAGAACCAGTTATTTCATTTAAAATATGAATGAGTTTGTACATGTTACAGTATTCAATTTTACCTATTCTCTATCTCCCCTGATGCATCATGAGCTTCTGGAATCCTGATCTATTCATTACTACATCCATTGCCCTGGATAATCTGGCATAAGTTTAATTTTTATTTGTACATAGCATAATATTACAGTGCAGAAGGTTGGACACACCTGGCAGAGTGATCTGAAATGTACTGATGATTATCTGTGTCCTACATGGGTCACATGGCCAGGCTGGACACTTTAATGCCTCCTTCTCCTGCTCCTCCTCCTCCTCTTCCTCCTCTTCCTCCTCTTCCTCCTCTTCCTCCCACTCCTCCTCCTTCTTCCCCTTCTCCCCCTGCTCCTAAATTTATTTTTCTTTTCTTTCTTGTGACATTATAAGGAACTTGTCTTACATAGCTCAGGCTGGCCTTGAACTCACTATGTAGCCAGAGATGACCTTAGGCTCCTGGTCTTCTTTGCCTCCAACTCCCAAATGCATACATCACCAAGCTGCAGCACCTTCTCTCTTGTTTATCTGTTTTCTTTATTCTTGAAACTTGATCAAATCACTTCCTCTTGCTGAATATTCTTTTTCTATATCTAGTTTTGTTTCTTTCTCTGATAATCTTTAACACAGTCACATTGACTATGATAAACTGCTTATCTATCAGTCTCTTCTAGACTTGTATCTTGAGAGTACAGATTGTGTTTTATTCATAGCTATATCTCTGATGCCTAATTAAATCCATGATACAAAGTAGGTTACTCATTAGTGCTTTAAAGAAGGAAGGAAAGAAAGGATGCAGAAAAGAGGACAGGATGAAAAGACTCTCTGTGCTTCTTGCTGCTGTATTCACAATAGCCAAGAAATGGTACCAACCTTAGACATCCTCCAATGGATGAAGGGGTTAAGGAAATGTGGCCCATCTATACAATGGAATTATATGCAGCTGTTAACAAAAATGATGTTGGGACATTTGTAGGAAAGTAGGTGAAATTAGAAACCATCGTTAAACAAAATAAGCTAGATTCTGATATCCAAATACCACAGGCTTTTCTTATATGTAGCATCTAGATTTTAGATTATAGATATGTATTTATTGTGTAGGTCATGAAACTAGAAAATACACCAAGAGAAGGGAGGAAGAGGCCTTAAGGAGGGGAAAAGAGAGAGAGGAATGGAATGTGTATAGTAAGAAAGGAGAAGAGGGGTTACCTGGGGGAAGAGAAGGAACCAGTTATAGGGCAGTAGAGAGCATTAGCAGTGGCCAGCGGAGCGAGGGGACTAAATGAAATCAAGGTAGAGTGACACATATGTATGAAGTAGTTTTCCATGTTAACTTGTAAAGTTAATTTCTAAAAGTAAGAAAGGAAGGACAAGAGAAAAAGTATAATTTAAAGAAAATCTTTAATGGATGTTATAAAGTAGACTTTGCTGGAGAATTGGCCTCAATTTATAAAATGGAGATAAAATTGGGGGCTTTAAAAATGACCGTAGGCTTATGAACCTTTACGAAGGACACTACCGGCTTCTCGCTCTGACTTCCCTCGTAGACTCATTTCTGTTGGATCTATTTCTTCTTTTGGCAGCCATAATCATAAAAGATGTATTTTGATGACCATGTCGATGGTTGAATTAGTGGGGAAATCTTACTTTCTGCCTCTACTAAGAACACTGTAAGAACAAATGATCATTATTAGAGGAAATAAAAGAATTACAGTTATATAAAAGGCTTAAATAGTCAAGATTAGGGTCAAGATCAATTAAAATTAGTTCATTATTTTGTTTTCAAAACACATCTTAAAGGCCAGGACAGTGTTCTTGCAGAATCAAATGTGATGATGTTTGATTTCAACACGACAGCTGACTCCTGCCTAGGGCTTACACCACCTGTACCCTAAAGCTGTTGCTTCACTTTTCATAACGACCCAGTTGAGCAATAATAGTCTGATTTAGGCATTTGAGAAGACCAAGGTACAGAGAGGTTAAGTAACACATGCAGGAGTGTGTATCTTATGTGAGATTTAGTGAAATTCTAACACATGCAGTTTGGATTCAAGGCTAATCTTATGAGACCTCTCATAAGGTTTCAGTGTGGAGCCTGGATAATGCAAAACACTTTCTCAGTGACAGTTGCAAGTACAATTATGTTTTAATATAATAAACATCTCTGTTATAATTAAAGTTTCTTTTCAAGGAAATGATTGGGTGAACGTGGCCATTTAAAGACATTATTTAATGTAATCATCACAACAGTCTTAGGAGATTGGTGATAGTCTTTGCCAAACATCACTTTTGAGTAACTCAGTGAATGAGGGAGTCGAGCCAGGACTACAAAAAAATATCCTGAGAGTCTCCCCAGGCTTTTCACACTAAGTCTGTGGATTTAAATTTTATTTTATTAAACCTCTCCTCTAGCAGGTATTATTGAATATTGGCAATTTCTAGAAAGTAGATTTAGAAGACAGAGAATAAGAAAGGCAATCTCAGAGATCCCTGCCAGTGATGAATTAAAAATAGAAAGAAAAGAAACTTGGGATTGGAGCAATGGCCCAGTGGTTAAAATCATGCACTGCTCTTGCCCAGGACCTGAGTATAGTTCTCAGCACCTATGTCATGTGGCTCACAAAAGCCTGTAACTTCACCTCTAGGGGATCTGATGTCCTTTTCTTGTCACTATGGATACCAGGCTTCATACACTTAACCCCCCCCACACACACATATACATATAATTTAAAAATAATAAAAATGTATCTTTAAAAAGACATGAATTTGTCAGTACTCCTTTTACAGTTAGAGAAGCTAACAGACATACCAACATTCAATAAGATACCAGCAAAGCAAATTAAGACACAGCATTAGATATGTCCTTCGCTGGCCATGTAATGTTACCTAATATTTGCGTTTCTCTTTTGAAGATGACTAGGGAGCACTCTTTCTAGAAAGGCTATCCAGTATGGTGGATGTTGCTTGGCTTTTGAAAGCTTATCTAGAATATGAGAGGCCCTGGGATTGAACTCCAGCACAGGGGAAAATAGAATTTGAAAGCGCTACCTCATAGTGATGTCCACAATTCTGAAGCAAGTTTGGAACTCTATATGCTTGCCATTAAAAAGCAAACATTGTGCCATGCCTTGTGGCGCATGCCTTAAATTCCAGCACTCAGGAGGCAGAAGCAGGTGGATCTTTGTGAGTTCAAGGCCAGCCTGGTCTACAGAGTGAGTTCCAGGACAGCTGGGGCTACAGGGAGACCCTGTCTCGAAAAAGAACAAAAAAAAAAAAAATGTGCCTTAAGCTCTTTGAAAATATGCATTTTCCACTTTATGGGAAGGCAATAAATCCCCATTCACTCTCTTTACACTCAGCAGCTCTGAGTAAAAGCAAAAGATGCCATAGCTGTCCAGGCGTCAGGCTCACAGTGGCTTTCTTGCATGCTCCACTGAGAAGCCTAATAGTTAAGCCAGTGTGCTGTGTTGCATGCAGCTGGCAGAGACACTGTGTGCAAGAGTTGCAATGGTCATTGTCAGGGAAATAGTCACAATAAAAAACAAGACCCTGTACACTATTTCAAACTTGTCCTGGTATCTTTTATATGGCTGTGAGCCACACAGTTTACTTTCTTATTCCTCACAGGAAAGCTTACCGTGTCATGGAGCAGAAACTTTATTTTAAGCTTTATTCATTTGTATGATCTGAAGAAGTAGAGGCTGGGAGGACAGCATACCCAACTTACAATGTCATCTTGGTAATACTTGCATATCTATACACATGTGTGTGTTTCCCGCAGGTGTGTGAGCTCATCATGAGGCTTGTTACAGAAGCCTAATTTCATAATTGTGTTAAAATTAGCAGGAGAAAGTTTCCAGAATTGAGTACCAACATTACATTTTATGGGTTTAATACAAGAGTATTGTTTTAATAACTGATCCTTCTTTTCCCAGCTGGCATAGTGTTAAACTCAAGAGAACCTTCCTAGCTTAGGATAAGGATATATTTATTTGACATTTATATATCCTTCCATAAAGGTCCAGAAATAAATATTGAGTCCTAATTGCCAGGGATTAGCTTCCTTCCTCTTGAGAATAGTTCCTGGCTTAGACTACTCTCAAGCTTAATGGTTTTTACGATGCAGGCATCACAATGAATGCTCACAGGTGCATATGTGCATGTGTATATAGTTTCTCTCAGAGTAACTTTTTAAAGAAAACATGAAAATCTACATGATTTTAAGAATAAACTTTGTGACATCTCATGAAGAGTCAAAATATTCAATCATTTTACCCAATCAATGAGAAGCCTAAACAACAAGCCTAAACAAGACAAACTTTGTCACAATTAATGTAATTTTCAGATATGCCTGAAACTTGTAACATTTTCTTATATGTCAACTCTTCTTTTAAATCCATTATCTGTAAGTTAATAATATCTCCCAATAGTGGTTCTGCCACCACTTTGGAAACTATAACAAATTCAGTGCAATGTGAAATCAATAAAAGCTGCTTTCAGTTTGGTGAAATACAAGAGCCAGGTCTCTTTGTGCTGGAATGAGACTGAACACCGATTTTCTTCTGGAGATGAATATTTCTGTTTATATTGTCCAGACCCAAAACAGCCTGCCAATAATCAATTGATCTAAAGCTAAGTGATAACCATGACAAATGGCTCTGCTCTTGTGTATGTAGGTGAAAGAGTAGGCTTTTCTTTTGTATGTAGGAAGTGCATTTATTGAAGTGATTTAACCAATGACATTTATTTTAGAACATGTATTTTAAAACTGGAAAATCTTTTCCATGGCTAAAAATATTTACTCTTTTATAGTTCACTGGTGGTTCCTGAACCACACAGGTATTTATAGAATTGACAATGCCTCTTCATTGCCCTGCTCAATTATGCAAACTTGCATGAATAGGGCATGTGAATAACAAAATATGGTTCAAAACACAAAGGATTTCAAATTTCCCGTTATTGAGAAATACAGTTTTTAAAATTAAAATCAAACACAGTTGAAACATTATCTCAATTGATAGTGAATAAAAATGGCTCAATCTGATAAGCCAATGACAGATCAGATAGATTTCCAGAAAGAATGGAAAACACTTAAGCTACCATTGGGAATTTTCTTCAGGATTAAAATGCCTGCGAGCCCAAATCCACAATCACACTCAAACTAGTCCTGCATTAGTGTTTTACCATTGTGTCATTTTCTAGCTGTTTGCCCTGCACCTTGCTGAGTTTATCCATTTCTGATGTGCTGATTTCTAAAATGGGGAAAATTTAGACTCTAATTTGTATATTTGCTCTTAGGAACAAACAAATTTATATATATATATACATATATATATATATATATGTGTATATATATATATATATTTATATATATATATATATATATATATATATATATATATATATATATATATATCAGAAGAGGGCTATGCACATAGTGCTCAGTGGGTAACATCTAATTTTATTAGTTATTCTAATCCTGTTTGCCTTGTAAAAACATAAAAGTCATGCAGATTGCCTTGTAATCTTTCTTTCATGGTTTCTTATTGAAAGAACCTAATTATATAATAGCTACCTTGATAGCAATACACATGCCCCAGTCTTCTTTGATACTACTGATGAGGTGTCAAAGACATAATTTGTTGCATGAGGGGTCAATTTTGTGGAAGTGACATTAAGAATTTACCAAGGTGTACATAATTTTTGCTCTTTGTAAGGAACAGTATAAAAGATGAAACAAAAAAAAAAAATGCTTGCTCATTTATGCTGTACCGAGTGCTATTGTCGTATATAATTTTTTTTTTCCTTTACAAAATAGAGTTTTCCCAATTTAGGTTCCTGTGTCTAAGAGATTTTAATAAGAAACTTTTATATTTAATGCCAAAAATCTTCCATGGTCAAATAGTTTTCAAAACCTAACTTTACATGAACATGTTCTTAAACTGGGTATATTGCTACATGCCTGTGAGTCCAGCCTTGAGCAACAGATGCAAGAGCCCTGCCAATCTGGACTACATACCAAGCCCTTGTCTCCAAAGTAGAAGGAGACTGCTATATTCTTAGGATTCAGGAAGTCCCAGAACCTTTAACTATGTGTATTAACATTGAGCTAATCCACAAAGATGAGGGAACGTACTTCGCACTCATTTTAAGCCCTGCTTGAAGGAATTAGTCCAGCATCCTGTACTCTGGGTAATTAAGGAATAAGAACTGAGGAGATGATGCTTTTAATCTGTGACCTCAGCTAGATGCACAATGTTGAGATTCTATGACACAGAGATCCATAAAGTAGGACTTGGCCAGTTCCCTCAAGTAAGTGTTGAGTTTTAAGAATGATTTTGAAAAAATGAAACACAGCCAAGCCAGGCAACATAGGGATCAAATCTGTTAGTCCATCTCTGCTCTTCATTTGCCTCTTGTGCATTCACTCCTCCAGAGAAAAGCAGGAGGTATCAGAAACTGACAGGTGACAGGGTGTTTGCAGCACACGTGTGCTCATGCAGCACCTGTGGTGCAGGGCTTCTTGCCTTCTCTCTTTTCCTCTAAATCATTCCCTGGGCTCTGTCTTACAGTAACTACTACTGGTGTCACTCTTGAGTATCACAGCGAATAGCTGTAACAGAGAGCACTTTAATTTTATGACTTTCAGATGTCTTGTTAGTGGGCAAATGAAGTGAAGGGACAAGTGGGTTTTGTCTAGTTGCTAAGGAATAAAAATACCATGTGCCTTTATTACTTTGCTAGCAGTCTATTTATAAATTTCTGGAGGAGGTGACTTGTAGAGGAAAATATGCATATATTTTGGACATACCTGAGATTTCTCAATTACGATCACTCACTGGAAGCTCAGCTTTACCGGCTTGGTAATGTGCACACACAGGCTTAGTACTGTGCACACACACTGTTCCTACACTCCGGGGTTAGCTACAGGCTCCGTTCTTTAGAGGCCACCACACAGTGATGTGGTGATGGCTGTTCCTGCCTTTCCTGTTTGTCCTTACACTGGATAGCATCAGGGATTTCTAGGAATGGTAGTCCACTTTATCCCCACAGTGTGGAAAAAAGAGGCACTTGTCTTTATAGCTGTCCCTACCAGTGACTAATTTGGGATGGAAGTGAGCCCGTGAAATCTGTGAACGTTTCCTTGCCGTTGGTGTGTTGCTGCTGCCCCTTTAACAGCCTGCTATCTTTATCTGCAGTCCCTTCCGTGAAGCCAAATCTTTGACTACATTGACAAAGCTTAGGCCCTTACATTGCTAGTGAATGGCAGTTGGCTAGAAGAGCATTGTAGGAACTGGCATGCAAATGAACCACTCTGTCCAGGTTGTTCTAAAAAATGCTGACTGAGAGACTCAAGAGGGCAAAATAAGCCTTCCTGGTTCCACACCTGGCCCTGTCAAACCCTTATCCAGAATAAAATAACGATTGAAAATATTGCCTGGGTAACAGAATTTTAAGTTCAAGTAGATCGAATTGACACCACTTGGTGTTTTTGAAATATTTAAGTTCCATGTTCATTAAGTTATATTGAAAGGAGTGTGAAATTAAAGAGAGAGCAAAACAAGTGGTAAAACATGGTGACCTGTTATTAATATATGACTATTGTGGTATTTCCAACTTCTATAAACCCACACACGTTTTTTTGTGAACTGAGTACTACCATTTGTTTTCATGCAGGTGCGATGCATAATGTCCCAGCATTCTGAGTTAATAAAGCTGTTTCTAGACTCTCATGCTGTTGATGCTGTGATAATTTGGCAATCTGTTACTGTAAGAAAAATATCTTATACAGTAGCCCCAGTGGTTCCTTTTACCTGGTATAAAACATGCCTTCCACCCTGCTATTGTTCTTCATGTTTAGGTTTTATAAGACCCCTCTTGCTGGAGACAAAAAGTACCACATGGTTTCAAGACAGAGCGAATCAAAGTGAAATGGAAGTGGTTTGTTTATTTATAAATCCCCTCACATAGAGAACTGTATTCTGCTCCTCGGGTAATGAGTTGCGCTTTCCACTAGCACCTTTAAATGCAAATCACCTCACTTCTCAAGATTACTAGATCATGAGAGATGAAAAGAAATGGCACTCCCCCAACTAAGGATGAGGTGAAAGAACCTGAGAACCTACCACAAGCAAGTGGAGGGGTTTGGAAATCAGTGCACACCTTCAGATTCAGTTCTTCCCTTCAAACCAGTCAGGAACAACAATAAGACAGCTGAGGGGAGAAGATGGACGAAGCACATGCTCATGACTATTTACATGTGTGATCACATTATACCCCACGGGCGTCCTTGTGGAATGACTACTTAGAACTTAAGATAAATAATTATAAAATGGATTGAGCAGCTTGTTTTGTTGGTTAAAAAACAAAGAAAAAAAGTCTTCCTGTTGTCCACTTAATTTGCACTTTAAAATTTTTCTTTAGCTTTTTTGGTAATTTCATACATGGAGTAAATGTACATACATGAAGTAAATGTACATACATTATCCACTCCCTGCACCCTTATCCTCCAGTTTTGTTTCCTTTTTCTTCTTCTTTCTTCTTCTTCCTCCTCCTCCTCTTCCTCTTTTTCTTCTTTTAACCCACTGAGTTCAGTTAGGGATTCCCCATATGCCCATGGGTAGAGAGCACCATCCTCTACAGCATGGTAACCTACCATGGGACATGCCCCTAAAGAAAACTGTCCCTCCTCTAGTGACCACAAACTGCCAACAGCTTCTCACTAGGAACATAGTATCAAAGCGCCTTCTAAATGCTTATCTTTTTATCTTTTTTCTTTTTTGAATATATACTTATTGAATTTTTCTATATTTCCTATAATAGAACTTAATCAAATTTAGAGCCCCTCCCCGATCCATGCCCCCTCTGTAACCTCCCCTCACTGGATTTTATGTTAAGTTCAACCTGGTTGATTGAATCTTGAACTCGCATGTCCTTCCATGCAAGTTTATCCACTGGAGTCTAGTCAGGCTATCTACAGCTCTTACTCTCACTCACCCAGCAGTTATCAATTGCCAATAATTCCTAGACTGTGGTTTGGGCCTGCTGCCCATTTTTCTCATTCTATACTGGGTTTTTGTCTGATTAAGTCACGTGTACATGCTGTCACTTTTCTTGCAAGTTCATATGAGAAATTTCCTGGTGGCCTGGAATTCTCTGTCGTCTTATATTCATGTACTAGCATTTGCTCGTAGAATCTTTCTGCCCTTCTTCTGCAATGGTCTCTGAGCTGCAGGGGTTGAAGTTTAATATAGGTATCCTATCAATGGACATTCACTCTTCAGATCTAAAACTTAGCCTGTTGTAGCCTTCTGTGCGCATGTCCATCTGTGGTTTGACAAAACTTCTCTGGTGAGAGTTGAGGAACATATTCATATTCCGTCTACCCCATTCCACTATGTTCCATGAGATTTAAATGTAGAGGTCCCATTGTAGATGTGTCACTCAGGGCTGGCTAGGCATCTCTCAGATATATAGTCTATGTGTGACCAGTTGTGGAACTCTGTAAAAGCCTCCATCTGTTGCAAAAAAGAAGCTTCTTTGATGAGTGGTATACAGTATGTTTGTCTGAAAATATAAAAATCCATATTTGGCATATAGTAAGAAATTTCATTTGTCTACAGATATGACAAGAGACATGTTTTTTTCTAAGATCTTATGGGGGGGGAGGAAGGATGGATGTTAGACGGGGTTGGGGAGAGAAACAAAGCTTAAGTGGAGTAAAAAGCCAGAGGGGAATGTATTAACTCAAACCCCCTCTGAAAAATATTCATGTAATATCTGAACATTAGTGCATATATGTGGCTGAAGGCTATGTAGCAAGGGAAACAGTGCCAGACAGAAGAAACCTCCATTCGAGTCGTTGGTCAGGGTAGTCCACGAGACTCCAGAAATAACGCAAGCTATTGCCAGAGCCCTTGATTACCACCCAGAGCTTGAAGGTAAGACCCTATTGCTAAAGATACATTGAACACAGGTCTTGGAGCAATGGAGCTGGAACTGACCTGGCAGCCTTCTCCCTGAAGACCAGCTCTCATTGTTATAGAGGATACTATGCTAAGGGAGGAAATCAATCAGTGGTCTAACCCAGCTGTAAAGCCTAATAGCCACATGAATGGCACGGCAAGTTATTGCCATTGGTGCAGTAGCAGTAGCGGCATTTTATCTACAGGGTAACCAGCAGCTATCTAATTGTACTTAAAGTCCTCTCGGTGGGAGGTAAATCATGAATGGCATTGTAAATATAGCCAAATACACATGACCAAAAAGGTCGTAGATCTTAATACTTATCTTTATTATCCATCAACTCTTGCAACTCTCATCAGAGAAGCTTTATACAGCAACAAGTGATTAATTCAGGCTGAAACCTAGATAAAATGCAGAGGACAAGTGACTGGGGATACTTATCCCTAAATGAACTATCTGTGTCATACCTTCTTCCCCACTTAGGCTCAAGGAACATTTGAGAAGAAGGGGTGGAAATAAGAGCCAGAGGTTGGGGAAGACTGCTGTACAACCTTATGGAAATGACTTGGATGTCACACTCACGAACTCATATTAGCTGTGGTTGCCAGCATAAGACCTTCACAAGATCAAGCCAGTCAGCACTGTAGCACAGAGGTGGAAGGGTCCCATTTAATGTGTACCTTTGTGTTACAGAATTAAAATATGGGAGCTGCTAAGCAACATACTAATTAGTTGGGCTCTTTGACAGGATAACCCTTTCATTAGTCATCTGTGATATATAATCAGAAAGGAGAAAAACATTCAGCAAAAATGTGGCATGATCATTATTCTCATTGTGGAGGGCTTTAATATACGAGTACATATACAGTCATTTTGTGAAGTCTCAGCTATCCATTTTCTCTTCTTATTTCATTTTTTTTTTTACTTTGGATTTGTAGCTCTATGTCATGGCCTTGATTGAAATAACTGACATTGTGTGCACTTTCATATTTGTTACCTTTTTATTTTTTTTCACTTTTTAGTCATTTAATTTAAAATGAAGCACAGGCACAGAACACTGAATAAAATTAATATTTGGCTGTGAATTTTGTTAAAAGGAAGAAACTGTTTTATGTATTTTATCTATTAATTTTATTTTATGTGTATGAATGTATTGTCAGCATGCGTGTAAGTGCACCCCTGTCATGCAATGTCCAAGGAGGTCAGAAGATGGCATTATATTCCCCTGGAACTGGAGTTACAGATGACTATTGGCTTCCATGTGGGTGCAAAGACTTGAACTCTGGTCCTTTGCAAGAGCATCTAATGCTCTTAACCACTGAGCCATCTCTCTAGCTCCCAAGGAAGAAACTCTTATAACCACCATCTAGGAAAAGAAATAGAACTTAGCCAGCATTCCGAAGTGTAAACCAGAACTTAGACTGCTAACCAGAAGTACCTCCCCATGCCAAGCCTGCATCCCTGCAGAATAACATTTTCTATCCCTGTTTTCTTCTTCTGTAATACACAGGATATACTCTGGGTACCATAGATGATCATTGGTCTCTTTGTGGCTTATATGCTGAGCTTACTCAGATCCATCTCTCAGAACATCATAAACTAGAGCTTAAACCAAGAAGACTGTGTTCTTGTACTTTTGGTGACCGATAGAAAGTCGAGGCCCAGTGTGCCACAGACCTAGTAGTCAGTGGATATCCTTGTCCCAGTTGGCAGGAGACCATCTTCCCATTGCCTGCTGAAGTGGTTGTAGGCCGAGAGAGGGGCAGCAAACTCTCCCTATTTGGTGTTCTCTTATTATTTATTATTTATTTATTTATTTTATTTTATTGATGCTTTGTGGTATTTCATACTCATTTCCAATTCAGCTTCAGGCATATTTCCCTCATACCCACTTTCTCTCCATCCCACCCCACCCATCCCCAGATCATTCATTCTGCCTAACTGTCGTGCTACTTTCTCTGTTTTTTTTTTCCATTTTTAGCATAAGTTATAATTTATGAGTACAAGCATCCTTCATGTAAAACCAATTTGCCAAGCAGTTTTGTGCCAACACCCACACAGCCCCTTGGTGCCCACCATCCAGCAGGGGGCTTGTATGATCAATCAAGTTATCAAATAATGTCCAGGCTCTCTTGCAGTAGGTTTCACTGTTCACCCCCATCACAGCCCCTTACCATTCTCAACCGTGCACCCTCTTCTGGCATTTGTCTTCCTAGCTAGAGAAAGGGGGCCACAGGTGGGATGAGAAGCAAAAAAGTCTACTTTCTCTGGAGCTGTTGCTGGACTTGGTTCCATCTGGCTGTTTTCTTTCATGGCTGGCGTTTGTCTAGGAAAACATTTCGATCCTCTTAATGAAGCACAAGCCATTAGAATATAGGTATTTAAAACCAGTATCTAATTGTTATCATAGGTTACTTTGGTATAGACCACAGATGTTTGGATGGTATGTTAATTCCATGAATACATTTTTTTCTATAAATATGGACAGGGTCGTTTACTTGGCTATGACATCTCCTGACACATTAGGGGTGCAAGCTTGTCATTAGCCCTAGGGTTATTCCTCCAAGGGAGAGAGCTAATAGCCAATTAGATTTGGTGATATACCATATTATATTGTTATATATATGATAAATTTTGGTTATATATTATATTTAGATATACAGGCAGATGGGTGCCTCTGTTGCACAGTATTTCCCAGCAGGTGAGGTGGCTGGTGCTGATGGAGGAGTCCTGCTTGACTCAAGAGGACCCATATTTTTGCTTTATTGATGTATGTGGGGCCTTTGGTACTTATACTCTCTGGTATTCCCAGAGACCCACTGTACACCTGCAAGTGTGGTCTCAATACATAACTTTCCCTTGTTAACGTGGGCTTCGACAGCAGGGCCTTATCGCCCTCTCTTCAGATGCCAAGTTAGAGGAAAGGAGCCTTTACTTTTGTGGGCGGCTTTGGATCCCCTGGCCACATCTCCTTGGTAGAATAATTCATGCTGATGTCAGAGACTCCTACATTAACATATTTTGCTTAAGGCCTATGCTAAGGACTTTAGTTTTATAACCCCTGAAAAAGGAATTGAGGAAGGACATAGAAGATGGCACAACCTCCCATTGCTCATGGATTGGGAAAATAAATAATCAGTAAAAGTGGATGTCCATCCTACCCAAACTAGTGTAACATTTACATGCAATCCCAATAAAACCCCGGGTTTCTTCGGCTTGGAAAAAACATCCCAATTTCATTTGGAAAAACAAATAGACCCCCGAATATGCCAAAGCACCCTGAATGAAAAAGAGCATACAGGGGGGATCCCCTATACCCCAGACATCAAACTATATTACCAGGCTATAGTCAAAAACAGCCCTGTTACTGGCACAAAACAGACCTGTTGTTACCAATGGTTAAAAACTGAAGATCCAAACCTGAGCATATAAAATTTCGCACCACTCCATATTTGGACAAGGGGGCCAAAACCACAGTGGAGGAAAGAACGGCATCTTCAGTAAGTGGTGTTGGCAAAACTGATCACCACTTGCAGAAGAAGGAAATTAAAACCCCATACCATCTCACCCTGTACAAAAAAGTCAACCCAAATGGAGAAAGACCTCAAACGGTGAAACCCCAATCTGGAGGGATAGAAGCAAAACTTGGCAGCAGACTACAAGAGATAGGCATAGACAAAGACTTCCTAAATCAGACAGCAGCTGCACAAGAAATAAGATCAACAATTGACAAATGGGACCTCATTAAACTCAAAAGTTTCTGTACATCAAAAGAAACAATAAAGGAAGTGAAGAGAAAACCCACAGAGTGGGAGGAAACCTTCACTGCAGAAACATCTGAAAAGCATTAATTTCCAGAGTATACAAGCTACTCAAAAAACAAAGAAGAAAGAAAACAAATGAATCACTCAAAAGATGAAGCAAATATCTGAATAGAGACTTCACAGAGGAGGAATTAGAGATGGCCTATCTGTTTTCCTAATTACACCAATGGTCTCCACACTGATGACCTAGTTGCCCCCACCCCAGCCAAAGTCTCCATGTCCAAAAGCTAGTCCATTGGGGAAGAGAATTTGACCATAAGAGTTTTGGAGAACCAAAAGCATTCAGTCCTGTTTAAGTTGTAAATCTGTAATATCTTCTATAATCTTTTATTTTGCATGTAAAGTACATTTTGACAAAATAGCACCATTTGCTTTGAAGCTATGATTTAGACTTTAAATAGTGAAGGATCTAAGTGGTCAAAACCTGGATTTTCTTTCTAGGAATTTGTCTTGAATTGCACATTTAGTCCGTGACCCTTCTTCTGCCCCACAAACCCCAGCTCCCAGTTCAGTGTGGAATGGCAAGCACACTGGAATTCAAACGTCGGCAGTGATAGAACTCCAGATTCACGAGGAAAGCATGTTCTCTCTCCATCAGGCAGGCAGGCAGGTTGGGGGGCTTAGACCTGCTCTCAGGTCTAATATTTGACACTTGAATATTTTTGATGGGTTATTGTGCAAACCTGTATGGAATACACAGGGTTGAGGTAAAGTCTATCTAGACATGTGGAAGTCTCTAGAAAGATGGGCTCCATGCCTCAGGGAGTCATGGGGTCAGGAGGTTCTCTTTTGCTGACTTTGCTATATCAAGCCTATTTAAATGTTTAATTCTTTCTTCTGATCATATTAGTTATGACTAAATGTCTCTGGTTTGCAGATGAGGGATCTGAGATTTGTCTTCTCTGGAAAGGGTCCTCTAACTGGTGTCTATGGCTGCTGCTTTGCCAACAGGACAGAGGACCGGCCGAAAGGTCAGAGGACCGGCCGACAGGACAGAGGGCCAGCCAACAGGCCGACTCTTACTAATATTGCTCTCAATTATCCCAGCAGCAAGCTGTGCTCTCTGTGCTCAGCCTCTGCAGCTTGTCAGGTTCCACAACCCTTCCTTAAGACTAAAGGGCATGCAACCTGTGTGTGCTTAATATCCAGAATTTCTCTATTACAGGAAGTAGATTCACATTTTCTCCTTTACGAAAAGTTGAAATTCCCATTTTCTTCATTACAGGAAGTCAAGATTCATGTGCTCTCCATTGCAAGAAGGTAGCAGTCGAGACACTCTCCCTGTTTCTTCCTTTCTCTAATACTTTGCTGCCAGGTTTTGCTATGCCAGACTCTTTGTATATTTCAGACCTTGGCTAACTGTCATTTCCTGAGAGACCATCCCCACTCACTCAGTCTACATTGGCATTTTTAGTGTAATCCTCATCCTTGCCTTCTCTTTTTTCTTGTGCAACACTAAACACTCACATATTGTTTATAGACTATCTCTTAAATTCGAATGCAAATGGCCAGAGGTGGTACTGTCTGCTTTGTTTACCTCTGTGTTCTTTGAACCTTCTGACCATTGAACCTAGAATACCATTTATGTTCAAAAACTACCAGTGGCATTTGAAATTAGAATGCAGTTCAGAGAGGTTAAGTAACTTGTCCTAAGTCAGGGAGCTAAGAAATTAAAATACATTCTAAGTACCCATCCATTTTCAGTCCTTTGGATTTTCCCAAATGATGTTACTTCAATATCCCGAGGAATCTTATTAGGCCTTCAAAGAATAAAAGAGATCTAAATTCAAATAACTTGTGGATACAATGCAATTTTTCAAAGAGAACGAAAGGTTTCTCTTTAATGTAGTGTATCTCAGATTTAGTGTACAAATATATATGGTGGTTCTTCAGAAAACAAGTATGCCATACAGCAATTCCTGCCAGAGTTTACCTAGAACTTACCATTTTAGGTGCAACAATAGTATTGGGCAGAAGCCAGAGAGGGAATTACTATTTGTGACACCTTATTTGTCCTAGGAAGTTCAGAACTAGAAATTTCTAGTGTCTTTCAAATGTTATATAGTTTGTTCTCTCTTCTGAATATAGGGAGGCTGTAATATGTTTAGAAAAGAAGGTTTGTGGCTGATGAGATGGCTCATTCAGTAAAGTGTTCACTGTTTTAAGTATTTGATCTCCCAAACCCACAAAGAACCAAAGGCCTGCTGGCATGTGCTTGTTATCTTATTACTGGGGAGGGAGAATTAGGCAGATCCCCAGGGCTCACTGCCTAGAGAATCTAGCCTAACTACTGAGCTCCAGCCCAATAATAAAACCGGCCTCAAAGGAAGGGCACAGAACCGGAGAAGGGACATTTGAGGCTGTTCTATACCCTTCACAGGCACATGTGTGTATGAACAAGACACACACACTCACACGAAACAAACACACACATAAACACATATATACACATACATTCCCTCCCACAAACACACACACAAGCACACACACAAAGAAAGAAAATAAAATTAGAAAGTAGATTTCAAAGATTTATTTTTGTGGACTATAGTTTAGATTGTTGTGCATAAAATATGGGAAGCTTGTACCAAGAAATAATAGACTAGAAAGTATAAACTCAAGAAAGTTAAGTGCCTAAGAACTTAGATGTAAGCAGTTTTCTACTTTAGTATGCTATTAAAAGGTAACTGAGAGGGATCATAAATGCTGACTTCCCTTAATGGAGAAAGTCTGAAATTACTAGCTAACCAATGTAATCACACCTTAATCTTGTTAAATTGAAGCACTATAATCCACATTCAAATTTCACATATGGTCCATCTTGTAAGTAGTGGAAGTATGAGCCAAAGCTCTACCTGAAGTTTTAAGTAGAGTATCATCTCTTCCCAAAGCCCTCTTACTTGTGAGAAATTTTTCCCTGAACTCAAGGGAGAGAACCCCAAGCTGCACACAAAGCAAATTTTGTTTTGTTTTTTAATTGCTATAAAGAAAACTTTGTTTCTGGATTCTAAATGATTATGAACAATCTTATCATTAAAAACAGAGAATAGGTTTCAGAAACAAAAATCACAAGATGGTAGTCTTTGAGAAGAAAGTACGTTTCAACTCTCTTCTTCATGGATTATTACAATTCAACAAACAGAGTTTTTAAGAACAGATATTGACGGCTGGAGAGATGGCCTAGTGGTTAAGAGCGCCGACCACTCTTACAGAGGACCCGGGTTCGATCCCCAGCACCCACATGGCGGCCGAGAACCGTCTGAAACTCCAATTCCAGGAGAACTCCAGTTCCAGGAGAATCTGACACCCTCTTCTGACCTCCGCGGCATTGCACGATACGTGTGCACAGACTTGCATGCAGACAGTACATTCATACACATACAGAAATAAATAAAATTAAAATTAAAAAAAAGAACAGATATTGAATTAAACATCTTCAATGCAGTTGAGTGTATGTATGAGTTGATCACGTTTTTTATTGTCTGGTCATGAAACCCAGATTATCAGTAGAGTTCTAGTAGTATAGTTACATAGACTTGCTATGAGAAAAAGTAACCTGTTAATCTAATGAGCTATCCAAATGAATGGTACCCCTGCATCTATGAATGTTTTCATCTGAATGTGCTTTCCTCTCAGATTTATGGATCATCATAGATGTATGTGTTTTTAAGAAACATCTTTTTTAAAATAAAAAGATTCTTCTGGAAGGGGAAAATCTTCATCCTAAAAATTGAGAATCTTAATGTTAGAGAAGTTAAGGATATTTCAGTTATAAACTATCTGGATATCTTGGGCATAGACCATTTTACTGGGTTTTATGTCTTTCACTGGAGACTTGGACTATTATTGTAATAAGCCTTCCAGGGGGGAGGGCTGATCATGCTAACCACAGGCTCAGCCTCTGGTGGTCTTGAATACCCACCACATCACAGAGAAGATTTGGCAATTTCATTCTTTCCAGCAGGCTGTTGCTTCCCAGCAAGGCACTTGTCTCTAGAGTATTTTACTGTATGTATAATAAGACAAAAACAAAGCTATTTTGAAGGTTTCAGTAGACATAGCCTCCACAGGAGAAGTCCTCTGGAGACTTGGAAAAAAGATGAGAGGAAGGTAGAGTCTCCTCCAAATCCTCTGTGAAATGGATGCTCACATTAGTGCCCTCCTCCTTCCATCTTTTGGATGCTTGGAACTTCCAGGGGTTTTCTGCAATTGTATATATACTGTTTTCTGCTTTCATGTGTAAGTGCAATTGCATTAAGAGTGCTGCAAAAAGAAAAGCCTTTCTTCAAAATCAAAAACCCATGTTTCCTCGTGTAACAGCAACTCCAGCTTAAAATAAGTCCATCTCTCATCTCAGCTGTAAGATGAAGCAGGAACCATAAGACCCAAAGATAACTCACCATCAACTGTTACTACGTAGACAATCTATCTCAGTGTTCATAATCTGATTCTGTGGGGCTGTTGGTGAATGACTTCCACTCTCACATTCTTAGTTTTCACCTCTATTAAATGGGTTGATTTAGACTTTAAATTTTATTTTGAAAGCATGCTAGATGTTCTTTAATAATACAACTTCACTATTGTTTTTGTTTCCTTTTTCTGTTGCTGTGGTTAAAGATTCTCTGATAAAGAACAATGTGGGTGGGAAGGGTTTATTTCATCTTAGACTTTGAGTCTGTCTTTGAGGGAGATTAGTCAGGAACTCAAGGCAGGAATTTGGAGACAGGAGCTGAAGCAGAGACTATGGAGGAGGTCATTATTGGTCTGTTTCCCTGGTTTGCTCAGTTATTTTTCTTACACAACCTAGACCTACCTACCCAGGGATGGTGCCAACCACAGTGGGGTGGATCTTTACATATCAATTAGCAATGAAAAAAACGGCTCACCCCAGGCCAATGATGAAGTTTCCTGGGTTCTTTTTCCCAGGTTTCTCTAGTCAATGTCAAGATGTCAAAAACTAACCAACACACACACACACACACACACTCACACACAAATTTTAGACTCAATTTTTTGATTATGTGAATGTACTCAAATATTCTTGCTATTCCGCTCAGAGGATAAAATATCCTATTGTCTTTGAGTTTATACAAGCTGACCTCATTCACTATGGGAGCATTTTAAGTATTAAGAAATATGAGGGTAAGCACCATAGAAAGAATAATTCAATCTAGATATAAGAGACTCTTATTTTTTTAAGCTTCATTAACTGATAATTATTTGAGTGCAAAACAATGCCCTTACTGTTTGATAAATGAATATTAGCCTCATGTCACGCTGATAAAACTCATGAACAGAACTAGATTCCTCTGCATTTAAGGGACTTTGTTATTTTGATGCTAATGGGTTATGTTCATTTTGAAGAGATAGCTATCTTGACTGACTCAGCAGGACTGACTTAAATTAGATTTGTCCATCCATGCTTTGCTTATTAGTATGTCCTGGATATCTTGATACCCATTTCATATTACAATGTGTGCTTCATATAATTTATCTTTCATGACCTGAAGGTTTCTATGATAGAAAAAAAAAATTGACTGATTATAAAAATCATGATTATGCCTTTGTTTGAAAGTGTAGCATTGTGTTCATGCATTTTTCCCATAAAATGTATTCTCATAATCAGCAACTCAAAATAACTTATTAAAATCTCTTTACCATGTATGCTCTTCTAAAGTCTATTGAGTATCACTTCTTTGTAAATATTAGATATTTATAATAGAGAGCTGTATTAACTTTGGTAGACTATGGCTGTGAAAAATAATCTCGTAATTTCAGTGTTTTTATATAAGTGTGGGCGATTGCTGTTTGCTCCCATGGCACAGCTCAGATGCAGGTAGCTGGAGGGCAACCAGGAAGTTGGAGAAGGAATGGCTTCTGTCCATCAGTCATCAGCGACCTGAGCTCCCTCTGCATTGTGGCTCTGTTTCTCTCTAGGTCTTAGGAGTCTTCTCTCTTGAATGGATGGCTGCAGGATTTGCATGCAGAGTATAAACCAGAGGTTTCCCTTAACTGTCTCAGTTTGGAGATAATGACCCTAATTTTCACCCAGGCTCCAGTGGCTGAATCTCTGACATAATCCTCAGCTGAATAAGGGTGACCACAAAGAAGACAAGTTACAAAACGTGGTTCCTGGCTTGTTCCTACGGGAGATGGGTCTAGTGAGATGTCCTTAGCTCACTGAGGGCACTCCCTTGGAAGGAACTGTGAGACTCTGCCCCCTCCTCTCCTTCTTTCCTCCTTGGTTCTGCTCATCATGATGTGCTAGCCTCACACAGTCCCCAAACTATGAGACCAGTAGGTTGTCCACTGGACCTATCAAAGCTCTGAGCTAAAATTAACATTTGCAAGCTAGTTGTCTCAGGTGTTTTGCTAACTAAACAGAAAGCTAATGCAGATCCTAATGAGCTAAAGCACATTTAAAAGCGTCCTGTTTGCTATGCGGATGATACCAGTGATAGGAAGTAAAAAAGAAAAAAAAAAGTGTCCTGTTTGCGACATGTACACTAAAATAGTCAGCCTCACTTTCACAGCTTCAGTTGGCATCGTCAAGGTTACTTATTTCCTGACATGCAGGTGGAGTTCAGGCTAGCTAATGAATGGGCAAGCATTTTTAGAGCAATCATTCATATATCAAGTTAAAGTTGATGCTGTAACATCGTTATTGTTTTGTTTTGTTTTGATATCCCGGTGCAGGTTACTGTATGTTGTAGCTGAGAAATGGCTCACTGATTAAGGGCAATGGATGCTTTTACATAGGACTCAGATTCAGTTCCAGCACTCACAGGGTGGCTTACGAAGGGTATTTTATTTACAGGGGAATCTGCTGCCATCTTCTGGCCTCTGTGGGAATTGCATGCATCCAGTGATCAAACATACATGCAGGCACTCATATGTAAAAATTAAATCATTTTCAAAATAATTATTTTTGTGTTCACAGTAGAGTTTTGCGCATAATCTTATAGACATACACACACAGGAAGTCAGAGATATACATAGAGCCACAGATATAGACACACACACAAAGACAGACCTATGCACAGAAATACAGAAATGCATACACATAGAAAGAGAGATAGAGAGACAGAGAGAATACCACATGCTCATTTTCATTCTTTAGATTCAAAGTGAAGTGAAATTTCAGGTGTTTGACTAACTGGGCACTAACATATCTTGTATTTGTGTCAGTTGTTCCTGAAAGTAGCACAAAGAACCAGTGGCCATATATTCAGGTAATGTGTGGAAGACTTGTCCTCCATGCCTCATAATATTAAGAGCTTCAGTCAAAAATAACCAGGTCTAGAGGCTGGGTATGGTGGCATACACCTTTAATCCCAGCACACAGAGCCAGAGGCAGGCAGGATTCAAGGCCAGCCTGGTCTACAGAGCGAGCTCCAGGCCAGCTGGAACTAAAGGGAGACCTTGTCTCAAAAATGCCAAAAAAATATTAACTATATCTAGGTTAATCAAAGCTAGGCCATGCTTTAGAATCTATCTTTAAATCCCTGTATTTCTCAAGAGAAAGCCTTTCTCCATAATTCCTCACCTTTAAGCTTTGGACACCTAAAGGACCTGGTTTAGAGAAGTATTTTGCTGATGAGCTAAGATAACGTCCTGGAGGCTTAATGACAATTCTTTAACTCACATTGCTAACTAAGAGCTCATAAACTACAAAGGCATGGGTTTCTTTCTCTTTGGAGGATTGGCAAGTTCTTCCTCTAAATTCTGTCAGTTTGTGGTTTCTTCAATTATGTAGAAGAATGTAGAGAAAAACCACAAGATAAACCTGGACTATCTTTTAATGATTACTGTATGATGTACATGAATTTCCTGTATGGTTTGTGCCCATCTGTCTATACTTTAAATTGCACTCTGTGGTTCTTCCCAAGCTACAAATGTGATTGCTGAATCAAGTTCAAACGTGAAGAAGCATCTAATCCCTTCCTCTGTCATAAACTTAGTTCGGGATCCCTCTTTCTTGCAGTAACCCATATTCTCCCATGTTTACACATTCTTCATCTACTTTTAGGAACATCTTTGCCTCTTTAGCCACCTATAAAATGGCTACTCATTCTTTACAATCAGGAGTTCCAAGATTCTCTGGAAATCTTGCAGTATGCACCAGGCAGAATTAAATTTGCTTTACCTGTGGTCACATGATACTATATATGAAGAACTCTTCCAGCTCCAACATACTGTGACTGCTTTACTCTATGTATCCTTCTGCCAGATTGGGAGTGTCTTAAAGATTGAGATGATAGTTCACTTTGCATCCCCAAATCCTGGCCTGGCACTTAGCATTTATTTGGGAAGCATGCACTCTATGGATGAAGAATGAATCTCTGAGAGAAGCAGCTGACCTGTATGTGGACTCTGAAGAAGTCAAGCGGGGAAATGTAGGCAGAGATTGTAGAGGGAGGGCAGCAAGATCTATGTCTGCATTAGGCATTTGCTCATTGTAGGAGCCTCCTCCAGCCCAGCCGGCAGGGTTCCAAGGTCCTGACCTAGGAAGAGGTGAGTAAGCTCGGAGTCAAACACCACAGACCCCGGGAGTTAGCAGGTGCTCGCATTTTCCCTGCCTTTCACACAACCTACATCAGCTCATCAGACCACACTGAAGCAGTGTTATCAAGAGCATCCATCTGCCCACCTTTCAGTGTAAGCACACCCATGCTGACAGTGGATGCCTCACTGTGTTCTGAAAAGTCGTCCATCAGCCTTCAAGTGAGCAGGAGCTTCATTTCCTTTCTGTAAGTTTGAGTGGTTGATACTTATCAAGAACAGCAGATTTATCTTCTTCAAGCAGTGTTTTATATCTTGCTATGTCTGAGGTCAAATCTCCCTTCACTTAAAAAAAAACGTAGTCCGAACTCTGTTTGATGTTCTAGGTCTTCAGCTTGGTCTCTTCTGTGTCCCTAGTTCTCCGTAATCACCAACTTCTCAGCTAAAATTGCCCATGTATCTTTTTCAGTATTCTTCAGAAATTCAACATTTTTAAGACAAATGTCATAATAAGATTTACATAGTATTACAAGTCTTGATGATATCTTCAGACTAATGAGTTGTCCCATTTACTTAAATGATCACTTTTTATTTTTTTTGTATTTTTGAGACAGGGTCTCCCTTTAGTCCTGGCTGCCCTGGAGCTCTCTCTGTAGCCCAGGCTGTCCTTGAACTCACAGAGTTCAGCCTGCCTCTGCCTCTCAAGTGTTGGGATTAAAGGCATGCGCCACAATGACAGGTGATTTAAATGATCACTTTTTAACTTTTGGGGCATTCTATATACTTTAAAAGATGCTTAATGGGATTAAATTGTAAGTTTTAATTTGGTTTTGCTTTGTTTGCCCAACTTTATAATTACTGATAGAGGGAATTCTATGGATTTATGTCCAATTTTACAAAATACTACAAGGGAATTGTGATAGGAAGTCTATAAAAATGAATGTTAATAGTTGAAAATCATGGCTATGTCAAATTATACCATTAAATTAAGCTTCAGAGTGGGTGTGGTGTGTCTGCATAGTATATATCAGTTCTTTTGAAAACTGGATTTACACTACTTCTCTCTTCTCATGCCTGCATCAGCTCACCCAGTTGATCTATTTCAACTCTTTGCTTCTGTGTTCCCATTACTGAAATGGAATGATGGTAGTGGTCAAGAAAGGAAAGCATAGCAATAGATTGCATGTAAAGTTGATGCTTTATGATAAGTATTAATTGAAAGCTAGCAGTGCATTAATACATTTATAGACACAGGATCCAACTTTCTGTGTTCATGTTTTTAGCTCTTTATTCACAGTACCTCTGTTTCCCTCCAGGTAAAATAAGGGTGTTGTAGTATTCTCTTCACAGTGTCATTCCAAGGAATAAATGAGATTATGCATGTTTCACAGTCCACACAATACATAAATTATAGTAAATAATACATATTAACAGCTGTTGCACATAATAACATGCATGCTTCCTAAAACTTGTTCTTGGTGATTTTTTTCTTTTTGGTGTTTTTGAGACAGAGCCTCCCTGTAGCCCCATCTGTCCTGGAACTCACTATGTAGACCAGGCTGGCCTTGAACTCACAGAGACCTGCCTGTCTCTGCCTCCCAAGAGCTGGAATTACAGGTCTGTGCCACTACTCCTGCTTTGGTGATGTTTATAAAGAAACATCATCTTTGATCACAGTAAAATATTTTACCCAAGGAGAAAGAAGTTCCCACAATGTTCCCTATCACTTTTTGGTCTTTCCTCTTAGTGCAAGAGACTAAATAGACTAAATAAACTTTCGTGTCTGTTGCTATGGGTGTTTTGTGCCTTTGTGCTTCTGTATGAGTGAGTTCTGTATACAAGGTGCCTTGTCTCAGCAGGTTATATTTACTTAACACAGCTCTCAAAAAGATAAGGAAATCTACTGCTCTTCCATGGAAAACACACAGACATATCTCAGGATGCTAATGACCCAGACTTCTAGAGGTGCTCAGGCCTGACCCCTCGGCCAACATCCATACCACCAACTCATTTATAGATTCATGTATACTCTCTCTCAGGTAAAAAAAAGTGCACATATTTGTGGGAGTATTTACATGAAATCTGATTTGTACTTCCTAGGGAATACTCTATGCTGTTTTTTAAGAAGGGATAAAGATACCATAAAACTCCTTGTAGGAGGATTAACAAATATGATTCTTTTCAATTCCCTCTCAGGGGAGAAATGCACAATCAAGTAGTTACCACCATTCCAACCTAGTCAAAGCTCATTGGTTTACAGGTCAGGCTCAAAATTGGATTCAGTTCAAATCTCAGATGAAGCATGGCAACTTCATACAGAAACTCTAAGGATGGGTTTTATGTGTGTGTGTGTGTGTGTGTGTGTGTGTGTGTGTGTGTTTGTATGTGTTCATGGGCCCATGTAAAATAATAAGAGGCCGAGGTACACAAAGAGGGAACAGAAAGGATGAATCTCTTATAAAAATAAAACAACCAGGCATGGTATCTCACATCTATAATCCCAGCTCTTTGGAGGCTGAAGCAGGAGGATTGCTATAAGTTTTAGGCCAATCTAGACTACATAATGAGTCTAAGGTTAGCCATAACTGTATATTAAGAACTTAGAACTTGTCATTTCAAAAAAAAGGGGGGGGGCTATGTTTAGTATAGAAACTTTCTGAGAAAATGATATCTTAATATTAAAAATATTGATTAAAGTTACTTTTTAATTTCTGATAGTTTTATATATGACCCAGTATGCTTTCCCTGGGAATTTAAGACAGTATAAAGTCTGTAGGCTCCACATTAGGCCAGTGCTTTTCATGTGTTGCTTTTGTTTAAGTTATTCTCTGACAACTTGATGCGGAATCTCTTCTTGATTATCTTTTGAGCCCATCCCTAATTTGGTTCTCTCCTTGCCCACGTGGCCTTGTCACAGCCCCCAGATGAGTGACGTGGATGAGCAGGAGGCCTCACTCAGTCCTCACAGTACTGCATCTCCCCCAGGAACCCATGTAGTCCCTCTCCTAAGAACTCTTTCCTTTCTTCCCCTTTGTATACTGCTCCTTTATGGTTCTCTCTTTGCTTTCCTCCCTCCTCAGAATCCTCTGTTTGTCCGCCCATCCTCTTTCCTATACAGATCTTTTCTGTATGTTTACATCTCTTGTTTCTAGTGCACACTCTCTGGGTGACCTCCTCCTTGTCCAGGTCTCTAATGCCATCTGAGTCCTGCAGACTGCCCCGCCCCTGCCCGCTTCTGTTATAGCCATACCAGCCTCTTTCCCTACCTCCAAAATTCCACAAGGGCTTTGTCTTCACACTTGTTCTTCTTCACTATCACCAGGGCATTGTTCTTCCTGGTAGTTACTTGGCTCCTCTTGCAAGTCTTAATTGCCATTTTATCAGTGAATCCTTCTCTGACCTGCATATTTGTGTGGTTTTCACGATGTACCCACTTTGTGCTTTCCAAAGCAATTTTATCAGGAAGGAGACTAATAGAAAACAAGTGGCACATTAAAAGAACTTTGCAGAGGGTACAGGTAGATCTAGAGAAAGAACAAGGAACTAACTACTCCTCCTTCAGGACCCCTCCCACGCTCAGGGGTTATTGCTTACTGCTTTATTCTTCCTTATTAAATCTGTTCAGTGTGTGTTTGTGTGTGTGTGTGTGTGTGTGTGTGTGTGTGTGTGTAAAAGAGAGAGACAGAGAGACAGAGGGAGACAGAGATAATCAACAAGGAATAGGGATGGAGACTGCTCAGTGATGAGCAGTTATGGGGCAAAGATCAGCCTATGTTCCCAGAGCCTGCTTGTGAGCCATGATATGACACAAGCATGGCTGAAGAGCAGAGCCACCTCTAAATCTGTGAAGAACCAGGGAAGGCTGGGATGGAGCCAGATCCCCTAGACTTTCTACTTTCTTGTCTTCTGAGCTCTTCCTGGTTCCTCTCATTGGCCAAATCCAATGGATTCTCATAGAACAAACGAATCACCCAGGAGGTCAGGTGCCTGTCACATGGACAGACCAAAGAAGGTCATATAATGGGTTCAGGAGAGGGAATAAGACAACCCAGCAAGGAATCTTTATAAAGTCTTATTTTCCTTGATACTTAGAAATGTGAACTGAACCCTACTGCCAGGAATCACAGTATTAAATATTGTTCCCTCCACTTGGAAAGGTTAACCCCTTAGCACCCACACTGGCATTGACTGAAGTCATCACAAGATGATGTGTTTTCTACAAATGACAAGGCACAGATGGTCGAAATGCTGAACAATTGCTGGACAGAGGCAGTTAACAGACAGTAACCTCACAAGTGATAACACTGTACAGTACTAGAATATATAATAATACGTTCAATACAAACCACGGCAAGAAGTGCTACAAGGTGAATATTTGCATGTGCATCCTGTCTTCTCTGATGATACTTCAGGAAATTGTGCCTCAAATTCAGGAATTTGGACAATCTATAGCACAAATGATATGTGAAGCTCAATGAGGAGAATAGCAGCCTGTGAGATGCATCACCTGTATGCTTGGACTGAATCTTGATGGAAAGCAGCTTGTCTTTAGCACCACTCATCTAAATGTGGAGGTGTGGGACTACAACCTAGTTATTTTGACCCCAAAGTTCAAGCTTTTGATTGGCCTTAATGTGAGCACTGCCTCCCCCAGGCATCTGTTGTGGCTTCAGAGCAGATACAGGGCATATATTACGCCTCATTTTTTGGTGTCTGATATCTGTAAAAGAAATCTCTAGGAAACCCTGTATTTATTTCTTCTTGCATGATTTCATCTCTCAAGGAGTTAATTTGCATTCAGCCCTGATTGTCATTAAAATCTAGGCCAGAGTCTATGTATTTGTTCTACTGATCACATCCTGTGTCCCAATCTCTGCATATAAAACCCACCTACAGTGTACATATGAACTGGATTTCTATTGGCTTAATGACTATCCTGCAAGGCTCAGATGTAAAGTAAAACTCTTTATATCAGGGGGTATGTGCACAGAACACTGTCTTGTCGTAGATACCCATGAGGCAGGGTAGTTGGAATTTACCCCTCACAACAGATCCCGTTAGAACCTGTCATCTAGCCCAAACAACCTACAGACTTGTTTCATTCCTTACTGTATTAATTCAACCCTTTAAACCCAAATTTTCTGCTACCTTTTTCTCTGCATTGCTACTGTAGATGGCTAGAGGACTGAAGAGCAATTGCTCATTCAAGCACTTCTTCTGCAGTCATTATTTTGAATCTTTAAATCCTGACCTGTGCCTGTTGGGGGGTCCCAGATGGGCTAGGCTACCTGTGTGGATAATTGGAAACCTCCTCTGGGTACTGCTTTCTCCATCACAGCTTATAATGTCTTTGTGAAAATGAACAAACTTTGTGGACTAGAGGAAGCAAAAGATGATTATTATGACCAGGAGCATGCAGAACCTTGATTCTTTTGCTGTGCGTACATCACACTTGTCTGCCAAAGTTAATGAAGGAAGAATAAAGACGTGCTACTTATCATTTTAATACAGTTTCGAGCTTCCCAAGAGAGAATTCTCATTTGTCTCAAGGTGATTTGTGTGTGTGTGTATGTGTGTGTGTGTGTGTGTGTGTGTGTGTGTGTGTGTGTGTGGTGCGCGTGTGGTGTACTTAAGTTGTCCAAATGATATATAGTGCCCTAGGTAAGTTGCAGGGCTATTATGTAAGAAAAAATAATATTGTATCGGAAAGTTTTCAGATAAAGTAAAATCCAATTTTGTTTTGAAAGGCTATGATGAATGTTAACCACTTTTTTGCCCAAATTCTTTTAGACACATCTTAATCTTTTTTAATGATCCTTATGTAATTTTTAACATAAAATATGCAATGATGCAGAGAAATTTCATCATTAATATAATATGAGATGAAAATTTGTTTTTTTTTTTACATTTTTTCCACCCTGTTGAAATAAGGACAGGATTACATGTGCAATATTATAATGCAAACTGAGTTTTTCAAGGTTTTTTGTTACTACAGTTCCACAGTTGAGAAAATGACTTCCTTGGTTTTCTCACAATGAACGACTGTGTGTTTCATTCAAACAAAAATAATAGAAACATACCCTGCATGTAACATGTCTAAACACCCACAAATAAACAGTGATTGAGATAAATGCACCTTCACCATGTGCTTTTTCTCCTGTGCTTGTGTAAACATGAAGATTTAATTTTCCTATCACATGAAGCAAATACCTCCTGTGATCTAAGGGATTTATTTGGGGTTCTCCCTAGTGCTCTGACTCCCCACACATGTCTGTTTTGAAACACAATTAACACTGTTAAATGTGTTCATGTCATAGAGAGAAACAGTATTTAGTAAGCAAAAACAATATGTGATAGTTTTATTTTGTATTCAATGTAATATAGATGCCCCATTTTTAAATTTAATTTTAGTGTATATATTTAAAATGCATAACATGATGTTGTAGTGTAGGTGCATATATAGATATCACTTCAGGCAAGCTAATTAACATAGCTTTCACTCTCCACAGTTACCTTTCTCTGATAAAGGCACCCATTCTTTCTGCAAAGTTTTAGTATGGAGCACAATATCATCTACTCTTGTCACCACACTGTACACTAGATATTGTATTTATTCATCATACATAATTCAGCCCTTTTATATTGCATAATTTGAAGTATGCCCCCTTTGACCTACTTCTCCCATTTCTGTCTTTGTTAACCACTTTTCTTCTTGATACTATGTATTCAACAATTTTTAGATTCTACATATAAAAGTATCATATAGTATATATATATATATATTCTTTATTTTGTTTATTTCAATTAACAGGATGTCCTTTGTTTTTTATATAATTTTTTATTATTAAACTTTTTCCATAGGTCATACATCATTTCTCAATTTAATCTAGAATCACTTCCCTTTCCATGCCCCCCACCCCACCAGAGTCCCTGAACTCTGCCATACATTCCTGCATCTTTTTCTGAGTCTTTCCAGAGTTTTTTTCAGTTCTTTTGTTGTTGTTCTCTCCAACTTGTATTGCTACAGTATATATACATATATATACACATATATATAGACCTTAATATATATGTACATACATACATACATACATACACATATCACTTGAATCAGAGGATTTTTTTTTCCTAAAAATTGTCATGTTTTCCTTAAGGAAGTGCTAGAGGGTTCCTCCTTAGCAATTCCAAACAACTAGTAATCCTACACTTTTGCTCCACAAGGGGGTCTTTCCCTCCCATGGTCCCCCAAATGAAGTCCAGTAAGCACGCATTCTGTCTCGACCCCCCTGCACTGGCCTCCATGATACAGCCCAGGTAGTCCAACAATGGCAGTCTATATTCTGAGGAGGCTGACATCTCCTTAGCTGTTTAGTCCACAAGCTGGATATCTCAGTAGTCCCCATCTGGCATTGAAGGTTTGGAAGATTCTTGGAGAGACATGAGTCCTCAGTCCTTATTGGAAGGTTACAAAGCTGTGTCTCATGTCTTTGAGGAGTGCCAAAAAGTGTGGATGCACTTTCCAGTAAGAATTGAAGACAGGCCAAACAAACTTTTTGTCTCTTTACTAAGATCTCAAGTTCTATGTCTGCAGTACAGTTTCTCTAGTCTTACTGATTATTTATATCTGGTTGTACTTTCCTTTTGGATGCTTAAGGCCACACAGCACAGATTAACCCAAGTATTTTGTTTTCTCAAGGTCAGTTAGATCTGGTCCTCAGCGGTCTCCTCGGCGGTTTTTCTTTGCGGGGGGTGGGAGGGTGGGAGTGCCTTGCTGCTGTTCAGCTTATCATTTACGTGCAGATTCCATCCACACTCGAGACGACAAAGTAACGTCCCTTGCCTAGACCAGGACTTTCCTTTTCTCGAAGCCATGAGCAACCTTTCCTCTGTTAATAGACTGGCGGGCACACTGACTGAATAACATTATCGTGCCTCCCAAGGACCTCTCTAAACAAGGAAGACTAGTGGCCCACCATGTGCAGGAGAACCCATTTCAAGGAGATGCCTCATGCCATAATCCCTAATCCTCTAAGACTTAGCTTGCACCTCCCTAGGCAAGGAACAAAGTTATCCCTTAGGGTCCCTGGCCAAATTATGGTAGCGGCGTTAATATGTGTCACTTAAGCCACCCAGAAAGACTAAGGTGCCACCAGCCTATTGACAACTGACAACCATATTATTAAAATTGTTATCTTCATTGGGCTGGAGAATGGGCCTAGCGGTTAAGACCGCCAACTGCCTCTTCAGAGGCGCCGGGTTCGATCCCCAGCACCCACGAGCCAGCTGAGAACCGTCTTTAACTCCAGGTTCAGCGGAGGGAATTGACACCCTCTTCTTGGACACCCACAGCACTTGCAGCGCACACAGCTGCACAAACATAAACACCTGACGACATACATTACCTGTGCGATGTACCTCTTGTATTTGCTTGTAGTTTGTATACGAAGAGTTTTACTCATTTTTTGTAGATTAATTTTGTTAAAATCTGTCACTTCACTGAATACTGTCTAATCATTTCTAGGATAATTTCTGGTGAAATTTTTTGTTATCCCTTAGGTATACTATCATTCCCTCTGAAGAAGGGATAGTTTGACCTCTTTCTTTTCCACATCATTATAAATTGTGCTAAGATAGCTTTAGTGTCAACCTGACACAGCTCCTGGGTTGAAGGAAGCCTCAAATGGAGAATTGGCTCAGTTGGACTGGCCTGTGGCCATCACTTGTGGGGTATTTTCTTGATAAATAATGGGAGGGCCCAGACCCATTTATGGGTGGTTGCCAACCCCCTGGCAGGTTGTTGTGTGTCATATAAAAATTCAGGCTGGGCATTGGCCAGGGGAGCAAGTCAGTAAGAAGCATCTCCCCAATGGCCTGTGCCTCAGCTCCCTGCTCCAGCTGTCTCTCTAGCCCTGAGTTCCTACCTTGGGCTCCCTTTGTGATGAACTGTGAAACCCTGGGAGATGCAAGAGGAATAAACCCTTTCCTCCCCAAGTGGTAGTGTTCAGTGCATTTTTGGTACAAGCAATTGAAAGAGAAACTAGAAGAGAATCCTTTAAATTCCATATAATACTTGTCTTAACTGTTCCAGGGCAAGAGTTTCAATCACATATTTGAACAAGGGAGTGGGAGAAATAGTGGGGGCAGTCTTTGCTTCCATAACTTAGCAAAGGTGAATGCTTCTTAATTTTTCTCCAATTTAGAAATGTGTTAGCTGTGGGTTTCGTTTATATAAATAGGCGATTTTTAATTATGATTGAGGTATGTACCACTTCCAGTCAATTCTTCTCTAGTGAAGTTTTAAACATAAAGCCATGTGAAGTTACATCAAAAAGACTTATTCTAAACATCATATTGAGATAGCATGTGGTTTTATTTGTACTTTAGTTCACATGTTTATAATGATTTATGTCTATTTTATGTATACATGATATGTAATATTATATACTTGAAGCCATCACTTGCATCTCTGGAATAAATCTGACTTAATAATAGTGAGGACTGATCCTTTTACATATATCACCTCCTGTATGGGTTCTGCAAGTATTTTTTTTTTTATATACATTGCATCTATATTCATATAAAGACTCAATATGCATCTTTAGTTTTCTCTTTTGGTTGTATCTTGACCTGGTTTTGGTATTAGAGTAATGCTGTCTTCGTAGAAAGGATTTGTAGATTCCCTTTGTTCTATCCTTTTGAATAAATTAAGTAATTAACTGTGATTATTTAAGTCCCTTTTTAAATGTCTAATAAATTCTGCCATAAATCCATATATGCCTGGATTTTTTGTGTGCAATAGCCTCTTGATATCGCATGGTTTAGCAATTTTCTTCATATCGATGGTTAATGGTTCCTGTTTAAGCTTGTATCTAGATTTTTCTCTTGAATCATCTTTCTTGGTTTCAGAACTTGTGGTGAGTCCCATTGTTCAGACTATTCACATTCCATTTCTTCTTTTAGGTTTTCAAGTTTAATAGAATACAGGTTTTTAAAATAATTCCGTATAGGTTTTCTGGGATCTTTTTTTAAAAAAATCTGTTGTGAAATGTCTCCCCCTTTCTTTTAATTAATTAAATATTCTTCTCTATACTTGTCACTACTTCCATGTCTTACATCTTATCTCAATAAAATCTAGAGTTTATTTATATTACCCTTTTCCATGCCTCAATCAACTACACCTGAGTCCCCTGCATCTCTGCCTGCATCTTAATTCTGAGTCTTTCCAGAGTTTTTTTTTTCCAGTTCTTCTGTTGTTATTGTTCTCTCCTCCTTGTATTGCTTCTATAATACTAATATAATATCTAGTAATATATATATATATTATAATAACTACTATATATATACATATACACTATATACATAAATATATACATAAATCACCATGATCACTTGACTTGTGAGGACTATTTTTTCCCCTCAAAGTATATCATATTTTCCCTTAAGGCAAGTGCTTCCGAATCCTCCCTCCTTGACACAAGCCAAACAACCATCAAATCACTGAAGCTTGTAACTCATCCCCAACATTGGGTCTTTCCCTCCTAAAACTGGTCCTGGTCCTATTTGGTGTTCTACATGCTTCTCGTATTTGTATGGAATTGTCTATTTTTAGTTTGGGGAAATTTCCTTCTACAATCCTGTTGAAGATCTGGTCAATTACCATCTATCCTAAGAATTTTTCCCCCTTCACTCTATATCTTAATGATGGTGCCATGGTTTGGTCTTTTTATAATTGTCCCCACATTTTTCTGATTTATTACATTCCTGTTTTTTTTTTTCATAATCTTTGCCTGAGGGGTCCAGTTCTTCCCTCTTATCTTCCTAGTCTTGACATTCTATTTCTACTTCATATCATCATTCCTGTTGATTACTCGAAGCATTTCTTACAACCCATATATCCTCAATGATCCATATGGTAATAACTGAGCTCGAGTTCCTACTTCCTTTTCATTATCGGACCTACCTGTACTCTTTCTCTCAGTACAATATTCTGTAGTTCATCAGGTTACATAGTAATTTCATATTCTCGAGGTTTATCCATTATTTCTTATGTAAGTTCTATCATTATATTGACATTTATTATTTTAATTTATATAATTAACGTGCTTTTTGCATCATAATCTTTCTAAATTCCTTCGAGATTATTGCATATATGGATTATGATACGTTCTTCTGTTAAGATCTGTGTCCTGTTGTACATCTAGGGGGTCCTCGGATTATAGAGTCTTCCTTAACAGGTTTTGGCTAGTATTTTAGCGGAGATTTTATTATTTGGTTTTTCATGTCATTATTTTTCTTTGGCAACTTTTGGCATGTGGAATTTCTTTTTGGTTGATTGTGATTCCCTGATGTGAAGCTTAGGTGTTTCTTTTTTGAATTGAAGACTGACTTTGCTTGTATTCTGTAGAGTGCCTTTGTTATCTTCTAATTAGGTATGAAATCTGGTTGGTCTATGTTTCAGGTTCTCACTTTTCATTTTTGTACTGTTGAGAACCTAGTAATTTTTTCACCCAGGTAGTACAGGAACCCTCCTATCAGAGGCCCAGATAGGCTAGCAGTCCAGGTAAGGCTTGCCACCCAAATCATATGTGTCTGACTACCATTTGTCTCAGGCTTTTTTGATAATGTCTGGATCTGGGTCTTGGCGATAGAAAAAAGCCTAGATGGAGACTGAGGGTGGGGCCGCAGATGTGTCCTAGCTGGTGGGTAAGAAGTCTGGAATGACTCCATTGCCACCTACAACATACAGTTAGGGATTCTCACCATTCAGATGAGGTCAGCCTCCTACACTCACTCTGAGAGTTAAACTTCCAGAACTCCTCACCACGTGGGGTCTGTCTACAGGCTCTCCAGGTCTAGTTAGTTGCAAAGTCTGTATCTGGTTCAGGGAAAGGAAGCCTACCCAGGGGAGGAGCCCCAGGTGTTCCCTGTCTAGTGGGTAAGGAGTTGGGAATGTCGCCTCTGCTGGCCCTGCTCTTCCCCACTGGCTGCCCCACCTGCCAGCCCCCACAGCTCGCTGGCTGCTGGGCCCCTGGGCTAGATCTTCAGGCCATGTGGCTGGCTGCTTTTCCCTGCCAGGCCTGCTCCTGGCTGCTCTGCCCTGCGTGGAGATTCGGGTTTTACATTGAGGTCTTTTCGTCCATTTGGAGGTTTGAAACTTTTGTGAAGCGTTGAAAGAATAAGGGTTTTCTCATACTCTTCATAGGTGGGTTGATCTGGCTTCAACTTAGAGATATACTGCTTACTAAATTTGCGCTGCATATGTTGTCTTTCCTTCATTGTGTCTACTTGGCCCCTTTGTTGAATATTTGGTGGCTGAAATTGCATGTCGTTTGTCAGGGGAAAAGTGGCTCCCGAAATTACACAGGCAAGTTCGTGATTGCCTCCTAAAAGCCTGAAGGTAAGACCCTTATTGCTGAAGACAGGAATACCACTTTCATGAAACATAAAGTGGAGCAATGGAGCTAGAACTGACCAGGAAACCACCTACCCTGAAGGCTAGCTCTCAAACTCTTGGGGAACATTACACCTTCTAAGGGGACTCTTAGTCAATCAATCGGTGCCCAACACCAAACTTTAAGACCCCCAAAATATCCATGTTCAATGTCTGGCACAACATTATAACACTGGTGATGTAGTGACCCTTTTGTCTCAGGACAGCCAATGGCAAACTCATTGGACTTAAAGCCCACTCAGTGGAGGAAACTCATGTATCGGTACGGCAATACCATCCAGATGCACACAGGCTGGAGAGGCCATAGATCATATAGAGAGAATCTCCCAATGTTGCGACAAATCCCTAGGCCAATGAATGAAGCTGTGCATATAGTTTATCAGACGAATAGTCGTTCCAGAAACACCACTCAATTAAAGGAGCTTTTTTTTTTGTTATATGTGTATGAGTGTACTGTCTTACATGTAGGTAGGTGCAACCATGACATGCAATGCACGTGCAACGCGGAGGTCAGAAGAGGAGCTCAGATTCCCAATGGAACTGGAGTTAAAGATAACGTCGTTAGCTGAAACCAGGGCGTGCTAGGAATTGAACCCAGGTCCTCTGAAAGAGAGTCCCGCATCCTCTAACCTCTTGAGTCTCATCTCTTTCCAGATGGACCCTAAGGAGCTTTCTTTGTCACCACATTGTTGAGAATCAGCAACAGATTCCACACATGGGTCAACACCAGATACTTCGTCTGGTGTAATTGCTACATCTAGCCTAAGATGCTTGGAACAACTGTCGATGCAGACCTTTTTCAACTAAGCTTCTTAAGACATAGAGTTTAGAGCAAAGTGGCTATCGAGGATTAATTAATTTAATCCTATACTATCTGTACCTCTCATTTGAAACGAAAGGCTCCCATGCCACCGAAGAGGGCAATGAACATAAAAGGTCATAAATGGTCAAGCCATGGAGATTAGGAGGCTACCTGAGTGTAGGTCCATTCCATACACAGGTTCCTGATACTCAGCTTCATTTACCTAGAGCTCTGCAAACATTGTGGAAAAAGGGACAGAACAGATTGTAAGGTCCAGGGAGGTGGAGCAAGGCCAAATGAAAATAAATCAATTTCAGGGCCATGGTGGGCGAACATGTCTTTAATCCTAGTGCTCGCTTGGGAGGCAGAGGCAGGCGGATCTTTGTGATTTCAAGGCCAGCCTGGTTTTTATAGTGAGTTCTAGGACAGTGAGTTCCAGGACAGCTAGGACTACAGGGAGACCTGTCTTGAAAAGACAAAAAAAAAAAAAAAAAAAAAGAAATAGACTCCTATCCACAAGCTCCTGGTACCGTTGTTCATATGGAACGCTACAACATATTTGGTGGTCGAGCATGCACAAAACCTGTGCAGCTCAACCAGAAAAAAAAATGCACAGAACTGCAGAAATGGGAAACAGACCAAAATCTTAGCTTGAAGAAATATTGTTAGCTGATTATAGTTGGGTGAGGAAGAACTGGACTTCTGTTTCAGAGAGGGACTCGCAGATAAAGCTGACTAGAACCTCAAGAGGATGAAACGGTACTGAGGAAGTGGCGGGGCTCAAGAGTAGTTCTTTGATACAATAGACCTCAATGTGGTAGAGGGTATAAGAGGCTATTAAACTGACTGGAAACGCTATGTTATCGGAAAATACAAAACAAATGCAATAAAAAGTCAAACACATACCAGAAAAATCTTGCAATTTTCAGTTTTAAATAACTTTTCAGTAAATATAAAAACACAAACTCTTCATATCTGTTGCTGTTTTCCTTCTTTAAAATGAGGTGTCATGATATATTACTTCTAAAGGAAAGGGTGTTCTTAGATTTAGCCAGCGATTCATCTTAGTTTGTTTAGAAGATTGCACAGAGTAATTGGTACATAGAAGTGGTTTCTTAAAGAGACCGCCTAAGGTTATTAACCAAACACATGAACGACTAAAGAGGGGTGGAAAAAAGCTGCATATTTTGACCAAAGTAAAACAATAGGAAGATAGTTTTCACCTTCTCTGAATACAAGAATAGAAGAGATGATTACACTGACTAGTTGTATCAGTTGCCTGTTTCTTTATCTAATGGGGGAGATGGTGTATTAACTATTGTGGTGATTCTCTTTAGCAATCAACATTTCCTTTTGTTTCATTTGCAATTGTTGTGATATTCTATTAGGTAAATTTTAATGCACTTTCAGTAAAAGGACTATTAATGAAATAATGTTTATAAGTCTTTTTTGAGCTCATCAGATGGAAGTTTTTACATAAGTATAAAAGAATGGTATTGTGATGGTTCCTATGACAACAGTAACTTTCTCTCCTGACAGAGGCTCCCAAATACAGTAAATTGGGATAGTTAGAGTTGCTATGAAAACTTTATGTTGTTATATTTTTGTACTTGCTTATTCAAATGGTTAATACTCAGTATTGGATAGATAGCTTATTTGAATTCACTAATTTGTTCTTGCAGACTTTATTAATTTTCTTCCCGATATATTTCATACTATTCTGACAACTGAAGTAAAAGACTATATACAGCCCTAAGGAGCAGCATATGTTTCACATTGAAAAAAATGCATCATCATTATCCAAATCATTTTTTCTCCTTAGAGGAAAAACTATTGTGACTATATCTTGACTCTGCTACAGTGTAATTAAGCAAGTTATTTGTCTCAATATTTTTGTCATCTGTAAAACAGAAATGTAACAGAACAGATCTACAAAGATCACTATGAACATTGCCTATAATCATATGACTATTTACCACTGTTATAATAAGTATATCTGTAGCAGCTGTATCTTGTACAGAACTGTGACCAACATATTTATTATTTACAGCATGAGTAGAGAAACCACCAGACACACATGACTATTAAACACTTGAAATCTAGCTAATATGAATCTAATGAATTTTCTAAAAAATGTTCTCTTAAATGGTTTAAATCTAAGTAGAAGAATTGTCTGTGGCTAGAGGCTCCGATTATTGGACCTTTCACCTTTAGAATAATCATTATTACTACTTCTTCCCACAGGTGAAATTGTATTATTAGCATACTAGTAGGAGTCTTAGAAGTTTCAATCTACTGACCTTAACACTAAAACTAACTAAAATGCTGTTTGTCATTTTTCTTCTTGATTACATTCTTTTTTTTTCTGACTGCTAGTTCTAGTCCTCAAAGTATTATCTTTTGGCAGTTGCCTCCATTCTTTTCATTCTTCTGCCCTTTTTTCTCTTACCAACATATTCCTTTTACCCCTAACCGTTCTGTTTTCATCTATATTTCTCTCTACTGTGTATAGTGTACTACAGTGGCATCGTAGAGGTCAAAGTCAGGGACCCATACAACATTTCTTTCCTTCTGGAGATTTGGGATGGAAACTCTGATTCTCATCAGTGGGAAGCTGAGTTTGGTTGGGTACTCTCAACACCTGAGTCCTTCTCTTTTCTGATTGTGTGTTTTTGTAGTTGGTGGGAGTTTTAGGGGCTCTTACTGCTTAAGCCTACACGGGTGTTATGGACCTTTATAAATTCATTATTATACTCCTAATAAACTTGATTTAATAGTTGTAGAGGAAGTGTTGACTCTAGAATCAAAGTCAGAAGAGTAGGTGTCTCTGTTAAAGTAATGAGTGCAATGTTTTATGATATACCCCAAGATACCTTTTATAGATCTCTCAGATGTCTGGGCCACCACCTCCTTGAGGATCATGCCTGACACATTGAGGGTCATGCCTGACACATTGGGGATGAACACATGAAAACCTTTGCTAATGAACCTCCCATTCTGCTCAGGCATGACCTTGCCTACAGCATAAACCTATGCAGGGATGATGCTCTATTCATCATATGGTCATCATTTCAGTTTCCTAGACAGGTCAAACAGGATCCTGCATGGGATTAATAGCATGGACTGTGCTCAAAATCTCTTCTCCAATGTCAGTACTGTCACTGGTGATTTTTCAAGAGGCTAAATCAATGGTGGTACAGGAGGCATTTATGTGAATCTTGGGGGAAATTGTCATTTAATTTCATACATGAGTATTAGCTTTATATTATTTCCATCACTCCTAGTTCCTCCTCCTTCTCAATTTCTTATCCTCCCTGTGATTATTATTGTTACATACATATAGATAAATTTGGGAATATATATACATACATGATGTATACCACACACCCAGGTTACACAATAAACACAGATGCACACGCATAATACACATTGCATGGAGGATATTTAGTGTTGCTCTTGTAAAACTGTGCTGCCCTCTTGGGAATTCAATAACCTCTCAGGAAAACTAGTCCTCATTGAGAAAACTGTTCCTCCCTCCTCGCACCCATTGCTTAACCTGAAGATCTTAACTCATCCTCCTTGTATAGTACTAATCATGGTTGAGTCATCTTCACACAGATCCGTGGTAAGACTGACTACTCATAACTGTGGGGATTTCACTTTTGTGGCAGCTCCCTATCTATGTTCAAAATGCCACTAACCTACAGCAGGTATCTGTCCTTTGGTCTTCTTCTTATTCACCACTTCTTGGGCATTCCCTCAACTTTATGCATACAACGTTTGCAATTGTAGATGTGTCAGTTAGGGCTGACACGTTTTCTGTGTCTGACCAGTTACTGGATTCTGCAATGACTTCCATCTTTTGCATAGAGTAGCTTTTTTTTTTTTTCCAGAAAAGGCTTCATTTCGAATCCAGAGATTGTCTATGTCAACATTTATCATATTTGAGAATTGAGTTAAGCAAATTCACATTGGGCTAGGGGAAGGTTGTCATTTTATATTTTATGGTTTTTGCCCGATGATGTCATCAGAGAGGGTCAGAGATGATGAGTTTTATTCTCCTGTCTTACAAGCGAGCTCCAGCTAGATTCTCCTTGCTAGTTAAATACATCAGTGGATTCTACAAAATAATACACAACAGTAGTAATCATTTGACGTAGGTGGGTTCTCAGAAGATGGAGATGGACTTCTAAGGAAGACAAGGTAAGTGATATTAGCCATGTTCTTTTATTGGGGATGCAACGTTGTTTCTTTCCTAAGCTGTGTTCATGGTGCTGTTCATGCCAATAGTTGACAAAGTCTGCACTCTTCACAGGTTTAATGAAGAAACACAATCTAGTCCTTTAGGGCTTCCTAGAAAGCATGGCCTCTCTGTCAGCATGCCATTCAGTTTTGCTGTGTTTCAGAGTCAGTACTCGTTTTCGAAGAAATAACTCAGCAAACATCATACTGCAGACACTGCTGAGCAGCAAGTGTGTGCACATGCATGTGTTTGCTTCTGGAGTGCCACTGCTGCAGATGGGTAGCACTGATTTATCAGAGTCAAGAAACAGAAGAGGAAATGAATTTTCCTTTTACTGAAAGTGGCATTTTGTGGATCTCAAATTAGGAGGGGAATTAAAATTTCAACCATGCAAGGAAAAAATATTAATTTTGTTTTGGAGGAATCAGATCAAGCAAACATAAACTATTGTACGAAATCAATAATCCAGTATCTTTATTGTAAACTACATGGTAGTCATGTTCATTTGGGCCTTCTTATGTTGGCTATCATTACATAGCCAACATAAGAACTATTTGTATTTCGATCCTGGCCATTCTCGACAAGTATCTTTAAGTGTTTTATTTTATATCATATATACATATTCACAGTCTATCAGTTTTCATATATGTCACAAATTGTCAAGCATCTTCTTATGTGTTTAATTGGTATCTACATATTTCCTTTGGTCAGATATCCATATGGTCCCTGGCTAATTTTAAAAATGCATTCCTTGGTTTTTTAGTTCCATATTAGCTTTTTTTACTTTTTAATTTTCTGTTTACTTATTTTATTTAATCCAATGAGTTTTGATCATGGTCACTCTCAATTCCTGTTTCATCCACACCTCCTCCAAACTCAGTCAACTTTGCAATTTCATTGTCTTATTAAGCCCATTGTGTCCAACCTGTGCTGCCCTACACTCTTCTGTGTAGGTCCCTCGCCCTACTAGGAGCCACATTCTTCAAAAAAGAGACATTCTTTCCCAACAGTTATCAATCACTAATAGCTCCTTGTCCAGGATTGGGACTTCATACACCCCTCCTCCCTGTGCTGGAACTTTGTCTGCCTTGTTCTTACACAGGTCTTGTGTATATTGTCATAGAACCACTAGCTGAGTTCTACATGGTGAGTTAATCATGTTGTAGTTTCACAGAAAATACTGTTGTCTTTAATACTCATCCATACCACCTCTGGCTCTGAAAACAGAGCCTGTTCTTTTTGGTGATTCTTTGCATTGTGATCACTTGTGGGTCTACTCGTTCTAATACTTCTATCATACTATCAAAGAATATCCCTTTTATGAGGTTTGAGAGATTTACTAACCTCTCAAGGATGTAAATAGGAGTTGGTTTAATACTCATGATCATGTGTCCTTTGAGCAGAATGACACTAAAGCTAGTAAGTTATACTCTAGAGTTTTGGTCTGGTCACGCACAAGGTTATTAGACCCAATAATTGGTACAGGTAAAAGAGAAGTCGAATTTCCTATAATATCAGGTACCAGTGATTGGGCCCCCTGGGTGGGCCCTAGGGAATGTGGCCTATTGTAACCCTCTGAGCCTGACTGGAGTTTAGCAACCTGTCTCTTGCTGGTCACTTCCTCATAGGAGTGATTCAGCATAGCCCGATCTGAAAACGCCTACAACCAACAATGTGGTGAGTTACTATTGGTCCAAAGCTAATCCCCCACTCTACGTATCTCCAATCTCCTCTCCCACCTTCTTCTCCGCACTGGCCTTACTTGCATCTTGGAGGCCCATCAAGCATATTTAAGCGCTGCATGACTCAATAAAAGTGAGGGTTCTTTTTTTTTTTTTTTTTTGTTGTCTTTTGAGACACGGGTCCTCTTCCTGTAGCCCCCAAGCTGTCCTGGAAAACTCACTCTGTTGACGACCACGCTGGACTTGAACTCACAAAAGATCTACCTGCCCTCTGCCTCCCGTGTGCTTAGAGATTAAAGGCGTGCACCAGCCACGCCTGGCTAATAAAGTGAGTTCTTGCTTTGATGAGACTCCCTTTACTGCCCCGTGGTGGTTCTTTTCAGTTGTCCGACACTCACCATCGTCATTCGCACTCCAGCCCATGGAGGAGAGACAAGGCTGCTGGCTCTCCTCCTGCCACTGGCTCTAGCTGCCAGAGGAACCTGGCAGACCAGGGTGCTTAATCTAGTCAGAAAGTGGTTTGGTTCTCAACCATGACATTTGTGGGCCAACTCACTACGAGGGCATATCTTTTATTTAATATATTATTATTATTATATCTATTATTGTACAAGTATTGTTGCCTCATGTTGTTCAGTAAGATGCATCTCATTTTGTGGTGGTCAGAGTCCAAGAAGCAGGGTATAGTAACTTGTTTGTCGGCACTCGCATGTGGTTCTGGTAACTAAACCTGTTCCCATACAAGACCACCCTGAGTGCTTATTCACTGAGCCTTCTGTCCTCCAGTGGGCTGCTCATATTTGTACCTCGCAGAGTTCATAGACAGGTAAGAATAATTCATTTAATTTTCTGTTAACGGCCATAGAACCTTCCAACACTGTGAAAACTAGTCAGTAGGGGTGAGATAGGACCAGGTTGATTTCTCAGTATTTTATTACCCAAGTATGTGGTAAGCATATGGGGGTGGGGGTTACCATCAAATTCTGGAGGATAATTAACAATTAATAGCCTGTAATATTTGGGGATCTATTGAATCTTACACTGTAGCAATTCCAAAATAGGTACCCCATTTCTGACTCCTGGCCCTGGGTTTTTGTTTTAGTCTGTGGTACCCGTATTGACTTTTAAGGGTTATTTGTTTATTTTGAACAAATGCTCTTTATCAAATGTTTATACTTTGGCAAATATGTTCTCCCAAACTGTGCTTTGTCTTCCCTATGTCTTAACATCATTTTCTGTGAAGTAGTTTTAAGTTTTTATGAAGTCCAAGTTAAGCTTTGATGCTGTAGATAAACAACCACCTGTATAACCAAGGTCTACACCACTCTCTTATATTATCTCCTTACCACTTTGTAATTTACACCTAGAATTCTGGAGAATTGGAATAAATTTTTGTGAGAGAGAAAGAAAGATATGTCCAGATATTTGCTATTTTTTCCCATGTCTTCCCTGGCATAACCCAATTTTTGAAAAAGAATTTCTTTGCTTCCTTTGTCAAATTGGTCAAACCTGACATATGTTTTGTGTGCTTTCTATTTCTGCGGAGCCTTTAATTCTGGTTCATGGTGATCTAGTCTGTTCCACTTTTCTTTCACTGATAACAAACTGTCTTTCTTACTGGAGCTTCAGAGTAAACCTTGAAGTAGTGATGTTTGAGACTCCAAACTGTCCTTTATTATGTTTTGACTATTATAAGAGGTTGCCATTGCTTTAAAATTCATTATCAACATGTCAGTATCCACAAAACCATAGGATTTTTTTCATAAATGATTGGGTTCATTTTTTCATAAATGATTGGGTTCATTTTTTCATAAATGATTGGGTCCAAATTGAATTTATAAATTCAGAAGAAGAGCAATGGTCAATGTTATTATTTCTTGCTATCTGTTGTTTTTTTGAGTTCTTTGTAATATCTCTATCAATATTCCATCTTCCCTGTGGATGTTGTAACTGGTAAAAGATTTTTTCGCCAACTAAAGTGGATTTCCTTTCACTTTTCTTCTGTGGTTGTTTCTTTTTCTGTAGAAGAGAAGATTTTTAACTTAATGAGTTCCCATATCCTCAGGCTTAGAAAAGGGACACAGGTTGACGAGAAGCAAAGCAGACTACTTTCTTTGGAGATGCCGTTTTGGACTCTGATCAGTTCTGGCTGTTTTCCCTTCATGGGCTGACCAGTTTGTTCGCAGGAATAACCTTTCTTTTTTATTAATTTTCATTTATTTCTGTATGTATATGAAAATGTAACTGTCTGCATGCAAGTTTGTGCGACCATGTCGTGCAAATGCCGCGGAGGTCAGGAAGAGGGTGTCGGATTCCCCACTGGAACTGGAGTTTCTCCCGGATTGGAGTTTCAGATGGTTCTCGGCCGCACGTGGGTGCGCCTGGGATCGAACCGCAGATGGTCCTCTGTAAGAGCAGTCACGTGCTCTTAAACTGTAGGCCATCTCTCCAGCCCACTGATCACGTTTGGCTGTTTTCTGTTCATGGGATGACGTATGATCCAGAGCGAATAATTTCAATCCTGCTATTGAAGCACAAGTAATTAGATTTATAGGTATTTAAAACATTGCTAATTTGCTATGGTAGGTTACTTTGGTATACGCACAGATGTTTGGATGGTACGTGAATTAATCCATGAATTATGTCTTTTTTCTGTAAAAGAATGACAAGGTCTAAAGACTGTGGCATAATAACATAGTCCTAATCCTAGAGGATTAAAGTTTTGTGGCATCGTCCATGAGTTATTCCTCCAAGAAATAGAGAGCTAATAGCCAAAATAGTTTTGGGATATACAGACATATGGCTTGCCACAACTGCCAGTAATCTTCCAGGCAGGTTGAGGTGTAGCTGATGTTGGTGACGGAGTTTTGCTTGACTCAGCGAGACAAATACATTTGCTTTATTGGTTAGTGGCCTTTGGTAACACTCTCTGGTATTCCAGAGACCAAAGCTGCATTGCTGGTGGGAATGTAAACTTGTACAGCCACTGATGGAAAAGCAGTGTGGAGAACCTTGGAAGACGTGGAAAATGCAAGGCTTGACAATCTTGACCCAAGTCATCACGCACTCCTGATTATATCCTGCACAAGACTCATCTTACTGTACTGCAGAGACATACAGGGGCACAGCTATTTGTATTGCAAGCTTTGTGCACATAAGCGAAAAAAGAGCTGGACACCACTGACCCTCACTGAACAAGTGGATAGAAAAATGTGGTACATGTACCACTAATGGAATACTATGCAGCAGTAAAGAAGAACGAATATACACGAATTTGCAGGTAAAATGGATGGAGCTAGAAGAAATATTATATTAAGTGAAGTAACACAGTCCCAGAACAACAAACGGAGAATGGTTTCCATCATTCGTGGATGCTAGCCAATTATCTAGTTGTAAATAATTCTTGTGGAGAGGTATGAATATTAAAAGAACAACACAAGAAAGACTGCATCAGAAGAAACTGACTGAAATGGTGAACCAGGAGGGGCGGGAGAGGCACAAAAGGAGATTGGGACATGGTCACCTATATTCTAACTAGTAATATTTAATATTAAATATGGTTATTTTACTTAAAATTTATATAACAATTACTTTGGGAATTAACATAGTACAAATGTTCTCTATAATTTAATTTTTGTGTTGTACAGTTTCATCTTGTAACATTCTCTTTCACGCTGTAAGATTAATTTAAAATAGGAATTGGTCTGGCTTCCAAATTAAAAACATACAGTCACCAAAAAAGCTTGGATAAATTTAATGGAAATTTACACCTGATTCCTGCCTATAAGTATATGTGTAATACTACTGCCTTTTTGAGATTCACTGGTCAAAAATAAAAAACCTAAAATAAAACAAGGGGGGATACAGTTACATATTAAAGTCTTTTTGTCAAAACTTTCAATTTAATCTTAAACTAACCATGGGAAAAGAATTGTATGTTTCCCATAGGTCAAAACGTTACCAACTCAACAGCTGAGAATGAAAAGATACATCGCCTTCCATCATGTAGGTGTTGTACCAAAGAAATACAGCAGAGGGAACGTTGGCTCATATTTAAGACAAACAGGAAGAATTTAAGCCTCAGACCCTCAGACTGGGCTACACAGGCACCAAACATCTCTATGTAGGTTGTACCAAGAAATTCCAACAGAGAAGTTGGCCGCTTTTTGGGTTTTTTAATTGGATGCTTTGGTGTATTTCTATAACAGTCATTTAGTGCCAAAATTCGGTTCAGGTGTATATCCCCTTTCCTTCACCCCGCCCCACCCCAACCCATCCCAAATCATAGCGATTCTGACCATATACTTTTCTTGACTCTTTCTGGGTTTATTCTTTTGTTGTTTTGTTGTTTTGTATTTCATTTGTTTAACAATTAAGTCGATCAATTTATGTGAGTACATCAGCATCCTTACATGTCAAACCAAAATTTGCGAGCAGTTGTGCCCTAACCCATACAGCTCATGGGTCCCTCCATCTTACAGCGGGGGGGGGGGGGGCCGGCTTGTATGTTCAAAGTCAATCAGATTGATCAAATGAGTGTCCAGTCTATATGTGTGTGTAATTTTCACACTTTCACCCTATTCGAGCCTTACATTCACTACTGCCAACGCTCCTCATTCCGCAGATTGTTCGTACACTGACCTTACGAAAGGGGACAGGTGGATGAGAGCAACACAGTCCTACTTTCTCTGGCAGCTGTATGTACATTGGTCTCTATAAGTCAATTCTGGTGTTTTCTTTCATGGGCTGGCCAGCCTGTGTCAGGACATAACGCTTTTCGATCCTACTAATGAAAGCACATGCAATTAGATATATAAGGAACTTTTTAAGACAGCGCTACCTCCACTCATTACTCAGGCTTCTACGCGTCTCACCTCACACTCGCCACGCACACTCCAATTGGATTATATTGGAGGCTTACTTTAACATTACTAGTTGTTATGCCTAGGTTTACATTTGGTATAGACACGAATGTTTGGATGGTATATGTTAATCCATGAATACACTTTTCTCTGTTAAGTATGACAGGGTCATCGGGTGGTTTATAACATCTCCTAAACCATTAGAGGATGTAGAAGCTTGTGGCATCAGCCCGTGGGTTATTCCTCCAAGGAGAGAGCCAATAGCCCAATTAGATTTGGGATAGAAAGGAAGAAAAGCCTCAGACCTTCAGACTGCTTAACATGGCATGCACATTCTGAAGACATAGGTGGTGAAAATTGTTTTATAGTGGAGTCCTAATGAAAAAACCTTAACCGTTCTAGGTGCACGCACAGTTCATAATATGAAGAGCCCTTCACTTAACCCTCTTTTAATTAGAAACAACTAGAAAGAACCACATGGTGGTATCTGAAGTATCTCTCGAACTGTAAAATTAGAGCTTGGAATCTGTGTGTAGAGGATGAATACATCTTTTATAAACTGGAAAAAAACTTGCTTTCTTTAATTGACTAATAGACATAGGAACTGTAAAAAGGATTATTCTCTAACCAAATATAATACTAAAAGTCTCTTTTAAGTGGTGCATATTAGCAAAATATATTATTACAGGAGAGCACTGATTGCAGCAATGGATTATTCTGGCAAAGGAGATGTTTATTTGGGGGCCGCCCGCCCCACCAGGGGATCCAAGCGCCCCCACCCCCCCCCCCAAAGGTAAAAGGCTTCTTGCTGTAAAATGGGATAACTGCAAAAAGAGAAGACAGTAAGGCCGATTGCTTCAAAGACCTGATGTAAGCATGGGGAAGGTTTGTATTAACTTTGCATATTCTTGTAACATTAATGAGGCAAAATATAACTTCAGGAGTTTCTAATTTTTGTTGTAGAGATCTTTGGGGTTTTGGGTTAGGTTTGTTCCTAGGTATTTTATTGTTTTCAAGGCTATTGTGATTGAGAAGGTCTACTTGTATTCCTTCTTCAGTTGCTTGCTGTTGGTGTAAAGAAAGGCTACTGATTTTTCTAGGTTGATTTTGTATCCCACCACTTTACTGAAACTCTTAATCATTTCTAGGAGTTTTCTGGTGAAGGTTTTAGCATCCTTTAGGTAAACTGTCATATCATCCACAAAAAGGGATAGTTTTACTTCCTCTTTTCCAATTAGTATTCCTTTAATTTACTTTTCTTGCCTTATTGCCCTAGCCAGTGTTTCAAGCACTATATTGAAGAGTAGTGGTGACAAGGAGCAGCCTTGCTGTGTTCCTACCTTTATGGAGAATCCTTTAACTTTTCTCCATTTAGGATGATGCTGGCTGTGGGTCTCTTATATATGGCTTTGATTATGTTGAGGAATGATCCTTCCAGTCCAATTCCCTCTAGTACTTTAATAATGAAGGGCTGATGGATTTTGTCAAAGGCTTTTTCTTTATCTATTGAGATGATTGTGTGGTTTTTGTCCTTCAGTCCATTTATGTGTTTTATGGTATTTACTGATTTTCGTATATTGAAGCATCCCTGCATCTCTGGTATGAATCCAACTTGATGATGGTGAATGATCTTTTTGATGTGGGTCTGTATACAGTTTGCAAGTATTTTGTTGAGAATTTTTGCATCTAAGTTCATTAATGAGATGGGTCTATAGTTCTCTTTTTTGGTTGCATCCTTGCCTTGTTTTGGTATTAGAGTGATGCTGGCTTCATAGAAGGAATTTGGGATCTTTCCCTCTGCTTGTATCCTTCTGAACAGTTTGAGTAATGGTCGTAAGTCCTCTTTAAATGTTTTATAGAATTCTACTGTGAAACCATCTGGACCTGGGCTTTTTTTTAGTTGGGAAGTCTCTTATTACATTTTCAATTTCTTCATATATTATGGGTCTGTTTAAACTATCAATCTCTTCTTGGTTTAGCTTTGATGATTCCCTGGATTGCAGATATTCATCCATTTCACTTAGGTTTTCAAATTTAGTAGAGTATAGGTTTTTGAAGTATTCCTGTATGATTGTCTGGATCTTTTCATTGTCTGTTGTGATATTTACCCTTCCATCATGGATTCTATTGATTTGGAGTTGTTCCTTCTTTCTTTTGGTTACCTGGGCTAGGGGTGTGTCTATCTTGTTTATTCTCTGAAAGAACCAACTTTTGGATTCGTTGATTTTTTTATATTGTTTTTTGTTTCTATTTCATTGATTTCTGCTCTGATTTTTGTTATTTCTTCCTGTCTGTTACGTTTAGGGTTTATTTGTTGTTGTCTTTCAAGTGTTTTTAGCTGCAGTGTTAGCTCATTTATCTGTGCTCTTTGTTTTTTTAATGTGGGCACCCAGGGGTATAAACTTCCCTCTTAGGACTGCTTATAAAGTGTCCCATAGGTTTTGTTGTGTTGTACTGGTTTGCACAGCCTCTGCTGCTCAGCACCAGCTGCCCTCGCTCTCTAAGTTGAGTTCAAACCTCAGCTCCCCAGCTCCCAGAAACCTCTGGGCCATATCTCTCAGCACCAGCTGCCCGTGCCCTGTGAATTAGGATGTCCTTTGTATTCATGTATCTTTTCTCAAAGTGGTAGGATCTTCTTTTTATTCCCTGTAATAGTCATATATATATATATATATATGAACTATACATATATATATGAACTATTATAATATGAATTGTATAATATATGAATTATATATGAATATTTATGTAATTATTTGTTTGCATAGTCCTTTATTTGCAGAGATCTAGACTGCCTCCTTGATATGGCCATTGTGAGTAATGTTACAGTAAGCCCGAGTTCTTAGTTATACTTATAAAACACTGATTCAAGATGGTGCCATGGATGCTTTTGTTATGCAAATGTAGTCATTCTACACATGGTTACTTCAGGGCACCATTTTATTACACTCTTAGGCACAAGATTTGAACTGTGATCATTTTTCTTTTTTCTCTTCCCTGTCCTAGTACACATCCAACTAATCATCCAGTCTTGCATCTTCAGCTTTTTCAAATGTTTCTCCTCTGTGCTGTCTCTGGCTTTGAATTCTATCAACATTTTGCTACTGGGTCATCACATCCTTTAAATTAATCTATCATACCTAACTCTATGATTCCAACTACCATTGAGGCTTGGGTTCCAGGACCATGCTTGTCTGACTTCAGTATCTCTATTTTTTTTTTTTTATTGTAAGCATTTATATCCCTGACCTCCATTTGGTCAGATATTTTTTGTCCTTTGAGAACAGGAAGCACTTATCATTTCCATCTCAGGTAAGTGACTTAGACATATTTTTTTTTTTTACTTTCTGAAAACTACTAAAAAGTTTTCAGTTTGATAAAGGGGGAAAAATAGCTCCAGTGGGAACAGGAATTGCAGTCTCTGTGCTCCCTGTGGTTTGGTCTAGCAAGGGGAAAACTGGATAGAGGATATGTTTTTAAAGTGGTCCCTTCTCACTTTCAGAAGCCTTAGGTGGCTTGACCTAAGAATTTTATCTAGGACTTGGCAAAGAAAAACTGCAGTATCAAAGCTTTTCCAAGTTCTTGGTGCTGCTGAGGGTGTCAACCTATAGTAGTTGCCTCATCAGTTAATCACATTAATGATGCTCTTAGCTTAAAAATAAGAACCAGGTGTTGCCCAGTCTGGGGAAGTCAAAAGAAGAAAGAACTTTTTCTACAAGATAGAGGAGGACCTTTACCTTCCATGTAGTCTTTAACCTAGAACCTTAAAAGAGCTAAAATATGGTGGTTTTGCTTAATGCAGAGGAGTTATATAAAATAGCATCATTTGAGATATGTGCATCCGGAGGTATCAGAATACAGGGAGATCACCTGTGAGGCAAATAGTTAACTATACTAATACGCACACCTGTGTTCTAAAGGTCTGCTTTGAGAATGGAAAGGAAGGCTTCCTCTAGTTCCAAAAGGTCATCTCCTGCTGGTCTCAATCCCTTGTTGTTAATTTGCTTAAACAGGCAGGAAACAGTTCTTTGCAAATCATTCCTTATTTATCTGTAGGCATTCTATGGTAGGTACTCTGCCAGTATTTGACAAATAATGACAAAGCTGGGGTCAGGTATTACAAGGTACAGTAGATTAATCTGAAATGGCTTGGAATTATCCTATAGCATAGGGTGGGTTTGGTCAAGGCTCAAGTTCAAGTTAACGAGAGGAGTGTTTGATGTGTGAGCAGATCGGGGGCAGGGGGCTACCTATATCTGTGTCAGAGAAAGGAGTTGAAGTGTGGCCTGAAAGATTAAGAAAAAAGGATGTAGAGAAAGCCTTAAATCAGTTGTACTGTAATAAAGTCCTATGAAGGAATTTGGATTACTTATTAATTTTGCCTGAATAGCAAAATGAGGTCTATTTAATTAAATAAAGGTCTCAGTTCGCTTATTAGGGAAAAGGAACTAGAGCAGATCCAGGCTGTCCCTTCTGTAAAGCATGCAGAGCCTCAGTGTCTCAGGCCTGAGCAGCATCCACTTCTCTCAACTAATGTTAGCAAGTAACTGCAAGACCATATCCATAGACTTCGGAATATTCATAACAACTGCATTGTAACTTTTTTCTTACAGTGACAAATGAGAAATCATCAACATTTAATTTGGAAGGAAATTTAACATATTATTCCCTAAGTCCACTTGGCAAGTAAAGGAGGCAATTAATAGAAGCTCATTGCTTTTGCAGCCTCGCCTCCCTGTAACCACAGTCATTGGCTTTTTAAAAATATAAGTGACAAGGAGAGGCTGAAGAAATGCTGCCTTTCTGGTCCTGTTGTCAAAGTGAGACGTGTTAGTCCATGTGTACACCTGTGTGAATGACAGGGTGTGTACACCCGTGTGAATGACAGGGCTTCTACCCTGGGACATTGGGTATTTATACATTTGTCTTTCAATCTGGAAACTATTTCAATGCATCTAGTATTTGCTCCAGCTTTGTTCAGGCAGCCATGGAACAAGGTAAAGGAAGGACCTTCTCATCCTGGTTGGGGCTCATGGTCCATAACTGTGTGTTAGTGCACTTTCCCAGTGGGTAGGGATGGAGTGTTAGCCAGACAGCAGAGTTAAGCCGAATGTCCTGCAGAGATTCACCATCACAAAGGGTAATGCTACCTTATCGATCGCTTCCACACTGGCTCCCACAGTTGTGTTAAGCCTGTGGCGAGTACAACCTTTACAAAATGAGATCTGGAGATATGACTTACTTTCTAACTTGAACGTGAACTTAAAAAAAAAAAAAAAAAGAAGATAAAAGCGTGTTTTGTAGGAATGGTATGGTGTTGGCATTTTACAGCATAAATGATAAAAATAAAATCAAAGTGAAGTGTCTCAACAGAGGGGGAAAAACTCACATTGAGTTTTGAACACATACATAGAAAATGTGGCCCATTCTATCATTTTAAGTAGAGATATCTTAATTTGACCATGTTTTATTGAGCGATTTTTAGTTTTCCTTGTTATTTTAAGAAAGGAAACCTTGTTAACGTACCCTTTTTAGAGGATAGGTATTCATCTCATCTCAGACTCCATGTACACTGAACATTATTATATTTCCATGTGGTTAGATGAGGGAGCTTCCATACTTTTAAATTGAGACCAATACATTGATTTCTTAAGAAATATTGATGATTTCAAAGCTGTTATACTTTGTGATTCTGTTTCTCTTAATAAGGCTTTCCATTATCAAGGAGTTTAAGAACTGAAACACGGCGTTTGCCGAGAGCTACACCGGGCGACGTTTTTAATTGGCACTGCCCTCATCCTCCAGAGGACAAACGGGAAAGGCTTAAACTTTCCTGCTTTCGTGATTTTTTATTTTACCTTTGTTTGTTACAATACAGAATTAAAGGGAAATGGCCGTGAGGTACCTTTTAAAAAGGCTTTCCCTTTCATTGTACACACTAATGGACTGAGAGAGAAGTAAAAGATAGATTTATTTTTAAGTTTAATCAAGTCCAATAATTATTGCATTGTGGTTACTGCTTTGAGCATTACATTTTCCGTAAGTAAATTATCAGCTGCATTCCTTTTTATTTCTTTTATTTTTCTGCAGAGGATTAACAGTGACTGGGATTTATATGCTATAGGCATTTTTTCCCCCTTACTAAATAAGGCTTATTGATGCACAGGCTTTCTAAGGCCCTTGGTTACATACTTAAAACTTTTTCATTTTTAGTACACTTCTTTCCTTGACCTTTTTAAGTGCATCCGTGTGGCCAGTGAGATTTGACAAGAGAAGAGATCCATGGTTTGATACAGTGATCAAATGGTAAGTTGCTTTATGTCACTGTGCCATGATCCCTACGGTAACTAACTTAAAAGGAAGAAGCATATATTTTCATTCATGTTTTCAGAAATTTCAGTCAATGATTGGGGGTTCCACTGATTTGGAGTTCGGATGAGGCAGTGTCATGACAGGAGTCTGTATGGAGCAAAGTTGTTCAGCTCATGGCTGCAGAGAGGTAGAGAAGAGAGAAGAGTTTTAAATGTCTCCTAGAACAGGTCCCCAGTGACCTCATGTCTGCCCAACCAGGCTCCACCTCTTTAAGGTTACACTAACTCCCAGCATCTCCATGTCAGTGGAGAACCAAGTCTCCAGCACCAAGTCTCCAGCACACATGCCTTTGGGACACGTTTAGTCTCTAAACCACAGCAGCAAGGCTTGTCTACAATTGTCCCTTATTTTTTTTTTTCTTTTTGGTGTTTTTGAAACATGGTCTCCCTTTAGTCCCAGCTGGCCTGGAGCTCACTCTGTAGACCAGGCTGTCCTTGAACTCACAGAGTGCTGGGATTAAAGGCATGCACCACCATGCCCAACACTAAAGATGGTTCTTAGCCACCATGTGGGTGGTAGAAAATTGAACCCAGGTCATCTGAAAGAGTAGTCAGTGCTCTTAACCACTGAGCCACCTTTCCAGCCTCAATTGTCTCTGTTTTAAACACTGAAAATTTCAGGTCTAGGCAAGCGGCCTGGTCCCACGTAAGCCTAGAAAATTAGTCACCAGGAGTTGAGGCCTGGTCTTGGTGCTGGAATACCTTGATAGCAATTTCACACAGGCAATTATAAATAATAAGGATGGACTTCCTTTCAAGTTGGATGAACAATGTCAGAAGAACGAGGCCACAGGGGAGGCAAACAGACTTTTTGCTAGTTGGAGAAGCGGCTCCCAAGGAAGAGACTGAGCTCTCTAACTTTGTCACTTTTCATTCTTTGTTTGCTTTGTTCAGAGCAGAACCTCCGTCCCACATTTTCCTGGCTATTCTTTCTGGAGGAAAAACATAGCCTTAGTTTGACTCACACGGTTAAAGTAGACTGGTTGAAATTTTGTCAAGGCTATTGGGATTTCTCAATCCTGATGTTCCACTTTTACCTAAGGAGAATCTTCAAGGACATCAGTCCACACAGATCTACTAGAAATCACCACAACCCAGTCCTGAGCACTGGCAGGCAATTTTAGGAAACTTAGACAGAGCCTCCATGGTATTTGAGAACCTATGAAAGCAAAGATGTTCATCTATTTGGCCTGACTTTCCTCGAAAAGAGAATGTTAATGTTACTACACACAGAAGTACAGTGGCAAGTCCTTCCAGATGTGTGTTCTTCTCCTGATCCGTTTCCCTTCCCTTCCCAGCTTCCTCCCTTCTGCTCCATTCTTTCTCATGGGTTGACCTGCTTATACTTTTTCTTTGTTTATTAAAATATTTTAATTATTATTTTTATGTGTATGAGTGTACTGCCTGCATGTATGTAAGTGCACCCATGTTTCGCGATGTCCACAGAGATCAGAAGAGGGTGTCAGATCCCCTGGAAAAGTAGTTATGGACAGTTGTTAGCCACCATGTAGGTGCTGGGAATTGAACCCAGGTCCTCTGCAAGAGAAGCCAGCCACTGAGAAATCTCTCCAGTCCCATACATTTGGTTTCTATTTAAAAGAAAATCATTGGACCATAATAATTGTTTATATTTATGTTATATTAATGTGATATTTCAATTCTTAATATACATTGTTCAATGATAAATTGTGGTTATTAGCAAATCTATAAATTTAAATATTTATCATTTGTGGTGAGACCACTGACTATCCATTTTTTGCAGTTTGGAAACTTCTATCTGCTTGGTTCTCTGGTTTTACTAACAGCAACTCATATATGTGTCGCTGTGGTGTATGGAAGTGTGTTGTAGGTGTTTTACCACATTCTGCACTTAGGTCAGCAGAGATACAGATATGCCATGGTAGAAAGAACAAAGCATCAAATATGCTTCTGTCTCAAAAATTTTCATAGAACATTGTGGTATAAAACAGGAAATCTCTGAATATGTTATTTGCATCTAATTATATTAATGAGATATTAAATTTCCACATCATTCCTGTACATAATAAAATTGCCAGGCATGTTGGTGTCTGTGGAGGAGTAGACAAACACATTCAGATTTTCATTATACAATAGCACATAAATAACATGCAACTTTTCTTTTTTTATTGTTGTAACATGAAAATCTTCATGCTATATTTTTCCAGAATTTATGACTAGTTTATTTGGAGATTCATCAACGATACAAATTATTTGAAATGAATAAAGTTAATTAAATTAAAGATTTTATAAATTTCTAATATCTATAGAATTCTACATGTAAAGACCCTTTGTTTTTCTATCAAAATTTAAACACAGTAACATCTCAGGTAAACTTAATTTGAGCACATACTATTTGGATTTGGAGAGGGGAAATGCAGTGTTTAAGACCCTGATTTAAATTTAAAAGTACCTCCAGGGCGTTCTGCTAACATCACTGTACTTTCTTCCTAAACTCAATGGAATGGGTATGGAATTATTCCTGAAACAGGGTGCTGCCACAGCTCAGTGCATCCATTAAACAGCAAAGAAGTGCTTTGTTTATTTTATTTTTTTAATTTATTCTTGTATGTGTATGAATGTACTGTCTGCATGGAGGTAATGCTGCAGAGGTCATAAAAGGGTGTTGGATTCCCCTGGAACTGGAGTTAAAGACAGTTCTCAGTCGCCATGTGGGTACTGGGGATAGAAGCCAGGTCCTCTGCAAGAGCAGTCGGCGCTCTTAACAACTAGGCCATCTCTCCAGCCCCCTCACTTTGGTTTTGAAACAAGGTTGTTCTCAAACTCTCCATCCTCCTGCCTCAGACACCAGAATACTAGGAATATAGGCATGTGCCAGCAGGTAAGATCTAACTTCTTATTGAGGGAAAGCATATGGATAGAAGGAATTCCCTCTCATGTTATCAATTCCCTACCTGCACAACACTTCACATGTCTGTAATCTCAATTCCACTCTTCCTCTTTTACTTCAGAGAAACTCTTTCAAATGGAAAAATAATAATCACTTTGAAAGGTGGAAGAACATGCATTTTCCTAATAATACAAATATGTTCTTTTTAAATGTTTTTAATTGAATTTTTGTAGATTTCATTCAAAATACCTTAATCATCTTTCTACCCTTTCCCCCATCTGCTCCTTCCCATACTCCTCACCCCTGCTGGATTTCAAGCATTCTGTCATTTATCTGAAGGCCTATAGACTCAAGGTAGGGTACCCTCCGTGCAACTTCACCCAATGAGGTCTAGTCAGCCTGTCTAGAGTCACGTCCTTAAAAAAGGTCAGCTCTTTCTCTCTCTCACCCAGCAGTAATCAGCTGCCAATAGTTATTTGTTACTATTGGGACCTGCTGCCCATTTCCCCAGTTCTATGCTGGGTTTTGTGCCTGCTGACACCGTTGCTGTAGCTTGATGTACCAAAGGTCGCAGGATCCTATAAAACTCTTTCCTTTTTTTTTTTATTTTTATGTGTATGAATGTACTGTCTGCATGTAGGTTTGTGCACCCGTGTCATGCAATGCCGCAGAGGTCAGAAGAGGGTGTTGGATTCCCCAGAACTGGAGTTAAAGATGGTTCTCAGCTGCCATGTGGATGCTGGGGATCGAACCCGGGTCCTCTGCTAGAGCAGTTGGCACTCTTAACTGCTAGGCCATTACTCCAGCCCAAAACTCTCTTTCCATATCGCCATTTACCTCCTCCTCTGGATCTTACAATCTTTCCAACTTCTACAAATATATTCTTAAATATTTAAAACAATCTTAAAGTATTAAGATTGTATTCCAACTCAAGAACGTTGCCAACATAATGTACCTCTGCATTCAGAAAGATCTGTTTTACATTAGCATTTCACTAATATCCTGCATTCTTCCACAGATCCTAGCCAAGAAACCTATCTTTATACAATGTGAAAAGGTAGTGTTTGAGGGCCCATTCTGTCATTCCCCACAGTAGTTTCTGTGAATCATCCCCTATTCTATACCTTACATTCTCAGAACTGCTGGCACAGGTCAAGCTTGTCAATGCAGGATTTCAGATGATATATTAGACTTCATGTAACTAACTGGTACTTACACTGGTCCTGATTTTTAATGCTTACTTGACATGCAATTTTTAGGAAACTCTTCTCTCCTTAATTTCCTGGTATCTTGTTAGTAAAACAGATGTTTATATAGAAGTTGGCCTCTTAGCAACATAATGCATTTACATAGTAAATACCTAGTACCATGATGTTAAATGCTTTCATCAACTAAATGGTACATATGATATTTTGTTGATTTTTGACAATTGATGTGACCATAATGTGATATTTGAGTATGAAGCATTATAGTTAGGCCAATGTTCAATGTTCAGTAAATATTTTCCATATTAACAAACCCTGCTTAGATTTCTTGTTATTTATGTAGACAGCTATTTTCTTTTCCTTTTGTATATATTCTTTCCTCTCCTGAAATTAAAGAATCAACATGATAAAGTTAAAGATTTTTTTCTGCCATCCCTCAGGCTCCCTGGTTCTGTAATATGTGTATTTTATGTGTGTGTGGCTTACATCCAAGCTTCCTAACTTGCAAAATCAGCAATGCAAACTACCTGAACCATAAAGAAAAAAAGTGGCCACTTACAGTGTTTTTAAAGCACATTGCAGATATGGATTTCAGAAATGGAAATGTACTAATATAATTAATTCACTACACTTAGTGTAGCAAATTAATTGTTAGCTACACATTTATCTTTATAAACTAACAGTAATTTGGTAATTTACTTTTTGACTTACAGAAAAGGATGGCACTTTCTCACATGTTTTGCCCAGAAGCACACATCACTTTAAAAGCCTTACATTCAAAAAATATGTTATTTTTAGATTAAACGTTGGCCACTCAATCTGTTTACAAGAATTCTCTCAAAATAAGAGATTAGTTGGTGTTTTCAGAATTATATTAATTCCTGTCGTTGAACCATATTCTTTGAAGATAACAAAAAGATTAATTCTTAGCTCAGGCCATTTTTGAATCAGAAAACAGAAGACAGAACACAGAAAGTTAGACTCATTGTGTTGTAACCTATAGTGGGCAATTTCCCATCAGTCTTTGCTGCCCTGATGGAGCAATGAAGTATGCATGTCCCTGTATGTGAGGCTATTTAATATGAACACAAGTATTATGTTGTCAACCTTATAGTGTGGTATAGTGTGTATGAAATACCAAAAATGTGATTTAGAAAATATTCATAAATATAGTCATGGTAATGAGTTTTCATTTGGGACAGGTGGAATGAAGTATCTCATTTCTACTGTATTTTAGTGCCATGTTGGAGCATGTAAAGGTTCAGGTGTGGTGACATGGATGAGTAACCTCTTGAATATACCCAAACTCTGCATGGCAGAAAAACTTCCTTCAACAGACCCATCCCAAAAAGTTAACTCAAGACTCCTTAGGTTTTCATTCTGTCTGTGCTTTCTGGCAGAGATTAGAGTCTGGTTTATACTCCTCAAGCTAATGTTTAGTCATTTCTGCCATGGCCAGTTTTAGAAGTACCAGGTTCATTTTAAAGAAGTACATAGGATTTAATGCTCAAACCTAGAATTTCTTCTGATTCCCATTGATACCCAGTAGACAGCTCTTAATTTTTTTCAGCTTGGATTTCTTTTTTATTTTTTATTTTATTTATTTTTGTATGCGTATGAATGTACTGTCTGCATGTAGGTTTGTGCACCTGTGTAGTGCAATGCAGCTGAAGTCAGAAGAGGGTGTCAGATTTCCCTGGAACTGGAGTTAAAGATGGTTCTCAGCCACCATGTGGGTGCTGGGGATTGAACCTGGGTCCTCTGTAAGAGTGGTCGGTGCTCTTACCCACTAGGCCATCTCTCCATCCCCTCAGCTTGGATTTCTTAACTTTCTTATGGGAATAGTTTTTTTTTTTCTAACACAGTTGAGAGGATAAAATAATGTACATATAAGCCTTTTATAATATTTGAGCATACACACTAAATACGAAAACTTTTAACTAACACGTGTCTCTCCAGGTATAGAAAGTAGTTATGAATAGTCAATCTCATGTTTTCCTTCATTCATCTCAGTGGGTTTTCTTGTGTCCCGATTTTGAGTCACACAACCAACTTCGGGGAACACTATTTGAACTAATTTGTAAAGTGCATGGCTTACTTGATGGTGTAATTACAACTTTAGCATGGCTACATTCTGAATTTCAGCTGCTTTTCAGAGTCTCTTGAGATAATTTACTGTATGTGCACATCTTTAGTGCTCTAAACAGGGCTTAGAGCACATCTTTTGCTTGGGGGCCACTGGGTTAATACAGGAACAAGACAAAGGGATGCCAGGACCTTTCATTTCTACATAATTTGAATATTATTAAGAGTCAGCTGCTGGGCAGGTGGCTGGGTTCTTAGGAGCACGTATTAGTCCTGCAGAGGACTCAGGTTTGATTCTCAGAACCCACATTGGTTGATTCACCAATAGAACCAGGGCTAGGGCGTCTGACACCTCTCACATCTGTGAGTACCAGCACTCATGTATGTGCACGTACATGCACACACACACACACACAATTAAAAATATTAAAAATAATAAACATTTTAGAATTGTAGTTCTCTGTTAAAATAATCACTGATATTTGTATACTACCATGTAGTGAGAAAAACCACTTTCAGTAACTTAAATTCTTGATTCTCTAAACTCTCTCTCAGCTAGGTTCTTATTTTCTACAGAAAGAACTGAAAGTCTCATGTCTTACTTTTTGTTTGTTTCAGAAAGGATCTTACTACATAGCCTAGCTGGCCCAGAGCTCTCTATGTAGATCATGCCAGCCTGGCCTCCATCTCAGTGATCTGCCTGCCTCTGCCTCCTGAGTGCTGGGATTAAATGCATGTGCGACCATTCCTGGCTACGGGTCTTACTTTTTTACTCATCCCCCCTTCCCATGAACACTGAAACTATTAAGACATAATAATTGCCAGGTGTGGTGGCACATGCCTTTAATCCTAGCACTGGGGAGGCAGAGGTAGGCATATCTCTGTGAGTTCAAGGCCAGCCTCGTCTATAGAGTGAGCTCCAAGCTCCAGGACAGCTGGAACTAAAGGGAGACCCTGTCTCAAAAATTTCCAAAAAAAAAAAAAAAAAAGACATAATAATCACATACTGAAATCATGTTTGAGATTTCCTTACAGTAGGTAGCAAATTTACCAAGGCAGTATATTTTTCTTTACAGCTTCCCTACTCTTTTATCTGTTCTGCATTGGTCGGTTTTTGGTGGAGGGCATTTGGAATGTCCTCCTATGGGGGTGCCCAAATAGAAAGTGAACGAGTGAATCTAGGTGAGTTTGCGAGGGTGTTTCAGAAAGAGATTAGCATTTAAACCAGCACCCTTAGTAGGGAAGATTCACTCTCGGCAATGTGGTAGTGGGCACCGGTAGGACAGAAGGGTACAGGAAGGGCGAACCTGTCTTCTTGAGCAAGGATGCTCATCTTTTCTTGTCCCAGAGCTCTGGGTTTTCAGAACGTTAGATTCTGGGACTCACAAGAACCCCACTCCTGCCTCTCACTAGTTGTTAAGAGTTCGACTGCATCATACTCATGTTCCCTTCCTCCACTGGCCTTCCAGGCTGTGGAAAGCAGGGGCTAGGATAGGGCTTCTTGGCAATTATTTAAGTCAATTTCTTTTTGAGTCAGGGTCTCCCTTTAGTCCCAGCTGGCCTGGAGCTCAGAGCTTGCTCTGTAGACCAGGCTGGCTTTGAACTCACAAAGATCTGCCTGCCTCTGCCTCCCTGGTGCTGTGATTAAGGGCATGCGCCACCATGCCTGGCACTAAAGATGTTTCTTAGCCACCATGTGGGTGCTGGGAATTGAACCTGGGTCCTCTGTAAGAGCAGTCAGTACTCTTTACTGCTGAGCCATCTCTCTAGCCCCTTAAGTCAATTTCTATAATAAATATCTTCATCTATGCATATATATCATCTATCCAATCTATCCATCTATCTACTATCTATCTGACATCTATCATCTATGTTATATTGGTTCTCTTTCCCAAGGCAGCTCCAATAACACATTTTCAGTGTTAATATAATTAAGCATAGGAGACAGGGGTTGCTCACTCTTATTCATGTGTTACACATGAGTATTCCTGAACCTTGAAGCTAGAATCTAGTTGATTCAGGGCTTTTAATGTGTAGGGGTGATTTTTTTGGACCCCTAACATAAATTACATTTTACACATCCTCTCTCTCTCTCTCTCTCTCTCTCTCTCTCTCTATCTATCTATCTCTCTTTCCCTAGTGATTCTAATTTTGAATAAAACCCCTGAAATTGTATGTTTATTTTTATACTTGTGCTTGTTTAGACTTGCACATTTTTACCACCACGTTCCTGGAATGAGTATATTTTATATTCACAGATTCTCAAAAATCATCTATGAGCCACAAGGGATCGTGGTCCTAGGCTTCAAGCTCTTCCATGACATTCTTGTGTATTGTGTTTTGTACAAACTATGATGCTGAACTACACAAATACAAGGAATAAACTAGATTATTATTCTGTCTCTGGAAGAGCATTTGTTGGCTATAGTTTCCTAGAAAAAAATGACATGTTTTCCGATAAACCACAGACCTCCCTTCTCCTTTCATGGCCCTCAGAAATCCTCTGCGTGTCTTTGCCAGGGAGGGAGACAAAGCCTCTCTTGCTACAGATTCGATGGTTTTGTTAACCGAACACCTATGTTCTCCCTATGATTTTTACACACAAAACTGATAACCTGCTGTTCCCACTGAAACCACACTGCCTCCTCTGAATATCTGCAGGTCCCTTTGGTGGTAGCAGGGGGATGTCCCCAGCAGAACATTGATAATGCCTGGCCTTATTCTACTTTATGGTGTAGGGCATTTATAATTTGGGGTAAGAAGATAAAACATTTAACAGGATGGAATTCAGCAAATAGCCCAGAGTGTGGCTTTTATAATAACAAGTTCAATCAACCCCTTTATAGATTTACTCCCCCCACCCCGAATTTCACTTTGAAAATCTCTTTGCAAAAGAATCTTTACCTTGTTTAACAATACTAAAATATTTCAACTGAGAGAGAAAATAAAACAAAACAATAAAAAGAGATTATTAGCCAGGATTTAGATGAACTTATAAGTCTGAGCCTATACTGCTCTTGAATGGGTAGTTTTGACCTTCAAATATCTTGGCTTAAATGGGAATGTGGGGGAGAAAAATTGGAAAGGGGGTGAAGGAAAGCTTTTCAAGTATAATGGAGATAAAGGTGCCCGCTCTTCCCCAGTCTCCCCTTGGCTGGGGCTCATGAGGCAAAGAAACAGGCCGGTGTGAGAACAAACGAAGCTGTAAAAATGGGTCGGTAGGTATTAAAGTACGCCTGGAGGAGTTTAGCGACGCTCCCTTCGGGAGCCCAAATATGGAACTAGCCCTTGGGACAATGTGTAGTTGGCTCTCTGTCGGTCCCTGCACAAAGCATGGATCTTTACCAGCTGATGAGCTGAATGTGGGGCACAGAGTTGTGTCCTACATGAGTAAATCATAGGTGTGGGAAAGAAGAATTGAGGAACCATCCCTGCTAGAGCTTGAGTTACAGACTTCAACACATTGTGAGGAGAAAGTCCAGTTGTGGGGATGGGAATTGCAGCTGTGAATCGAAGCTACAAAGGCAGGCGAACCTTCATGACAGAAACATTGATTTCAGGAAAGTGCGTGTGATGGGTACATTCCAGTGTAACTTGTCAGGTCCGAAGGATTCCAGGTGAATCCAGCACATGCTTTCAGCTATGAAGTCCTCACTGTGGTAGTGGTAACTGGACTTGGTATCTCTACCTCCCTGTAGTCAGGTCCTCAGATACTCAGTTGACATAAAACACAGTGTAATTCAGTGTCAGATTCATGGCCAGAGCTAGTACAGAGATGCTGCTCTCTGACTGTTAGCTGGCCCAAGAGACTCACTGTAATATTTTTTTTAATTTTTATTTTTATTGATGCTTTGTGTATTTCATACATCATTTTCCAATTCATATTTTATACCTCCATTTTGGTAGATGTCAATGTACTGATGCAGTACACATCTCACACAGTCAACAAGAAACAACTGCTATGATTTATCTGCTTCCTGACTTAACAAAGCAAGTCATAATTAGTGACATGCCATTCCACAAGTGTGGGACAGCCTACAGTGTAGAAGGTTGACCCTCAAAGGGCTGCTTCCTCTGACTTCCAGAACCTTGGCCAACGGAGCATTTTCTCATATCTGTGGTTTGTCATGGTAATGCCAAGCATGTTTTAAAATACTAGCTGGTGTTTTTATGAGCCATTTGGCTCTCTTGCATCTGGGAGTCACGCAAGTATGTTCTGACTCTGAAAGCTCTTATACATCAAGCAAGCTAGTGAGGTGTGGAGTCACAGTAGTGTTCAGCCTTTCCTACTCTGAGCCTAAAGGTGAGAGGCCAGGGCTGTTCCAGGCCAACCATGCTGTGAGCACTGGATGTTCCCATCTCTATGTGCATTTGCTGTTTGGGCCTCTTTCCTCCTTCCTTCTCCCTCCCGTCTCCTCCTCTTTCCAGCAATCCAACTGAAAAGTTTATAGGCAGCAAATTTCTCATTCGGTCTGCTCTCCTGAGAACCTGGTTGTTTTGAATCTAACTTCATCTCCTATCCTCCAACCCATTACAAAGGGAAGGAGCAATTGTTGCAGTTCTAATTTTCTGAAAACAGGTGAAATGCATCCTGTGGTGAAGAAGACACCCCCTCCCCCCTGAAAGCCATAGCTTCAGAGACCATTTCACATTTGTCCCCGGGAGGCAGAGGCTGTTGTGTTTTGTTACAGCAGCACAAGGACTTGTTATTAAAGTGTTATGGAAACCAGGTGTTGGAGCTGATTAGTCACTAATCTTCCATCTCTGGGAGCTTGGCTTCAATCTTCCCTTCATCAGAATCCTTCTATTGCATTAATTTATTCATCCCAGTTCTAAGAACCTTGTCAAATCAACATGGTAGTGGTCTCGGCTGGGTCTCTAATGCACTATAGCCCAGATCACAAACCTCCTACATGACACATAATTCAAGATAATTGTCACTGAGTGCTCATACAGCCCTGTGATTATAAGGGCATGCAGATGGAGATAGCCCCACACCTCTTCGAGTGTAGTCTCTCTAGGCTGGGGCTGGTCTGTAGCAGGGCAGTGGTTGGAAGGGGCTGCCTGACTTCTTAGGCCTGTGTGGTTTTTGATGGATGGGTTGACGCTCTTTTCTCCTCTAATATTTTACCTCTCAAAACACCAAATGAGCCACTTAACTTTATATTTCCTTTTTTAGCCTCTATCTCAAGTATTCATTAGTAAATCTTAATGACTGCTAAAATTGTAGGAAACCCTTCACTTCGTATAAAAGGGAAAGAGACCATTTATTTTCCCCTTTTATGCTGCTTTTGCAAACAGCTCACTTTTGACAACGAACTGTTTATAACGCCACAAAGGAAAGAGTTTGACAAGGTTTTTAATTTTTGACAAGGAATGTGACCATTTCTGTGTGCTTTGAAACAATTGTTTCTGATGGAAATAATTTAGCACAGCCACAAGGCATCTAGGTGGTGAGGAGAGCTCAGTTTCCACTTTGCATGTTCCATATGTGTATTTGATTTTGAAAACTATAGAAGTAATATATTAATTAGAAATTGGGGAGATAGAGACAAAATAATCAAAGCTATCTAATTTTATCGTTGGTATGTTTCTTCACAGATTTTTTTTTCTGTTTTGTTTTGGGTTTATTTTTTTACACTTTTTGTTTATGTTGTATAAATTTATTTTTTTATGTATGTGTGTTTGCCTGTATGTATGTATGTATGTATGTATGGATGGATGGATGGATGGATGTATACTATATGGGTGTCTGGTTCCTGCCGAGGCCAGAGTGGGCATTAGGTCTCCTGGGACTGCAGTTACAGACAGTTGTGAGCTGCCTTGTGGGTGTATGGAACCAAACCTAGGTCCTCTGCAAGAGCAGAAAGGGCTCTTAGCCTCTGAGTCATTTCTCCTGCTCCTGCATTGCAAATTTTTGTATAATTTATTAACTGTGGATGATCAGAGATCAAAGGTTGGTATTCATCTCAGATCGTTCTCCTTCCACCTCCCCAAGTATGAACTCCTATCCCAGGCTCTATTTTCTTTTATTTAAAAGGCGTCCTGTTATATCTTCTATGTAGGCTCATGTACACAATATTTTACATTTAGAAAAAAGTTTTGTCGAACCACTGTTCTTATAAGGAGTTGTTTTACAAAATGATAACCACTTAGTATAATTTGAGATAGGAGTTGTAGTTTCAATGAAACATAAGTATCTGTGTGTCTGTGTGTAAATCTATAGAAATATAATTTTAAGGGTACATTTTATTATTTTGGAATTGGTAGCATTAAAAAATTTTAATTTAATGTGCGTATTTCAAAATTCCAAACTTTTGATTACTAGAATAATTACAAATTATTCCTATTCTATATAATACCAAAACTTTAACAAGCATCTATTTTAAGAACACGTGTATTTTTTTTCTTTGTTGCCTTGCCAAAACCTAATACCCTGATACCCTGCAAAGCAAGAAGATGCATGCCTGTAACAACAGCATGTGGGAGGCCGAGGCAGAGGGAGTGCCATGAATTCAGGGCCAGTCTAGGGTACATGGTGGAATCCAGATCAGCCTAGGGGTACAGAGTAGGATCCTGTCTCAATCAGTTAATAAATAAACAAATCTATACTATGTGCATAAGCAGTATATAACTTTTTGAGTCACTTGGCTTATTTGCTCAGTATAAATTATCTGTACTAAGATATGAGACATAATATTTCTTTTTTTTTTATTTCTTTATGTGTATGAATGTACTGTCTGCATGCAGGTTTGTGCACCCATGTCATGCAATGCCACGGAGGTCAGAAGAGGGTGTCGGATTCCCCTGGAACTGGAGTTCTCCTGGAATTGGAGTTTCAGACGGTTCTCGGCCGCCATGTGGGTGCTGGGGATCGAATCCGGGTCCTCTGTAAGAGCAGTCGGCGCTCTTAACCACTAGGCCATCTCTCCAGCCTGAGACATAATATTTCAATGAAATTCTAAGTTAAAGAATATTAGAAGTGATCTCAAAAATTTTTCAATATGGCACTGTTAAGTCAAATTCTCTATGAATTCTTTAGAACAGGCTGGCTTTGAATGTCTTATATTTGCATAATGGCAAGTCCTTGTTTTATTTATTTTTTTGGCTAATTGAACTAGAATATCTCTATTGAGCAGATAGACCTTATATTCTGGTGTTAGAAGGTTCTAACCTTGGAACTCTACCTTGGGGAGATACAGGCCTCTGTCGACAAGTGTACATGTGAGAAGTAAGAGGGACATGAAGATGACTATACTGCCACCATACAGTGTACAAATTCTGTCATTTCAAATTTTTTATCTTATGGCTTGGGAGTATCAGAGATGGGAAATTACTTTATCTTTGCCTTTGTTTTGAACTTCTGGCTTTGCATATGCTAAGCCCTTGATTTTTTGTTTGTTTGGTTTTTTTGTGTGTGTGTGCCTGTGTGTTTTGTAGATAGGGTCCTGCTGGCATGGGGGAAGTGACTTTTTACATTTTTTTTATTTTTTATTTATTTATTTTTTTTATTGATGCTTTGTGTATTTCATACATTATTTACCAATTCAGTTCAGGCATATTTCCCTTTCCCTTTCCCCCACCCCACCCCATCCCAGATCATGCATTCTGCCATAACTCTCCTGCATCTTTCTCTCAGTTTTTTTTTTCATTTTTTAGCAATAAGTGATAATTTATGAGTACAGGCATCCTTCATGTAAAACCAATTTGCAAGCAGTTGTGCCCAAACCCGTACAGCCCCTTGGTCCCAACATCCAGCAGGGGTGCTTGTATGTTCAATCAAGTTGATCAAATGAGTGTCCAGGCTATATTGCTGTAGTTTCACCATTCACCCCAATCGCAGCTCTTACATTCTACCACGCCCCCTCTTCCACAGATTGTTCCCTGGCACACCTCACCTGCCTGGAAATATTATGCAGCAGAGGCAGCCATATGCCTGTATATCCCAAATCTAATTGGCTATTAGCTCTCTTCTTGGAGGAATAACCCACAGCTGATGCCACAAGCTTACATCTTCTAATGGTCAGGAGATGTTATAAGCCACAGTAAGACTCTGTCATATTTAACAGAAAAAAAATGTAATTCATGGATTAACATACCATCCAAACATCTGTGTCTATACCAAAGTAACCTACGATAACAATTAGTACTGTTTAAATACCTATATATCTAATTGCTTGTGCTTCATTTAGTGGGATTGAAAGGTTATTCCTGGACAAACTGTCAGCCCATGAAAGGAAACAGCCAGAATTGACCAGAGTCCAAGACAACAGCTCCAGAGAAAGTAGACTGTTTTGCTTCACATCCACCTGTGCCCCTTTTCTAAGTCTGGGGGAAGTGACTGCTACCTCACACATCCTCTTCCCTCCTCTTCCTCCCTCTGGTCTTACAGACATGTGCCACCATGTCCAGTTTAAGAAAACACTTTTCAAGTCCATGTCAAGTCCACTAAGCAACTTTATTATTATATTTCATTGTATCCGAAAGCAACTGTGTTATTACAATGTGAATCTATAAATGGGCTCTAGAATTGTCCTACCACTTATACTCACACACTGTAATTACCATATATAGAAGGAGGATATGGAGTCATATTCTAAAAAAAAGAATGTAAAGTTGCACGACTTTATACCTGCATGCAAATTTTCTGTTAAAACGTGAGTCTCTAAATGTGTTTAGGAATCAACCTACAGTTTATTTTCAGAATTTTTAATTTTGACTTATGTGTAGAGAGTATACATGCATATTTTGGAATAATATAAAATAAAAAAGTATTGATAGCTTTATAGAATAATTTCAGTATAATCTGTGAGTTATTGAAATATTACAATAATGTAAGTTTACATTGTAAAAAAAAAAGAAAGAAAACACTTTTCAGGATAGGCCCAACGTTGATCCTGAAAGTTCTAAGACCTCTCAAGGTTTCTCTTCACCTTTCTGGGAAGGCCTGCCAGATTTCTTTTATATTTGGGTATGCAGAAAATAAATGGGATTGCTAGAAGTGGCACTGCAGCCTTTCTGTTTGTTGGGATTGTTGAAAATCTTCGGGGAAGCCTTCACTGTTAAGTTGAATAGGAATCTGTGCTTTGCTCTAGGCTCAGGGTATATGGTGCTTTGCGTGCTCAAGGAAATATGCTCTGAAGATGTGGTCATGTTGGTTTTTTTTTTTTCTTTTCTTTTATTCTTAATACTTTCCCCCAGCTTCCTAAAGATTTTGCGGAAAGCAGGAACCAGGGAACTATAATACAATTTCTCGGTCAAAAAGCTATAAATATTTTTGAGACTCACTCCCTTTCTCTTTTCTACATGTCTTTTTATGCTCTCAGCAATATTTTAAAGGCCTGTTTCACCAATGCACACTGCCCTGAGTACATTCATTGTTTGAAAATTGCTAATTATGGGGCTGGAGAGATGGCCTAGCAGTTAAGAGTGCCGACCGCTCTTGCAGAGGAGCCGGGTTCGATCCCCAGCACCCACATGGCGGCTGAGAACCGTCTGAAACTCCAATTCCAGGAGAACTCCAGTTCCAGGGGAATCTGAGACCCTCTTCTGACCTCCATGGCATTGCACGACATGGGTGCACAGACTTGCATGCAGACAGTACATTCATACACATACAGAAATAAATAAAATTAATAAAAAAAATTGCTAATTATACAGGTGGATCACTGTATTCCTTTATTAGTGTAGCGAAGCTTAAATATTTATTTTTTGTGAACTTAACACTTTAAAAAATCTATTACTTTGTTTTTTACTTACATATAAACATGATTGCATTACTTTTTCTTTGTTATGTACCTGATAAATATTTTCCTTATTCTTTGGGGAATTTTTGTTTATTTGTTTTCTAAGCACAGTACTGTTTCAGTAGCAGTATTTGGAAACCTACTTTATACTTTGGAGAAAACAAAGTGAATTTAGATACATATATCTGGCAGGAAAAGAACTTCTTGAAGAAAAAAAAAGAAAAGAATAAGGAAATATTAAATCATACTATCTGAGAATAACAGCAGCTACAAAAGACCATTACCAGCTGGTATGCTGGGGCACACCTTTAGTCCCAGCACTCAGGAGACAGAGGCAGGTAGATCGCTGTGATATCCAGACCAGCCTGGTCTACATAGAGAGTTCTAGGCCAGCTAGAGCTACAACAAAAGGAAGCCCAAAGAAAAAAGTTAAAAAGTAAAAAGTAAAAATTTAATTTGTATGTATGAGTGCTTAAGTATATATTGTTCACAAAAGTACACTCACACAAAAATTATTTTATGAATAGGATTTGTTGATTGATTGATTGATTGATGATTAAGATGCTATTTTTATCATTCCCAGAATGCTTTGTTTCATATCCCATTATTTACAGGAAGCAGATTGCTATACTGTACTTCCGCCAATACTTAGAGTAGCCACCAAAATTCCCACTCCCTTTTTAGCCTACTCTGTGCAATCTTCTCCCTCAGAGAGTGAGTGAGTACCCCAAGCCCCACTGTGCTAATTTTATTGTCATTTTGTTAAAACAAGCATATTAGCAGGGAGAAAAATAATCATTTTGCTAGCGGGGAATCAAGTTACAGTTTAGATGTATGTGGGATGTGGTACAGTTTTAAAGGACAAGATGGGGCCTCCATACACTGCTTTGCTATGATACTAGCGATCAGCTTATTTCCAGGACTTGCAGCGAATTTCCAATGAGATCAGATAGGTTATTTGGTAAGGTATGCTTATAATATATTAAAGAAGGAGGTGGTATTCAAAAACGCGTAAAAAATGTGTTTTGCCTCTTAATGCTGATTTCACCTTCTTTCATGCAAAAAAAAAAAAACGTACAGCCTTGCAGCAGGGGCAAGGAAGGACATGTTGCTGATTATGGAGACGTAATCAGATGCACTGACTTCCTTCCACAAATGGCTTCAGACAACCAGGAGGAAAAGCTTATTCTTGAAGGAAACTCCTTTGCAATCTTCAGTGCTAACTTTAGATGGCGATCTTTTATATAAATATCACTTGTGACTACCCTAAGGTCATGCCCATCCACTCATAAAGGATTTTATGCTGAATCTACAGGGTAGCACCAAAGTCCATCTAACATAGTCAGCTCCCGGCTGGCTACTACCAATGGGTTAGTGTGGTAAAAGACAGAAACACTTATTTTCCATTCTCCTCTCTTCACGTCTTCCCTGTTAGAAAAGTGAGATCTAGGCAGACAATTCCCCAAGTGCTCACAATCTATCAGACACAGAAAAAAATGAATAGAACACCCAAGATGAAACCCAACTATCTCCTGTTGGCTTGGGCCATTCTCATTGTGGGCAGGAATCTCATCCTTTGTTGAGATATAACAGAGAAGAAAATGGAGCCTCTCTTTCAAGAATATATAAATATGGAGAATCATTCATGAAAGTAGTGGAAGATGATGCTTTTGTGGCTAACAACCTGGGGGAGGGTGTTGAGGAGAGAAAGAAATAAAAGCATATTTTAGGATATAAAGATCTTCTATAGATGTCAGAGGAAGGCAGCAAAGGAGGCTTAGGACACATGTGAGATCTTTTTAGTGTTCTAGACAAGAGTTTGATATGAGTAATGGAATGTATCTGCATTTGAATCTGTGTTGTTACCACATCATAGAAACACACACTAAACACTTTGTTCTCAACTGGAAAAGGGGAGGGTTGGGAGGAGAGAATGTGAAAAACAGCTAATATATCTTGTTCACAAAAAGTGTCATTTTCGTGTCAGTTCCTATTTGTTTTAAATCCATTAAAACTTGTACTCTGAAGTCGTGGTCAGGAATGACAAGCATCATTATACACATTTGTTCCTGACACCTTGGGGTACATTTTCAGGATCATGCTCCTGGGAAATCACTGTAGGTGTGCAATTCCTGAGACTGTTAAGTGGAAGTGTGAATCAGATTCCCCATGAAACTCAGGCAGAAGATGGTTTTGTTTTCTTAAATGTTTCAGCTCACATTAAGTGGAGCTTGTGAATCTTTCCTTTATGTACAGCCTAGGAACTCCCCGCCTCCCCCCCACCTTTCTCTCAATAGTTTATATCAGAGGAAAAGGGAGAGTGCATTCTTCTCAATGTATAGTATTGCTTCTCTGTCTTTATATACACATCTCTTTAATTAAAGGACACATAACGGTTGATAGGAGCAGGTTTGAGTTTGAGGTTCTTGCCACCATCTGAGCCTAGTACTGTTTGCTACTAGAGGTGTTGTTGAATATGAGGCCTATAAAAATAACTTTTGGTCTTGTCACCAGCTTTTAATGACAGTAGTGACAATGAACTTTCTCACTCTAATGGTGACAAGTACCCTTCGACAGAGTGGTTACTGAGCTCAAAGTGGTCTTCAAAGAGCTACATAGAAAATAAGTAGACTGCGAGTTTATGGATGGGCATGGTATGGTCTGCATCACCAACACCAGTCTTGTCTCACCAATCATTACTTTTATTCTCTTAAATGAAGAAACGGAGACACTCAAGCTGGAAACACTTTGCCCACAAAGACATTGAAACCAGGAACCAACCTTGGGTTCGCCTCATTTCAAGTCCAGATTCTTCTCATCCTATCTCCAGATAAGACAATATCACTTCAAAGGAGGTCTTCATGCTGTTGTGGCAAATGGGGAGATTGTAGTAGATACTACCGCCCTTTACTTAAGCCAGACACAAGATGAAAATGTCATGAGAAAGTCACTTCTCTGGTAATGCCGCAAACCACCATGGTCCAGTGATACATTAGGAAACATCCCATTCATTCTTTTCACATCCATTCAAAAGATCATGAATAATGGAAGATGACACATGAAGCAAAATGCTTTCTTTCTTCCCTAAGTCTGAATTTCGTCTCATTCTAGCATGACCCACTTTAGGCAAGATTTCCACTAATGAACACATAAGCTAGTTTCTGATTTCTGAATGTGCATTAAAGCTCATCTAATGCAAAATTAACCTATCTTTATTACTGGAACTGTAGACTATTAAGGTAGCATGCAGAGTTACAGAATTATACATTTGGAAGAGACTTCCATGTGAGGCACCTGTGATTTTTATGAAAACTGTTCCCCTTCTTCTGAAATTGGGTTTTGAGCCAGGGATTAATGAAAGCAAGAAGGAACAGGGGGTTGGGACAGGGTACATTTCCTGAAGGTCACACACTATAACTTTTGGTCCCTGGACAAAGCCAATTTAGCAAGGATCATTATCCTCAGGAGGTACTGACATTTACAACACAAGGTATAAAACTAGCGAGTGCACCAAAATGTTAGCTGTGATAAGCACTTCCTTTGTAATTTCTCATTAATCCTCATAAAACTCCTAAAACATGGATGTTATTCCCATCTGCTTTTTATAGAGAGGGACACCACACACAGGTTTGGTTTAAAGTTATTCATCTATTTACTAATAAATCAGAATGAGGTCTGTTGGTTGCTAAATGCCATGTTCTTAACTATGGTGCTGTACCCCCATGACTTATTTCCTAAAGGGTTTAAGAGTTGTAGAGAACACCAGCCAGACCATGTGGGCTTATGATACATGCTTACTAATTCATGCAAGTTTGAAAATAGAATAAAACCTAGGAGCAGCTGGACAGATGAATGGAGGAAGGAAATAGAGAACCCTGGTGAGATAAAGTTCCTCTGCTACAAAATCACACTGTAATCTCAGTGCCCAGACTTGATTTATTAGCCATGTCCTTGTGCTAACATTTACATTTTAAGGGAAGACTTTGGAATCTTATCTGGAGGTAGTGACACATTAAGCCATTATCACCCATTAATAGCTTAAATGAATGTATCCAATTAGTACCCAGTCACCTATAAGAGGACTGAGGGAACTGATCATTCAGACAAGTAAAGTAGGTGCTTTATTGAGCACATACTATGAAACAAGTGTAATGGTAGTTCAGCTATCAGCATATTTATTTTCTGTAGGGTCTCAATCACAGCAGCCAATTTGAGTTTGTAGCATTAAAGCTACAAGCCTTAGCAGGTAGAACTTTTTTTTTGTTTATGGTATGTGTTCTGGAAAAATATTAATTACAAAATCATTCTTGCAGTTTATTGGTAAACAGTAGTTATTAGTATTATTGCTTAATAAAAGATTGATTACTTTAATGCTAAAACTAAGATTCTCTAAAAAGCTTTGAGTAAAGAATATTTTATTTTCCTTAGATTTTTATGATTTTTAAAATTTACATGTGCATGGTGTGTGTGTGTGGCGGGGGATAGGGGATGGGTTGGTGTTGTTACTGTGAGTGCAGTTGCCCACAGAGCCCAAGAGAGGGTGTTGAATCCCCAGGAGCTTTAGCTACAGGCAGTTGATAGATATCTTATCTCAGTACTTGGAATGGAGTTGGGTCCTCTGAAAGAAGAGTCTGTAGCCTTAACTGCTAAACCATCTCTCTAGCCCATAAAGAATAAGTTCAATTTTTTTTTTTTTGTCTTTTTGAGACAGGGTCTCCCTGTAGCCCCAGCTGTCCTGGAACTCACTCTGTAGATCAGGGTGGCCTTGAACTCACAGATATCCACCTGCCTCTGCCTCCCAAGTGCTAGGATTCAATTTCTTAAAGAACTCTTTGTTGTTCTTGTTTTGTTTTGTTTGCTTTTCAAACAGTGTCTCCCTGTAGTCCCAGCTGGTCTGGAACTTGATATATAGACCAGGCAAGCCTCAGTCTCTTAGACATCTGCCTGCCTGTGCCTCCCAAGTCCATAATTTAAGATGTGTATCACTGCACCTGGATATAAAGAACTCTTGATATTTTCTTTTGCTAGGTTTCTGATAGCCTGATGTGCATGCCTGTATTTGGATATTGATTTTTTTTAATCTTTTAAAACTTTGTATTGTACAATGTGTAAATATATTTTGAATGGAGTGGTAAATTGAAGCTTTAAGTAATTATCATCAAATTCAAATGATCCTTCACATGCTACCTGTCTTCACTGCCTATTTATTTTACCCAATTAATATTCATATCCTGCTAGGCGTGGTGGCACACACCTTTAATCCCAGCACTCAGGAGGCAGAGGCAGGTGGAGCTCTGTGAGTTCAAGGCCAGCCAGGTCTACATAGTGAGCTCCAGGCCAGCTGGGACTAAAGGGACATCCAGTCTCAAAAATACCCCCAAAATATTCATATCCTATTTCTATTTTAAGACTTATATATGAAACTATCATTTCTTTCGATTTTTAATTTTTTTTATTTTATGTGTACGAGTCTTTCCTTCACATGTACATAAGTACACCATGTGTTCATGTGACACCCACAGAGGACAGAAGAGGGGTTCTGATCCCTTGGAACTAGAGTTATAGATGGTTGTTACTGAGTGGGTGCTATGAACTCAACTTGGGTCATCTGGTCAACCAGCCAGTGCTCTTAACTGCTAAGCCATTTCTCTAGTCCCTGAAACTATAGGCCCAGACAGGAAATTTGCATAAATGCTTCCAAGCTTATAACTCAAGATTCTCTCATGTCTTTCATGTCATATCACATGCCTAGTGTAGTGTCAGTTCACTGTGTGATCACAAATGCCAAGATTAACAGCAAATTTATTAGGACCCTACTTGGAGTTACTGAGGAGTGGAGCTGCTACTGTTTTGAAATTGTCCTAGTAGTAGTAGGACAATTTGTAGTGGTGATCTTTGGAAGAGCCAAGGAATGTCAAGTGAAAATGCTTAAGGGACCTGGCAGAAGACTGTTTGTAAGTAGCCAAATTGAGGCCCAAACCCAGATCTGTCTTATTCCAAAGTCTGTGCCACTTTCATCTTGGCTGATTGAAATCATAGGAAGAACCCAGAGATTTCTAATGATGAGAGGCTGGGTAAGAAAGCCCATCAATCTGAGATCTCCCGAGACCAGCTGAAGCAAGCACAGGTAGGTAGGTAGGAGCTGGGTGCTTCAGCAAGGCTGATTGTTGATTGACTTAATCTAGTTAATCCGTTAATACAGTTGTCTTTGGCTTAAATGGTTTTTGTGCCTTGTGGGGGTGGAGTTATCCTCCCAGCTGGTATAAAAGGTAGGGTTGTGTGTGTCCATGAGATCTGAGATCTCCTGAGACCAGCTGAAGCACAGGAAGGCAAGGAGAAGCACATATGCCAGGAACAAAAAGAAGAGACAACATGGGAAAGGGGCAGGATAATCCCGCACCAAGCTCTACCAACCCTATGGAAGATTCCTACAGTGGGATCCCTCTGGGGATGGCCCAGGACACAGATATCAGAAACACAAATGGGAACATATTTAAAGAACTACAAGATTATAAAGAGAAAATCAAAGAACTAAGAAAAGAGAATGAAGAACTCAAGAAGAACATAGAGAGAGAGAGAATGACAAACTCGGGAAGGAAATAGAACACTGAAAAGATCCCATGCTGCAAAAGATAAGGAAACCAACCAGCAAAGCAAAGAGCTACAGGAAGAGATTGAGAAGCTCCAAAAAGAAGTAGAAATACTAAAGAAATCAGAAGAGGAAATGAAAAAGGAAATCAAACACTCATCCAATCAAGAGGAAAGAAACAGAGCCTGGCGTGGTGGAGCACAGCTTTAATCCTAGCACTTGGGAGGCAGAGGCAGGTGGATCTTTGTGAGTTCAAGGCCAGCCTGGTCTACAATGTGAGTTTCAGGACAGCTGGGGCTACAGGGAGACCCTGTCTCAAAAAGACAAAAAAAAAGAGGAAAGGAATGGAAAAAGCCTCAGAAGCAGAATGGAGGAAGCAGAACAAAGA